>JANIPM010000007.1:26056906-26073883 GCA_027478405.1 Erythroxylum cassinoides
GAAAGAAGTTGACGAGTGGAGAATTTGGCTATAAATTCACGTTTCCTTACGGACAAATTATTTGGTTTGGAAGAAAAGGAATATGAATTACAATAAGAGAAGCAAAAGTCAAAGCAACTTCAGACATTTTATTTTAGCTACTTTGCAATAAGCCTAGCCTCCTATCCAATATTACTCTGTTTTATTCTGTCAAATAAATCTCAGTTATTTATTTATATAAATCCTGCATAAGTCCTACGTGAGTCCCGCAAAATAAATAGCTGAAATTTTATAGAATAAAATAAGACAGCGTAATATTGAACAAAAGATCGCATCTCCCTTGCAATGAGCTCTCCACGTCTAAGCGGGTTTAGCTCTAACTATTTCATCTACTAAATCCTTAAACATCAACCGCTCTACATCTAACACTAGACCAGGAATCTGACTTCCACAATCTGTCCAACTCTCCCAGCGGTGCACCACATCGTCCATCAAAATGCCCTTCAATCCATCTTCCTCCTTTGCTACGCTGATTTCGGATTTCTTCAGCTGGAGTTGCTCTATTTCTGAACACAACTCTTTGAGCAGCTTCTGAGCACTTGGTGTCTGCTTTGTTAATTTATCAGACTTCAGCCATGGATCAAGAGTAGACCCCACTAAAGCCAACTTTTTAAGAAGGATCTCATTAACAGCGTCAAATATGAGCTGCCTGTGTGACTTTTCTAAGCTCCTCTTTGAATTCATGGTCTTTCCAGGGCTGTACTCTTCCTTCCAAACCATACTGCTGGACTTCGTTTGCTCCAATACAAAGAATAACTCTGGGTTTATGGGGTACCCTGATGTGTGGAGCTGAAATGTTGTCAATTCAGAGCCAATGTCTTTGAGTAGAAGGCCGGAAGCTAATAGTATCTCTGAGATGTAACGATGGTCTGGGTTTGTGTTCTCGCAAAGTGATGCAATATAGTCTGTGCTGGCTTCATCATGAGTGGAGTTGAGTCTTCTCAGCTTCTGTACCAAATTCTCAATGCTTTGTAGTTTCTTCCTATTCATCTCAGAATTAAGACCAGACCCTATACTACTGTCGGATGAGAATTTATCAGAAGGTTTCCATGTGTCTTGACCTTGTTCATCTCTAAACTCTCGAGCACTAAAATCAACTGCAGCAAGAAATCAACCGAACTTTGGTTTGCCAAACTAACAAGGATAAGCAAGAACGGTGGCAGTCAAGAGTCCATTATAATAGTAGATTTCGTTATTCTCTTAGGTAACCAGAAGTCTTTAACTATTCATTGCTAATTAAATCACTACAGCAAGGGATTGTGAGCAATTTTACTATGTTAAGGTCACAAGATACCATTTTACCTCAGCCCACCAAGTACCAAATTGTAGCCTAGCCAGCAGAAAAGTCAACAGGATGTTACCTATGGGCATATCTGGTGGCATATGTTTTACAGGAGACAGTGCATCATCTCTATAAACCGACACATCAAGAACAGAGACCGGACTACGATGCTCCAGAGCAACAACATCAAGTTCTGCTGCCATTCCATCCTCTGGCATTGAAATTGGCCTCTGGAATTAGGATAATAAGCAATGTCAACTGCGTTATTGGAAGTAATTAACAAGAACAAAACTTAAAAGTACTCACCTGCATTGAGTCAGAAACCGTGCAGCTGGAAGCCTTCAAGAATGGACTCTGGACATCACAAATGACAGTTGATTGCTCTATACTTGTGATTGTTGTATCCATCTTCGAGTCAAAGATAATAGTGTTTTCAGACTGCACAGACACATCATCCCCCTGTTGGCTTGATGTTCTTGATTCGTTACTTATCTGACTCAGCTGGTCATCGCTTTGTGGCACTTTGGGAGATCTAATCCTGTGTTTTCGGCCAGGAGAACCAGAATCTGCTAGCTGTCTGCTGGATAGTTTCCTAGGTTTGTTTGAATCAGAGGGAGGTGTAGGTGGACGAGATCGTTTTTCCATCTCAAGCTTCTTCTGTTGCAGTCTTGGACTCACAGATCCAGAGTTTTTCACTGAATTCGCTGTGCTATCCTTTAACAATTGTGAAGTTCTTGTTGAAGACTGTTTCACATTCCTCAAACTAACTGTCTTGTCACTAGAGTTGATAGAAGAATCCTTATGACTATTTCTAAGAGCTTGATCTCTTGTGCTCCGGCTACTAACAGATCCTTTTCTGTTATCTGCATAACCACCAGTTGGAACCTTGTGAAGTCCCGAAAGACCATCCATGTGAATTACTGAAGGAGAGATATCAGATTTCTGAATGAGTTTTGCTGGTTTCATGATCACAATTGGGGATTCAAAGGTCCTCACAATATTGCTCTGTTGGTTTTTTGGGCCTGACAATCCTGCCTTTTGATTGGGATTGGTGTGCTTTGATTCAGTATCTCTTTGGTTCTGAAAGTTTGAATCTTGTTCTTTCCTTCGTGTCTGTAGGAGCCCCTTAGCCTGCATTGCTTCCATAATTTGTTTAAGAGCTCTAAGATCTTTTCCAGATTGATTGAACTCAAGATCTTTCAATCGTTTCTCAATCTCACTGTATACTGTGGGGAAAGAGTTCGGTGCTTTTTCTGGAATTTTTGGTGCCTTGAATGCTGACTTATGAGAACTTCGACTACTATCCAGCTGCTTCCATGGTGCTGGTTCAATAGGTAACTTGGACATAGGTTTCATGATAAGATCTGGGTTTTTCCACCTTGGTGATATTGGCTCTTTCATTGAGGCTCTTGGGGATTTTGGAATTCTGACTTGCATACTTAAATCATTTGTTTTCAATGGCCTCAAGTAGGACTGACTGAGTTCAGCAGGGGAGATCTTGTTGCAGCCGGAGTGACTAGTTGATGCAGATTCCGGCAATGCTTCCAAGCCCATCAACTTGGCCACTACACTAGGAGGCCGTTTCTGAGCTCCTGGTGACTGCTTTGGATCATAACTTTCGTCATTTGAACTTCCACTATTTGGAAAATCGCTTGAAGGGTAATATAATTGAGAACTAGGATTGCTCCGCATTGAAATTTCTCTACTATCCAGCGAGAGTCTAGGCAACTCCTTAAGCTTCAAGGTGGACTTAACGGTGTCTCGTGACTCAAAAGACGAACGATTTATCTCTCTTCCATCACAAGAAAAGCGAGGAGCATCGTTTGACATTGTATGCGAAGAACCATCTTTTGATTCATATGATGATCTTGGACGTTCTCTTGTTTCACGAGAATACCTAGGTGCTTGTTGAAGTTTAGCAAGAACACGAAGAGACTCCTTAAGATCATCAGAAACCTTTTGCTTCCCATTGTTTCCAACTCCGTTAGTTCCTCCCAGAGAATTGGGAAAATGAAATGGCCTTGGGGAGTGTTTGTGCTTCCCATTGTGCATTGCTTCCTTTTTCCGTGAACGCCCTTTTAATTCTCTGTACATTGAGTCCTTGACCACATCTCGAAGATCAAGGGACTTTCTTCCTAAATGAGGAGAGGTACTTTGATGCAACATAACTGTATCCCTTGAAGGATTTTCTGGCAAAGTAATTCTATCAAATGAAGAGGCCTCTTGTGTAGCTGCTCTACTGCAATCAAAAGAAGACAGGGATGATGAACATGAGGATGAGAAAGATGCTCTGGATGACTCTGTAGAAATCCTCTGCTTCTCAAACCTGTTTAAATTTAAATCCTGCAATCAAAATGGAGGGTTCGTCAATTCGCTGGTTACGGATCATCCGGTACAAATGGATTAGACATGCTTTATGGAGAGAACAAGAAACAGAAAAGAAGCAATGAACTCGATCATGTCTCTCCATTAACTCATTTAAGATGAAGAACTCCACGACCAAAATAAAAAAGGTAAACAAAACAAAAATCAGGATGCTTACTGCTGGTATATGTCGAAGGTATGCATTTACAGGTTCAACGTCTGAGACGTCATGGCTGAAGTGGTAATCACCTGTATTACATACACATTTGGATCAACAACGGTCAATGCACTGAGTGAGTTCAGTAACAAGCAAGAATAAGACCAGATAACAACTCTGCATCGCCAGAATTCTCAACCAAGACAATTTAGAGTTCATGGAATGCAAGAGTTGTATATTCTATCAGCAACACAAAAATACTAATTAAGAGACCATCAGCTAAAAGACAGTTGGAAAAAGAAAAGAAAACGTCTCCTAGCATTTGGCTTTTCAATGGAATTCTTCAACATGCACAAGCTTATGTCTGCCCTAAGTTATTTATTAGAATTTACCGAAAACATGTAGAACACGAAGTGAATTATATAGAGTTGAACACATTAAGGTTAATGGATCTGGAGATAACACTAAGGATCCAAAAGACAACGCCTTAGATCATAAGGATGAGTTAATTGGATCTCACTTCCTAGCACTTTTAAACAAATGGAATTACATAAGTCACGAATGGGGCACGAACCAAGCTAGAGACAACCATAAATGAGAAATACCTGGGGGAAGTCTCTCGTGGATTAAACCTCTGCCGTTGAGGGCTTGCTGGCGATCAAAGAGTTGAAAAATCCCTGTCATGCTCCCTATTTGCTTCTGCAAATCTGGATTGTCATCTGCTAGAGCATGTAAAAGCTTTGCAGCCATTTGCTCTTCTTCCCAACCAACTGACTTTCGAGTCTCACCTTAATAAGATTTCATCATCCTTTATTCACAAAAACCGTTAACTTCAACCCGTATCTGTAACTGTATCTGTATCTATCAAAACCTGACTTTCAATCTCTCCAAAAATGTTACAGCTAGAGTTTTATCTTTTGCTATCTCAAGCATATAACAAACATACTCGTCTGTTTCTGAATCAGAGCCCACGTTTAGTCCAAGCAGAAACTGAGAGCGTTTCTGTCTTTTGCCCTTTTTAGCTCCCTCTTTGGCCTTTTCTCATTTTAAGATCTTTCATATCTCCAACTCTATGAATCAAGAGATAAGATTCAAACATTGCATTTCCAGGAAGAGTTTTTCAACCCCAAGTCAAATACGTTCCTTTTACATACAAATATAGTGGTCCGTTAAACTCCCTGCAAAGAACCCAACTAGTCCCGGCTAACGGCCTGGGGTCTCCAAGCATCCCAGATTGTATAAGACTCGACCTTCTCGTATAAAAATGCAGTCCCACAAAATTTCCTCTTAATGTAAAACTGCCACCTTGGGTTTTGGAGGAAAGGCTCGAACTTGTTTAATGTTGAATAACACTGCAGGGAAAAGTATTGGAACAAGGCAAGCTAAGATCGGTGTATTCAACACACAGGACACTAAAAGATAACTTCTTGGTCTCTTAAAGAGGACAAAGTGCGACTGCCTTGTGAAAGAGAACAAAAGAAAAGGCAGGGGACCCAATATTCAACACTCATTACAATATCAATGAGCATATAGAGAATGTGCAGAAGAGAAATCAGCAACAATACCTCCAGTTGCCCAATAGGAAACTAATACCAATTCAGAACTGTAAAAAAGGAATCTCCCCAGATCCAAGAAAGAGAGATGTTGTTGTGCATGTAATATGTAGTGATGTTTCCTGGGTGAACAAATGGAGAAGAGGGAGGAAGTTATGTCATAGCTATGCTGTAAACTAATAAAGTGAAAGTGAAAGTAAGCTGCAATCCAAATTTTTTGAGAGGGAGAAATGGACAGTGTAAGGGAAGAGTTTATGCGTATGTCTTTTGTGTGCATGTGGCTCTATATCTCACACATACATGTGGGATGAGGATGTAGTGGGTCTAGGCATGTCTCCTTTAACATGTGATTTTGTCAGATAGAATGGAAATGCGTTTAAACAAATTTGGGTCTTCCAGGAAGAATAGAAGAAGCATTCCACACCCCAATTGCATGACCTGCAAAAGATCCAAGTGCCCCTTTCAATGCACTTGTCAGCCAATAAATTTCCATTCACTTCCATCTCCATGCATGTCTTACCTTTTCACATCACTCATCAGGTGACTATTTCTATTTTGCCTTTACATACAGAGCTTCTTTGATGGTCTAATAAATGGTACAGGTGACTCAGGAAGTAAAACAAAAGTAGAAGAAGCAAATTATTATATGTAAAAAAAAGTGACAGAACCTTTCAGAGTTGAGCAGTATTGTGTACCTGTCAGCTAAATGTTACTGTTATGAAAGAAAGTGAACTTGAAGTTTCGAGGAGGTATTCCACCAAACAAGGAATTAGCCTGATAAATGATCCTAAAGATCCAACTCTTTCTTGTTTCCTATTATGATTCAATCATAAAAGCTTGGATATGTTTAGGAAAAGCAGTTGGAAGAAATGAATATTTAGTATAAAAAAAGTTTACACGCTGCCAAGACATGGAGGCCATTATGGTTACAGGTACACCTTCTCCAAGTCTTTCTTTAAATCATGACGTTGACATATATTCACGTGTAAGCAAGAACCGATTTCAGTACCCATCTTTTTCTTATGTAGGACCTCTTGCCTGTTCGGGCTTATACCACGAAACTCCTTGGGACGTTCCCAACAGTAGATTTACACTTCATGCTTTTCTGTCTAACGTAAGTTGATAGCTGTACAGTTTCAGATGGAAGAGAGGGTGCTTGTTATCATAAGATAAAAGATGCCAACCCGTATGTTTATTTGTGTTCATATCCAATCAAGTTGGTGACATTGACGTGTGTAATGTAAGTGAACTTGGGGTACCACCAGCCAATAAATTATCAAAGATACTAATTCCTCTGTAATTTGGATGAGTTGGCAATTGGTATTGCAGTTTAGCTTCATTGCAGAATCTTGTATCAAAATTGACAAGTTGATGAGACAGAAAAGGATTTGTACCTTTCTCACATGCATAAAGTGAGAAACCAATATACCTGGTGACAGTGCCAAAGGATAATCAGGGCAATACCGGCCAAACCTGTCTCAACCACCCCAGCTCATCATCGAAGAAACACTAGCAATATTATGCCTTGAGACATAAAAATTGTTAAATGTCAAAGTGGTTTAATTTAACAAGTCCGTATATATTTATAATGTATAATTTAATCCTTTTGTAATTTAATATTCTAATTAGACATAAAATATCAAATTAGTGTATGCTCTATTTAAATCCAGCCATGTTTGTTCTTGTTACTTAATAATTAATTCATAATTGATGTTTGAAAGTATCCTTTTTAAATCTCAATTCACTATGACAAAAGAATTTCTTAAATCACTACTAATCGGGAATTGTAGAGTATTCTCTCAGAATAATTTAGAGTAAAGAATCATTTATTTATTTGTTCAATTATCTCTATATAGTTTATACCATATCTAAGTGTTACCGACTAGACTAATTTAATTAGAATGGAAAATAAGTAGTCTCATAATATAATAATTCCTATATGAGACACCTTAGTAATCTTTAGCGTAAAGATTAAATATATAACCATCATTATGAAAAAAAATCTACAAACACACAAGTAATATACCATTTGAGATCCTTATAATTGAGTATGCCTAGTAAACTTATTCTCTAATAAGTATCAACACATTTGTTTAAATATCTTCATACTTTAAAGTATGAGATCAATTGTTTTCTTTATAAAAAATAAATATAGTATGTGATAGTTTTATTGTTCTATCAATATCTCATATGGATGAAACTACAAATAAAAACATTTTAAGAATAATATATAAATGTAAATTGAATCTCATAATTATGTTATCATCACTATTTTAATTACGTAATTATTATTTCAAGGATTTTATCTTTAGTATTAAGCATCAAATATAATAACAAAAATATATAAAGATAAAGCGTGCCTTGATTGATTAAAATATTAATATTGTACAGTAAATTGTAACCAAATGATTGACTATAAGGACATAAACCAAACTTAAACTAAAGTCAATCTCCTATTTATCTAAAATTATATTTGTATAAGGATCTGTAAGATTTTTTTCAATGGGAACTCACTCTAGTAGAATATCCTTTTGTTCTATTATCTCCATGATCAACTAAAACTTCTTAAGCACTTATGTGGATCATAAATGAGATTTTGATTCCTTTGCCTATGAAATTGCACTATTATTATCCCACAAAAGGCGGTAAAGGAAGCAATTTGAATCGAAAAGTTCATCATTGAACTTGGATCGATGAGTGTTTCCTATCATTGTTATCACAATACAATACTATTAGCTAAATAATGATAGGAACCGCTCCAATTCGTTTAGCATAACTAGGAGATGTCAGATTATAGTAGCAAGTCATTGGCAGGTGTTCCAACAATGGGTTCCTCAACTTTGTGAATCACCAAGCAATGTTTGAACAGTAATAACTATCATTTTTGGTCTAAGAATGTTGAATTGTTCATTCGAGGTTAAAGAAAGTTGTCTCTTCTTACATCTGATCCCCCAACTAATCAGAAAATACTAGAAAATTGACAAGGTGATGATGCACAATTACTACATATTCTTTTCGATTATATGGAATCTAAAATTTCAATCATACTCTCTCATGTTAGGACTATGCTAAGCTTCTTTACTCCAATAATATGCTTCGCATGTATAATATCTTTGTTGAGTTATTTCAGTCCAAATAGGAAGGAAGTTTGATTGAATACTTTGGGAAAGTGAAACGTGCTTTTGAGGAGTTGAATTATCTACTACCGATCACATATGATATTAAGGAGATGTAGATTCAAAGAGAGCATTTGGTAACTATGACGTTTTTTACTGGATTGAAAACTAAGTTTGAGCTTGTGCGAGCACAAATCTTGGGAGGAGTACACTTTCCATCCTTAGTTGAAGTGTATTCTAGACTCTCTCACTCTATAACTAAGGCAAATCCACCAGAGAATAACTCTGATAGGTCAACTCTTGCAACACAATCTGATTCACAACTCAAAGGAAGCCATGGGGGAAGTCAAGGAGGACGCGGTGTTTGTAGTGGTTGTGGCGGCCGAGGAGGATATAGGAGAGGCTCACGACTCCATTGCACACATTGTGATAAAGGTGGACATGATGAAAAGTCTTGTTGGGATAAATATCTCCATTTGCAAGTTGCTTATACTTCATCTTTAGAAGAACATTCTTTGGGTACAGCTTCATAACCATCTGTTACTTTATCTTAGGGTGAATATACTAAGTTTCTACAATATCAGTCAGCTCAGCAAACACCTTCTTCCTCTATGGCATGTATGGCTCATCAAGGTAACCCAACTGCTTATTATTCAATTATCCCTAGAGAACAATCATGGGTAATAGATTCTAATGCCACTGACCATATTTTAGGTAAAATAACCAACTTTAACCATATGGTTCCTTTACCTACCTCTCATAATGATAAACTTACTATTGCTAATGATCTATAATCACCATAAAAGGTGTCGGACCCTCTCATCCTTGTTCTTCTCTCACATTACCCTCTACATTATTTGTTCAAAACTTTCCTTTCAATCTTATGTCTGTGAGCAAATTGACTAAACAACTAAATTGTTCTATATGTTTCTACCCCGATAATGCCATTATCTAGGACTTGAAGACTAGGATGACGATTGGAGAAGGGCGTGAATCGAATGGAATGTATGCAATCATCCATCGCCTGCCCAGTGTCAGTCTCTCCTATCGATATCCATAGTCGAATAAGTCATCCATCTTTGGAAAATCTTAAGTAGTGGCAAGGTTAGATTTTGTTTCCAAATTAAATTATGGGTCGTGTCAGTTAGGAAAGCATCATCGTACTTTTTTTTCCTCAAGTCAATAAAAGAGTTGAAAAGTCCTTCATGTTAATCCATACAAATATTTGAGGTCCAAGTCGTGTCAAGTCTAAGTTGGGATTTCAGTATTTTGTAATTTTTTGATGATTTCTCTCGAATAACTTGGTTATATCTAATGCAAGATCGTTCTGAACTATTCTTTATTTTTTGTTCTTTCTTACTTAAATTCAAAATCAGTGTAATACCCGAATCGATATTCTTCGTAGTGATAATGCTGAAGAATATTTCTCTAGCTCATTCTCCAGCTATTTGAAACAATAAGGTATTCAACATCAATCTTCCTTCCCACACACTCCTCAACAAAATGGGGTAGCTGAGAGAAAAATCCAACATATTGTTGAAACAGCTCGTACCTTGTTAATCCACATGAATGTACCTACAAGTTTCTGGGGAGATGTTATACTTACTGCATGTTATCTTATCAATCGAATGCCATCTTCTGTGTTAATGGGTAAAACTCCATTCTTAATTCTCTTTCCCTATCAAGACCCTTTTTTCATTGCTCCTCGAGTATTCGGATGTGTTTGTTTTGCTCACCAGCTTCAACCTAACATAGATAAATTAGATCCAAAAGCTATAAAGTGCATCTTTCTCAGGTACTCTTGTTTGTAAAAAGGGTATAAATGTTTTAACCCCTTATTGAATCCTTTTTTTAATGTTTGCTGATGTTACATTCTTTCAAGACACACCTTACTTTTCTAATGCTCAGTTTGTTTCTATTGGCACTGATGAGTGTTTACCAATTCCTTTTGTTCCTTTCCAAGCAACTCCCAATTCTGCTGCTCCTGACACTGATCCTACTCCTTTGGAATGTCTCTCTCATCCTGATTTACAGGTTTATACTCTACGCACTCATCCTGAAGTACGACCAGATGATTCACGCTCGTGACCATTATCTTCTCCGTCTTCAATTCCATCATATGATGATCTTTATTGGCCCATTGCTCTCCATAAAGGAAGAAGGTCTTATACATCTCACCTTATTTCAAACTTTGTTTTTTATAACTCATTATCATCGTCATATGTTGCTTTTGTATCCACTTTGTCTTCTATACCTATACCTAAGTTTGTTTCAGAATCTTTGGATCATCCTGGATGGAAACATGTCATGGAATAAGAGATGTTGGCTTTGCAAGCTAATGCTACGTGGGACTTAGTTCCTCTTCCATATGGTCAGATATTTGTGGGTTGTCATTGGGTGTTTAGTGTTAAGGTCAATTTTGATGGCACGATTAATCGTTTAAAAGCTCATTTCATAGCTAAAGGTTATACACAAGTGTATAGTATGAATTATACCGAAACCTTTTCTCTTGTCACCAAATTGACATCCGTACGTGTTTTCATTACATTGGCATCCACTTATGACTAACCTCTTCATTAACTCGATGTCAACAATGCCTTTTTGTATGATGATCTTCAGGAGACTATTTTTATGGAGCAACCACCAAGGTTTGTTGCTCAGGGGAGACTAATCTAGTGTATTGCCTTAAAAAATCTTTGTATGGTCTAAAACAGTTACCGAGAGCTTGCTTTGGGTACTTTAGTATAGTGGTTATGGAGTTTGGTCTACATTGATGTGATGTGGATCACTCTGTGTTTCTGAGGCTAGTAAAATTCTTTTGATTGTGTATATTGATGATATTGTTATTAGTAGAGATGACAAAGCAAGAATTCAATCTTTAAAATCATTCCTACAGACTAAATTTCAAATAAAGGATCTTGGTTTACTAAAATATTTTCTGGGTATCGAGGTAGCAAGGTCAAAAATGGGGATTTGTCTGTCTTAAAGGAAGTACATTCTTGATCTCCTAGAGGAAACAGGTCTATTGGAACAAAGCCAATTGATATCCCAATTGAACCAAATGTAAAACTTAACGCTAATAAAGGAGAGCAATTGGAAGATCGTAGTAAGTATCGAAGACTTATTAGTAAACTGAATTATTTGACTGTTACTTGTCCAACTATTTCATTTGCTATAAATGTAGTGAGTCAATTTATGGGATCTCTGCGAAATAGTTATTGGGATGCAGTTATTAGAATTTTGAGATATTTGAAAGGTTCTCTAGGGCAAGGTCTTCTTACCAGTATCATGGACACGTTCAGATTCAAGGGTATATAGATGTAGATTGGGCAGGCTCTTAAGACCAATAGTCTACTTTAAGCTACTGTGTGTTCTCGGCTAGAAACTTGGTGTTATGGAAAAGTAAAAAACAATCTGTTGTTGCACATTTTAATGCTTAATCTTAGTACAGGGTTATGGCATATATGACATGTGAGTTAATTTGGTTGAAGCATCTTCTCAGGAACTTGGTTTTGAGCACTCCACTCTAATGAAATTGATGTGTGATAATCAAGCAGTCATTCATATTGCACCAAATCCAGTCTTTCATGAGAGAACCAAACATATTGAAATGGACTGTCACTTTGTTCATGAAAATCTTTCAAAAGGATTAATTGAGAGACCATATGTCAAGTCAGAAGATCAACTAGCCGACTTACTCACTAAAGCATTAAGGGGTCTTAGTTGAAACTTATATGTAACAAGCTTAAAGCTTATGATACGTATGCTATAGCTTGAGGGGGAGTGTTAGGAATATCTATATTAGGGAGAGTAACATCTATATTAGGGAGAGTATGATCTCCCTCTTTAGTCTGTGATTTCCTATTTATTACTAAGGTTTTCTTTCCCTATGTAATTACTTCTATATAAATGGTACAAGGGCCTGATTATTTATCAAGCCCTCTATTTTTTGCCATGTTCTTCACAAATATATTGCTCTTAATTAGTAATATGTTATCCATATATAAGACTAAGAAGATGACTGCACTCCTGCTAACCTTTTTATAGACATATGGTTCATCCACATTTTTATAAAATAAAATTATTTTATTATCTCATTAAAATAGATTTTCCAACTTTGTGACGATTGCTTAAGTCTATAAATAGACTTTTGCAACTTGCATACTTTCTTAGAAAACCTTTTAGATTCAAAAATTTTAAGTTGTACCATATACATATGCTCAATCAAATTCCATTGAAAATATTGTTTTGACATCTATTTGCTAGATTTTATAATCATGATATGCAATTATAGCCAATAAGATCCTTATATACATAAGCATAGTTACTAATGAAAAAGTTTCATCAAAATCAACTTCTTGTTTTTATTTGTAACTTTTATCCACTAGCCTTAGAAACCATCTTACATCCATTAGGTATAATATCATATGGAGCATCCACCAAAGTTTATACTTGGTTAGTATATATGGATCCCATTCTAAATCTCATAGCTTCATACCATTTTAAATAATCAATATCAATCATTACTTTCTTAAAATTATTAGGCTCATCATATGAGTAATACATTGTCTTTTCCCTCTTCATTATGCAGGTCTAATCTAATGGGGGATGACACATCATACTAGTACGTCATAGATTATGTATCTCTTGAACCCTTATTTATACATCATATGTATCTACTTAAGGTTTTTGTTCCATATGGATGTGCATTTATGGTTCTTGAACTTCTTTAAGCTCTAACCCTTATTACTTTCATTGATAATAAATTCTCTTTATAAGAATTTAGCATGTTTTAGATAAACACTTTTTATTGAAAAGGATGCCAAAATTGATATCAGATACTCTCTTTATCTTGAAGCTTATTAAATGTTGCATGCTTCGCTTAAGCATCACATCCCCAAATTTTTATATGTGGTAACTTTGGTATAATACTAATCTATATCTCATATGGTGTCTTATCAATAAATTTAGATGGAACTTTATTTAAAAGGTACGTAGCAGTTTCAATGTTATATCCCCAAAAGAAGATAGGAATGACTATATGACTCATCACAAAACATATACTGATCTAATAGACTATGGTTTCTCCTATCAGATACTTTGTTATATTGTGGAGTTCTAAGTGGAGCCCATTTTGATAAAATACAATTCTCTTTTAAGTAACCAAGAAATTCATAGTCTAAGTATTCACCACCTCCATCAGATGTAAGTATCTCAATACACCTACTAGTTTATTTCTCAACCTCAAGTCTAATTTCTTTGAACCTTTTAAATGATTAACTTTTTTAATTAAATACAAACAACCACATCTAAAATGATCATATGTGAATGTAATGAAATATAAGTTCCTACCTTTACTATGAGTAGATATAAGGCCATATGCATCTTAATATATAAGCTGTAATAACTTATTGACACACTCTCCCTTTCCACTAAAGGATAGTTTACTCGTATTACCTTATAAATAATATTCACAAGTCTGATATGATTTATAATCAAAAGATTCAATTATCTTTCTTAATGTAACTTTGTAATTTAGTTTGATTGATATGAACTAATCTGTAATCATATAAGATGTTGGTTACTTAACTTCATTTTTTGCTATTTATGTTATGAATTAACCTTTTAAGATCTAATTCATACAAACCATTTATAAGTAATTCCTATCCGTAATAAACATCATCTTTATAAAAAGAATGGTTTTACTTTTAATAATAAAGGCAAATCCATTTAAATATAAATAATAAATGGAAATGTTGTTTCTTGTAATGACTGGAACATAATAATAATTACCTAATTCTAGTATAAGGCTAGAAGGCAAAGCTAAACTATAAGTTCTTATAATTAATGCAGTTACTTTTGCTCCATTACCAACTTGCAGGTCCGATTTACCTTTCCTTAATGATCCACTCTTTGTTAACATCTGCATATTTTTACAAATATGATAACCACATCTAGTATCTAACACCAAGATTGCAAAATAGAAGTAGAAAGATTTATCTTGATTATAAATATACTTGAAGATGTAGCTTCCTTAAACTTCTTATCTTTCAGGCTAGTAAGATAAGTTTGTAATTCTTCTCCCAATATCTATTGACTCTACAATAAAAACATATGTCCTTGTCATTATTCTTCTTTTTATCACCACGATTTGGCTTTGCTATTTTAGCAAAAACCTTACATTTCTTGTTCTTATTCTTCTTAGATCTATTTTTCTTGCTTCTGAAAGAATCCACAATAAGAACAAAATGAGCTTCCTTCTTAAGGTGTCCCCTTGCAATCTTGATCATATTTAATAGTTTAGAAAAGATACATCCTTTTGGTTCATATGAAAGTTCATAATAAACTCTGAAACGTTTGGAGTATGAGACTAAAGTACCAAATCAATGCTTAACTCATATTCCATGACAAAACCTAATTAGCCTAATTTTTCAATATAGCTAATCATCTTCAATATGTATAACACTAGTGAAGAAACTTCTACTGTCTTACATTGATATTATGCTCTACAAGCCTAATATATCTCTATCCTACTTTATGCACCAAACAACTCCTTGAGATATAAAATTCTAGTAGGAACGTATATGTTCTCATGCTAACTCTAAAGCTCAAGAGATATACTAACCAACATTACACATATAGGTTGTTTAATATCATCAATATGACACTGATATCTCTCTCATACTTCATTAGTAGCACCTGAATTGGTCTCAAGTGGAATTACAATGTTAAGAGCATAGAGTTTCTTTTCTTACTATTGAACAATTCTCAAATTGCAAAATTAGTCTAAGAAGTTAGGGTCCACTAAACTTGTTAGCATGTATGATGCTTCACAAGGACAAATTACTACTCATTTTATCTAATAACTTAAAAGACACTAAAGAATAAGTATTACTTTACAGCATAAAACTAAATAAAATAAGGACTTTAATAAATATTTTTAGTTATTCCTACTATTTTATTCAAAATAATAGGAATCACTACCAATTCAAAAAAATTACTTTAATCTCTCTAGTAGGACAAGATCTATTCAATTTATTTAATCTTAATTTTCTCAACAAATCAATTAAATTTAAATTAGGTTGATAATTCCTATTAATTTCATCTCATTTGACTTTTAGATCTATTGGGTGACATTTTTTTGTCAAAATATATCCCATATATTATTCCTAACTCTGCCTCTAAATTCATATGGTTATGAGTGAGTTTAAGTAAGACCTATTATTTTAAGATAAAGTATAATTGAGTTAAAGGGGCCTTAAGTTTACTTAACAGGGCTTACAATAAATAAAATTCTACTTTTATTCTTAAATAGTAAATAATAATTACGTACAATATGTACTTAATATTTAATTAAGTTATTTAAAAGTTAAAAATTTAAGTCTCGTCATAATTAATATAATCTCATTATGAAACATAACCCTTTAAAATTTTACTTAGTTCTATTATTGACTTGCTAAATAATTTAATTTAATAAGTCAATTCTTGAAAAATTAAATTAAATACCATAAATATTCCTAATAAAACTAACCTTTTGAAAATAATTTTTAAATTATTAAAAATATTTTTTAGATTTATTAAGAATTTAAACTAATTTAATCTTAAACTTATTAAGAAAATTTAATTTAACTAAACTTAAAGATAAGAATGGCATTTGGGACATCGCTCAAGGTCAACGAGTTAGGCCTCATAGTCGACCTCAAAATGGACTTGAGTTTGGGCTTAGGCTGGCCTAAGGTTCAATAAATATGTAAAAAATGATATTGTTTTCTATTTTTAATTTAGAAAATAAAAAATCAAGTCGAACCAAACTAAGTCAGGCTTGAGTTCGAGCCCGGCTACCTTGGACTCGAACTTGGGCCTAGAAAGAGGTGACCTATTATCAACCCCAATTAAAGGCTTAAAATTAAAAATTAAAAATTAAATGGAATAATTTAGCGCATACTGCTTCCAACTACACATGCCTGATGCATGAGACGCTTGACACCTTGTCCCCTAAGGAATCTGTCTCATCGTTTTCCATATCATGTTTTCATAGTTCAACCTACCCACTGCCTTCTCTTCATCTCCAGTGGTGTCTCAGTCACTGCCTCCGGAACAGGAACCTAAGATTATTGTGCATGCAATTTTTGTTTTCTAGAGATAATGAATACCAAGAGCAACTTCAATCACATTTTCCAAAAACCTCAAAGCTAGGGGGTACCACAAAGTTAGAAACTGAAACATATTCACTTAGGACCCGTTTGGTTCCACTTCTGTTTTTCTGTTGTTGTTTTTAATTTCTGTTTCATGTTTTTAGTTTCTGTTTTTTTGCTTAAAAAAATGAAAACCTGTTTGGTTGAAATTTGTAATATAAAAACTGAAAATAAAAACATGTTTGGTTTAGATTTTTAATAAACTTATTATTATTATTATTATTATTATTATTATTATTGTTATTATTATTATTATTATTATTATTAATTT
>JANIPM010000007.1:26105743-26122037 GCA_027478405.1 Erythroxylum cassinoides
CATTATTATTATTATTATTATTATTATTATTGTTGTTGTTGTTGTTGTTATTTCGAGATAGAAATCAAGGTTATGTTGGTTTTTTTTTAGAAAAAAAACATGTTATCAAAATTCAGAGAAACGATGTTTTTTAGTTTCTGTAAAACTGTTGTGGTTTTTTTTATTTTCAGAAACAAAAAATCGCAACAGAGTAAGTCAAACACGTTTTACTTACCTGTTTTTCTTTTACAAAAATGACAAGAAAAAACGGAGAAAAAAATCAAAACAAACAGCTCCTTAACTTCCAGATTTGATAACTATGGGTCACGAAATCAGGTTTTTAGAAACACAAAACAAACAAATATATTCCCAGAAGAAGCGTTGTGGGAGAATAAGCAACAATTTAAGCCTTAATTTAGTTATCAATAATAATCAAGCAAAAACAATAAAGTTATTCAATTAAAGAAGGCTCTGAGACTATTATTGAAAAATCAACCATAACCAGATCATAGGTTTCAATTTTTTGATGGACCTATATATTTAATTGAATAACTTGGAAAATATAAGTAAGAAATAAAAACTTAAAATATACATGATTTTGAATAATTCAAAACTTGTCTTCCAAAGGTGTTAAATGCAAGTTGTTAAATATAAGTTGTTCAAATGTCTTACTTCTAATAGTTT
Source organism: Erythroxylum cassinoides (assembly GCA_027478405.1). Lineage (NCBI taxonomy): Eukaryota > Viridiplantae > Streptophyta > Magnoliopsida > Malpighiales > Erythroxylaceae > Erythroxylum > Erythroxylum cassinoides. The sequence goes on from JANIPM010000007.1 coordinate 26,106,407, forward strand.
CCAGGGAATAGGAAAAAAACTTTATGTTAAAAAAGAAAAGACTGAAATGCTAGTTATCTAAAACACTAGGATTTCTTTCTAATTAAATTTAAACTATTAATTAAAATTAAGACCTAGCTTAATCTTGATTATAATTAAATCTTAATAAAACTAAACATCTCATATTTGATCCTTAAAATTTCTAAGACTTCAAAGATAAGTCCAAATTAATTTAAATTAATTGTTCTCTCTTTAATTGCTTTATATGTATGGCTTATTAGGTTCCTAATATATTAATAATAATTACAAAATATAATTAAAATTAGATAAAATAAATTCCTTCTAATTTATATTTAATTATGTGATTAAATAATTAAAAATCATACACTAGGATTTACATCTAGCTGCACGCCATAATTACCCTATTATTAGGAATAAGTCTGACTTAACCTGTCAATGTATGGTTATAGATTACAATTTAATTTTTTCATGATCTAATATTCCAAATTTGATATAAAGTGTGAAGTTAATGTCTACTCTATTTAAATATAATCATATTTATTTTTATTAACTAGTAATCAATTTATAATTGATATTTGAAAATATTGATTTTAAGTCTCAGTTTACTCTGACTAGAGAATTTCTTAAATTACTACTAATCAAGAACATTAGACTATTATTCTTAACTAATTTAAGGAGACAAATCTTTTATTGATTTACTCAATTATCTCTTTATAGTTTATATTATATTTAAATACTACTAACTGAATTATTCTGATTGAAATAGGATATAAATAACCTCAAAATATAGTAATTTCTAAATAAAATATCTTAATAATCTCAAGTTAATAATCAATTATACAATCATTATGAAGGAATCCATAAACACACAAGCAATATTCTATTTGGTATCCTCATAATCGAGCCATTTCACTAAACTTACTATCTAATAAGTACTCACATATTTGTTTAAGTATTTCCATATTTTAATTTATATGATCAATTATTTTCTTCATAAAAAAAATAAAACGTGTTAATTTTAATGTTCTACCAATATCCTATCATGATAAAACTATAATGAAAAATAATTTAGAAATAAGACATAAACATAAATTGAAAACCATAATTACGGATCTCTTTATAATTTTAATTGCAGAGTTACTATTTCAAGGACTTTATGTATAGTATTAAGCTTCAACTATAATTAACAAAAATATGTTAAAATAAAGAGTGCTCTTATTGATTAAAATAATAATATTTTATATTAATTTACATCTAACCTATTGACAACAAAAATATAAACTAACAATTTGTGTTAGATTTGTAAAGAAAGATGTAATAATTTTTTATGTATTTTACAGTTGAAAACCTTTGACTGTATGATTCCCAGGGACCTTGAAAGCGCTAGTCAGGATAATCAAAATATCAACTGTCTTGGGTAGTTCAGAGAAGCTTGATTGCATATTTATTAACAGGACAGAAGACTGTTACTGTAAGGACTGGGATACCAATAATGGCTGTCAAATATTAAACAATCTGCCATGGAGAACTCATGGTGCCCCAACCACCTAAAAGCTAATAAATATATCAGTAGCTGTCGATTCTGTGCAATGCCACTAAACCCTTTTCCCTTTATGGGTGGTCCAGTGTACAGGACTACCAAGTTGATGATAACTAGGGAATTTCCAAACCCATTACTCGTTCATTCTCTTAGCTGAGGACCATAAATACAACACAACCCTCCAAGCAGCCATTGGCTTAATTAGATGGAAATCAGATTGTGTGAATCTTTACAGGCTGGCCTTTAGACCCAAAAACCAAGCAAGGAATCCAGTTTCAACACTAATTGTTGTGGACCACAATGAAAATCACGGCAGGTCCAAGATGAAGTGGCTAGTTAACCGGCAAACTCTGAAATATTGATTAATGACTTGAAGAACCTGCAAGTCTTTGCATACACTAAAACAGGTCAGCCACGTGAGGCCTTGGTATAATTTGACCTCATCTCCCTGCATTACATGTACAATAAGCAGTTGCACATGAGGTCCTGTTACCCATTTTGCAAGTAATGGCGGTTGGTTCTCACAAGAAGAATCATAAAAGGGTTTGCACCAATTAACTGCTGAAAGGGAAAGATGATGGTGACAAGCAAGAATTGATGGATTTCAGGGACCAAATGGTCTATCAATCAATCATTATTGCATCCATGAATTTTATGGTATGATACGTGAGACCAAGGAAAATGAACAGCAAGAGAATGCTAAAGTTCTTCACCCTGTATGGAATTAGATCAGATGCTCCACAGCTTTAATACCAAAAAGGTTTCGTCTACAGAACTTTTCTAGAGGTGCATGCCAGTAACTATTTTCCTTTGGGATGAGGAATCACAAAAGAAGTTGCATAGTCCTGGAAAAGCCAAGTGTAATAAGCATAGGCAAGCAACTACTTGAAGCGAGCCTACAATAACAAAGTTCTTCGAGTGATTCCCCAGGAAAATTGTTTGCAGAAGACTAGAGAGATGGATATACAAGTCACGTGAGCATGCAATACCTCTCTTCTGACTGCACAGAAGTAAGGTTAATACAGAGCATTTCCCAAAACAATAGTAAATTGCCAAGACAAAAACATAGCCATTACAATAAGCAACTTCTGATAAGAACTTCCATTCCCATTGCAAGAAGCACTTGGTCAGAAGCAGTAACTAATAGCGAATTTAGCAGTTTAAAACAATAAATATTACATAGGGCTACAGTTAATTAAATGGTACTAAAACAGTCGAGTGAGGAGCCTTAGTTGGTCAGGAAGGGAAGATGTACTCGTAAATAGCACATCACACCAGTCAGTAGATTCTGTTGTATCAGCAGTCAAAAGCATCTACAACCACCTTGAAGTCACTAATGTACAGAGCCAGGCGGTTTGTATGAAGTCATGCTAAAAGGTCAATTGTTCTCCAATCGAACTGATTGCCCCGGGTCATTGAGTACTCCAGTTGGATTCCTGCCATCTGTCGACAGCAACACAGTCATGCAACAACCTTGATAGAGTAGACAATGAATAGCTTCACGAAAGATATCCATTGTGTTACAGATAAATTTCAGAAATTGTTGATCTCAAAGTTTAACCCTTGATTTATACCCCAGCCTTATATTAGATAAAGATATCCAACGGATAAATTACGCAAATAGAGAAGAATAAAAACATTGTCCCACCACAGAAAGAATAGAACCAAACATTTCCTACGTACGTACCTTGACTTAGGGATAAAGTTATAGAATCCTTGCCTGTAGAAGGGTTCTGCAATTCCGCATCAGAGTTTGGTGCATCATTGGTCATTACATCATTAAGATTCAGAGAAGGAGCCACAGATGATTCTTGATTTCCAGGAACCTGTAGCAAATATAACAAAAAGTGAGCAGGAATCCACATCAGACTCCCCAAACATGCAGAATCAACCAATTCATTGCATTCCTCTGGATATGGTCATGACGAAATTTGATTTCAAGAGGTTGAAGAATTATTGACGTTCACGTAATACTGGAATTGCATATACAGCAGTTGAAATGCAGTAGTTAAATAGGAATGCAGCAATTATGTCACTATTCTAAAGATACAGCAATATATTGCCAATTGTTGGTGAAAACAAAGTTCAACTTTTCCACAGATGGGAGGAAGTGGATACAAATAAACAATTTCCTTTGTAAATGGTTCTACTGAATCAATAATACAATTTAAATAGCTGAAAAGCCATGTCACACTTCATTACTCGTGGCTGACAATACTAAACAATATGGAAGGCAAAATAACAGAAATATAAATGCAAAACTATGTAATTTGCAAAAACTTATTTTACCATCTTCATCATAAAGTCATAAGCTTAATCGTACAGGATTTTCAATAAGGTATCAAAACCAACTTGTCAACAAAGAATGACACAACATCTCTCTAACATGTGGCTGAACGATAGGATATAAGAGAAGAGAAAACAAGGATTGACCTTGAGGGGTTCAGACACACTGGAAGTGACATTTTTTGAACCAAGGGCTATAACAGCTTCAGTCTTGGTCTCTTGTGAACCAGAATCCAACCCCTGGAGACTAGCTGGTTGCAAATGATCTGCTGCATCCTGATTAATACTTCTAGACATTTTCAATTTGTTATAGGGTTCACCATTCAACAAAGCACCAACTTCCTCACCAGCCCTTTTCCTGATGCGGGGACAAATGGTAAGGACATCCATTAGAACTGATATAAAAGAACAATGAATGCCCCCAGGAATTCATAGATAATAAGAAACAGACAGATCTGCCACATCCGCACCTTGTGTCTCCATGATCAGATACACGTGGGGAGCTGGGCATGTTAGTAAATAAAATTCCTCGTAGTGGCTTTCCATCAATCATTGTCTCAATACTATAACCATGGGGGAAGGTTTCAGTTACTTTAGCCTGAAATGTCTTCTTTCCCTGATAATACACTTGATTCAATCGTAAATTTTCTCCAGCTGCAAAGAAGGCACTGCAGTTCTTAGCAACATAATATAGCAAAAGGCAACCTCTATAATCAATTATCTTTCTTGGATATAAGACTTGTAATCATCATCCTAACCAAGTTTCTGTTTGAACATCAAGATAAGATTTCATTATATTCTCTGAGTTTAATCTCACCAAAGTCTTCAAAAAACGTTTTACTTTGATCTCATTGAAATCTTCAAGAACAATTTTTTTTTAGTATCATTGAGGTCTTCTAGGATACAACTTCAGTAAAAAAGCTTCCACATCATCTTGCCTTCTTGTATACATAAACTGTCATTAGAGCAGGAGATACAAGGCAAGACATCAGAACTTTGTATTATAATTTTCACCTCGATTATTAGGCCCAAAAACATCAAGAACAATATATTATTGTAAGTTAACTTCGCTATAATTAAAAAGTTTCCACGTCATCTTATTGTATGCATAAACTGTTACAACAGAAAGAGATACTAGACAAGTTAGACTTGCAATTGGAACTCGTGAAGCACTTCAAAATACAAAAATGAGTTTGCATTCAACATCAAAGTTGCACGTTATGATCTTCAGCTGGATTATCAGGTCCATTAACTCTGATAACTCCTCTAGCACATTCTAAAAATAATTGAAAAGTAATTTGTTTGTATGCCTTAGAAACAGGGTTTCTATCCTTCAAACAATAACAAGAAAACCTGTTTAAACACAAGAAATAAAATAATTCTAATATCCTTTTCATGGTAGATGTCAAGAATAAAATCATTCAATCAAGAATGTTCACAAAATAAGGGTAATAAATCCATAAGAAAATGGGGATGAATTTCAAACCAACAAGAATCATAAGTTCCTTCACGCTGCCCAAAGTACCCACCCTAAAATAACAAACCAGTACTCAACAACTCCAGCTTTCATGCTATCAAGATACAAGTGGTCACTCTCACTTTGCACCCCAGACTTTTAACTTTTCCTCAATCACTTTCTCAATGTGAAAATATAGCAAAATCCAAAAAGTGACAAGAACAAGAACGATAAATGCCCCAATCTCATGACAAGAACAGTGACAATAAATGACCCAATCTCAAAGGTTAACAAAGGCAAAACTGAACGGCAACACAACAACAGATGAATACCATGTGAAAAGAGGATCAATCCAGCAGAAAGCTAGAAGCAGTTTGACACACTAAAATAAAGCCTTTGCAGAATTGTGAATAGAGCAAGTGAGGGAACCAAGATATGTACCAACAGCTAATGACAGCATCAGTGTTTACTGAGTTCATTTTCATCACACAATTTGCATGAGAATGTGCAAATGGTCAGTTCAGAAATGCACATAATCACCAGCTAAATTTGACTCCAGAACAACATAATATACATATTTCTCCAATTTTACCTGGTTGGGCATAACTTGGCATTGTGTCAATTGTAATCAAAGCTTTTTCATGTATAGTAGAGTAAAGACTTTGCTCTTGGCACTTCATTTTCAACTGTTTCCTCAAGGATAATTTTTCTACTCGCTGCTCATCGCAGAAACTATTCATTCCTGCATGAGGCAACACACCACATCATCAAAACAGCATATAGCTAAGATCATTCAAACGTGAAAAATGATAGAGGTTCATAACTAAAAAGCAAGAGGAACTTGATCCAATACTACAGAACCTGTGTGAATGTAGTACATATCATCCAGTGCCTCTAGGCTCCTATTGCAACCGCCAAAGAACAGAAGTACACCCCCTTTTAAAGGATCCAAAGAGTCCCCAGCCATAGAAAAACGTGCAGAAGGTCCATCACCTGTAGTAGTCACCTTTGTCCACACACCAGTTTCTGCAACAAGAAGTCAAATGCATAATTCATTTAAAAATCATGCAAATTAAGATTAGATCCAATTAAGCTCATTTATTAAAAGCCACTAAAAATGAAATCTTGAAGATGAAATCTGCAGTTGCTACATTATGGAGAAATAACAGGCATTGACAGCTTCAGCTAGCCACACCAAATAGGCAGATGCTTCTGATTATAGCATATATTGTATGTCTCACAAGTCTCACATAATAGACAAAGCATTCAAATGTCTAGCAAATGCACTTTCGTATCATAGAAAATCTTTTATCTGGATTTTCATTCCCAAAACCCACGGGGTAAACTGGGTGTCTTTATGGGTTTACAGCTTGCTTGGCAAAACATCTTGCAAACCAATGCAATGAATTGAAATGAAATTCATTCATAGGTTAGGTTGAATAGATTTGTTAATTTCTTTTCTTGTGTTTGGTTTATTTTATAAACTGAAAGGATCAGAATGAACTCTTTCAATTGATACACATTGTGTTATATGGATGTAATTGATTATATTAATTGATTGAACAACCATTTATAGACATAATGAATTCTATTTTTTCTTTTTAATTTCTCTGTATCATAAAAGAATTCTTATCACTTGTAAACATTGACACCTAACCTATATCTTTGTTCTTCACTTTGAAGGTAGTCAACTTCTCCTTTTCAAATGGTACTACAAAACTTAAAAAACATGAACTAAACTTCAAGTCCTTTGATTCTAGTTATTAGATCCTGCCTCAGGGAGGCAATTAAACAGCCTGATTCTACTGCCATAAAAGCTATGGCATATGTCAGGAGTCCATAGGAAATTCCACTAGAATGAAAAAGATACACATTGATAAGAGAGAAATTAGGAAAGATAAAGTAAAAGCACGAAGCACATAATCAGTTCAGCCAATGAATTTAATTATTGAGTAAATCATATTTTTCTGGAAAGAATTATGATTTTATCAAACAAGTCATTTTATAAAGGGTTGTGTTCAACTAAATTCATGGAGGACTAGCCAAATAAAGGAATAGACAAAATATATCCTATTGAATGATATACTCTGTTAATGCCCAACAAGCTGTCAAAGATTCAAATATTGAATGTAGAATGTCCAAAGAGGAGCACAAAATTCTCTCCTTCTGTTTTATGGAGTGTGGTGAAGAAAAAAAGTGAATCTTTTGGACTGCCTTTAAAACAATGTAGCAAGACTGCAGTTACATACCTACATCAAGCATATATAGGTCATCATATAAATTTTGAGCATCTGAAAATCCCCCAAAAACAAATAAATTCTTTCCAAAGGCTACGGTAGCATGGCCAGCTCGAGGTGTCAACTTTTGACCAAAGACGTCCAGCTCCTTCCAAACAAGAGTTTCTAATAACAAACAAGAAAGAAAAACTATTAATAAAAGAAATTTCAAACAAAATTGGCATATTTCGCATAAAGACACATATATTCTTACATGGACAATCATGCTGCAAGATTGCATTGAAATATGCTATGTGGTTCCATACAAATGACAAGATGAGGATGTGTAGAGTGCATATAGTTGTGTGCGTGTGTTTGAGTATAAGATGGAGCAACATGGGCATTCAGATTATCATATATAAGAATGGAACAAACCTGCATCTAGAACATGCACATCAGACATATAATAGTCATGTTCATTTTCACCACCGATCACAATGATTTTATTCTTCCAAGATGAGCAACTGTGGCTATCACGTGCAGAAGGTGGAGTGCCTGATGTTGTTGCACGTTTCCATACAAATGTCTCTGGAAGAACACAAAAAGGAAATGCAAAATTATCCATTCCATGTTTCAAAAAGTCATCTACTACTGTAACACACCACCATATTAAAAATCCATAGACAATAACGATGGAGTGCAATTCTTTATAATAAATTCCCACAAATACAGGGGGGATGCTAGGGGGTGGGGAACTGGGAACAGATTGAACCAGTGTTCTAATTTGAGGTTAGAATGATCACAACCAACTTTAGCCAGAAAGTTGGTCAACTAACACAAAATGCAGATGAAGTTTTCAAATGCAGGGATCATATTATATGGTAATGCAAGGTAAAAATGGATATGATGAACTCCTGAAACATACATATGAGATTGCACGCTGATGCAAGGTCAGAATGATCACAGTAAATTATGCCCAGAAAGTTAAGCAATTAATGTAGACAGTTTTGAAACAAAGGAATTCACAGAGGAAGTTACCAGTATTTAATATGTAAAGGTCATTGTAATACACTTCAACGTTATTCTCCAACGATTTCCCACAGCCACCAAATATGAAGAGACGTTTACCAACAAGGGCTGCACTATGGCCCTCCCGTGCCTCTGGTCCCTCACCTCTTACACTAGGTGATATCCATGTATGTGATGCTGATAAAGAACAAAAAGAAATAAGACCCTGTAATGACGATGATTCAACATAATTCTTTTGAGTTGTCTGCATGAATTAGATATTAGGAGATTACAATCGCAATCCATATATTCAACAAGGATCGTTTAAGGTCAGAGTGAGTAGAAATTATTAAGATTTCTCACAAGTATCTAATATATGCAGATCCTTGAGAGGGTTCCTCCCATCAGTTCCGCCAAATATAAACAGATTGTCTCCAACAGTTGCACAACTGTGGCTGTCCCTTGGGGTAGGTGGTGTGCCCTTTATAACTGGCTCGCTCCAAATCTGCTTAGCTGCAAGTTGAAAAACCCCTATGAGAGCATAAACATCTGAGGAAAGAAAATTTCATACCAAGACTCCACAAGAACCAACACGTGGTGAATATTTTTCGCCCAAATAACTTTCAGTACCCAAATAAGGGAAGAAAAATGCATCATAATTGGCTAGTGGTACAAAGGATAATAAGAAGCAATATACTGAACTTTAATGGGAGGCATTAAAAGAGCCCCCCAAAAAAGACGGTGCATTCATATATTCATTAACCCCAGAAAGGATCAATAAGGTACAGGTGCTGGGTAATGCGGCATAACAGAGTGAAAATAAGTGCAAGTCAAGGAAAATAAAAAATAAAAGGAAAAAACAACCTAGTGAAGAACTTTAACAAGAGTTCCACAACAGACCATAAATGCATTAATTGTATGTTGAGCAAGAAGCCAAAAGGAACATTAACGCCACACCACAATTAGCCAACCAAATTCCCAATGGTGAACCCCATACAATCCCACAATAAACAAGCTTAAGGATTGATCCAGCCGACAAACACCAGTAGCAGCTATGAAAACACTAAAAAGAAAAAACTAACGAAAGGGACACACATTTGGGTTTTATTTCATCACAAAGTTTAACCAACAAGAAAAAATTTCAAAGCAGATGACGCAGAGAAAACCCAGAAGAACTCTAAACACGTATATCAGAAACATCCTCATCACAACAGAAAAACAGGGCATTCCATAGATATTCAAGAAGAGACATAATCATATTGCAAAAGCCAAACGGATGGTAACTAAATAGTAGTGAAGTAAAGACCCACCAGTGTCAAAGACATGAACTTGGTTGGTCTGGCAGTTGTCTCTGCCATATCCACCAAAAACATATAGAAAATTCCCTCCTTTAATGGAATTGCAGGTGTGTCCCCACCTTTTTCCTGGCCCATTAACGTCCTGTTGCTGTTGGTGCGGTTGTAGAGAACCCTGGTAAAGCTGGAGTCTTTCCCATCTCATTTTGTAGAATAGTTTTTAGTTGCTGAGAAAGTGGAAAAAGGTGAGATTTCGTCACAAGGAGAGTGGAATCAAAAGAAAAGATATGGGATTTTTGGGGATTAGGAAAAGATTTTTGGTTCTAACTTATGACGGAATGAGATAATTCCACATATATTTTAAGCTCATGCAAATTGAGAACAAAAAATAGGCTTTAAACAAGTGTGTTTGTTAATTAGAGAGAGAAAGCTGACAAGAAGAACGATTCTGTCTCTGATGGGCTTTTATTTGTTCAATACTGGCCTTGATGCTGATGTCCATGCCCACATCAGATCCCCTCAGAGTGGGCCAAGGTTTGCAGATTACACTTTTGAGAAGTCACTCGGGCCATGAAAGTTTTAGCTCCATCCTTGTTTTTCTCTTTATATATAATTATTTATAGTCTAAATTTGCATAGAGGTTCTTGTAAACTACAACTTCTTATAAATTATTGCATGCTTATTTTCTGCACTAAAATAAGATCTTTCACTATAAAAATATGAAGTTTGAATGGTAAAATCTGTAAACTAATTTTTGCATATAAAAAAATTTAATAATTATTTAGTAAATTATAATTACTAAAATATTATTAAATTAAAATGACTTCATTTTTAAATTTTACTAATTATAAAAATAAATTAAATTAAATTATTCACAATTCTTATTAAACAAAAAACAAAATTCATTTTTTTATAGTTTTCATAAGTTATGAAAACGTGAAGAAATCAAAACTAAAACTAAAAATAAAAAACTCAAATAAACAAGTCTTTTACTAAAGATAAAAAATACAAATACAAACTAGTGGGACCTAAAACTAATAAAAGATTGATGCAATATTACATGTTTGAAATTATAATACTTATTAAAGTTGTGTTACATTAGGGTCTTCTTTTTCTTTTACCTATAGAAACATTCAAATTTGTTGGACTTGATTTATCATTTTTTAGAATTTATTATGATATTTTGACTTATCTTTTTGATATCTAAAAGTTCGACTATTATTAAGCATGAGAGAGTCAACATAAAAAGAAAAGAGAAAAGAGAAAGAAAAGAAGAAAAAAGAGTATCAATTATTTTTCTAAACCAATTTTTGGCTTTCATCTAATCTTGAGTCATTTACAATTGGATGAAACTCAAATTTGGTTTGGAAGTTCATGAGATGTTGCTCTATAATTTCAAAAGTGAATATCTTGTTTATAAGACTATAGTTGTAGCCTTTACGACTTTGGGTTACTTCTCTGTTTTTCTTCCTTGTTTGAAGTTGTTAACTTTACCTTTTGTTATTTCTTGTTTAGCACTTATAATCACTTTGGGGAATATTTGTAATATTTTTTTGATATAGTGGAGTTCTTTTGATGGATTAGAAGTCTCATAGTTTTTACCTTTATTTGAAAGGATTTTCATATTAAAATATGGTGTCTCTTATGTTTGTGATTTGCCTTGACTATATTTATTTTTAACATATTATACTTGTTGTAACATCGTTATTATACCATAATTTGCATTGTTCCTCATAGATTTAAATAGAAGGAGAAATTTTGACTAGATATTTTATTTCATTGTGTATTTGATCATGCATATATTGGTATCTTCCCAACATTGTGGTATTAGAGCTTATGGTTGATTATTTGTGATAATTCTATTTGAATAAAGGAGGTGAATATTAGTAAACTAATGTGTTTAGATGGTATTAATTGCCATAAGTGGAATAGTAAGATAAAATATCTTCTATTTGTGAAAAGACATACATTTGCCTGTGTTTGCTACTAATAAGCCCTATTAATGACTGAGAATTTGAATATAAAAAAGTTTATGACTATATTATGCAATAGGTAGAAAATGATGTTCTTAATCACATTATTAATAAGACACATGTTAAGACTTTGTGAGATAAGCTCAAGATGTTTTGTGCTTCATAGATAGGCAATAACTAGTTGTTCTTGCTTAAGCAACTAACAAATTTGAGGTATAAGGAGGGAAATCCAATTTTCAATCATTTGATAAGTTTTAAGATATCTGTGATTAATTGTCTAGAATGGGTGTAAAATTTAATGACAAGATATAAGGACTTTAGTTGGTTAATACTTAGCCAGATTCTTTGAAATGTTTTCATTTTTATCTGGTCAATTATACGCCTAGTAGTGTGGTGATTATCGAATATAGGAAAAGCGGTGTTTTGAATAAAGAATTGAGAAAGAGATCTTAAGGCTTATTTTCATTTTGACCAAAGTAATAAATTTTGTTTATTGAAGATAGGGGAGAAATAAATTTAAAGGTTAGAATAATCGATATAAAAGTATAAGCAAGTCAAGATATAAATACAAGAACTTAGTTTGTTTATGGTAAACCAAAGTATATCGAGAAGTATTATTTTGAATTTAAAAAAGAGATAAGATAGAAAAAGAAGGACAGTGACAATAAGAGTCGTGTTGTTACTGTTGTTAATGGTGATCTTCTTATTACTTGTAATGAAAATGTCACTAATCTAGTATATCATGAATATTGATGCTTCTTATCATATCACGCCAAGGAAAGAGTTCTTCACTGTTTACACTTCTGGTGATTTGGGAGTACTGAAGGTGGGCAATGATAGAAATATTAGGGTAAATGGTATAAGAATAATTTTCTTGAAGGCCAATAATGGTACAAACTTGGTTTGTAAACATATTAAGCATACACCTAACATTTACTTTAGTTTGATCTCTATAGGAAAGTTTGATGATTATGATTATTACAATGTATTCAATGATGGACAGTGAAAACTAACTAAGGTTCAATGGTTATTGCTAGAGGTAACAAGTCCTCTAACTTATATATGACGTAAGGTTCTCTAGTGGCTCGATGAATACAGTAGAGAATGATACTTCACCATAATTATGTCATAGAAGTCTGAGTCATATAAATGCAAAGGGGAATCATTATTTAACCAGGAAATTTTTCTTTCTAATATTAAGGAAGCTATGTTTGATAAGTGTGTTCATTTTCGGCTAAGAAATAGAAGCGTTTCTTTTCAAAGTCATCCTCCTTCTAGAAAATTAGATTTGATGGAGCTTGTACACTATAATGTTTGTGATCTTTTTAAGATGAGATTAGGTTCTCAAGAAACTTAAAGAACTTTAAGCCTTGGTTAAAAAATGAATAGGCAAGAAATCAAAATGCATCCACAGTGACAGTGGTGGTGCATATTATAGACTTTCTTATAATTATTATAGAGAATAGGGTATTATACATTAGAAAACTCTACTAAAACTCCCTATTTAAATGGATTTATGGAGAGGATGAATAGAAATTTCACGAAGAGACTTTGAGGCTTACTTGCAGAAGTAAAGTTGCCAAATTCCTTTTTGGCATAAGCACTTTGTTTAATTGCTCATATTATCAGTTTATCCCCTATTATTGCTTTGGATGGTAATGTCACTTATAGAATTTGGTTTAACAATGATATTTTCTATTATCACTTGAGAGTCTTTAGATGTAAAGCATTTCGCTTGTCCTTAAAGATGAGTAAGTTGAAGTTGTATGTTAAGACTAAGTAGTGTATCTTCATTGGTTATAGTCAAGATGAGTTTGAAATCAATATATGATCCAGTAGAGAAGAAACTTATTAAAAGCTATGACATTGTGCTTTTGTAGGACCAAACTATTGAGGATATTAAGAAGTTTGAGAGGAATGATTAATAAAAGCTTGGTTAATATTGAGTTAGATTCATTGAATGATGTACCAAATATGACTAAATATGGCTTCAAGATGTTGAGATCTAAGATGAAAATGAAAATGGTGATCAAATGCAAAATGATCAATAAGGTGTAGACTTTTTAGATGCACAATACATGATATTGTGGTTAGTCAATAACTAATAAATATAGAGGCAACAATTGCAAAGGTCCTAAAACTTCTCTCAAGATATCTTCTAAAGAGAGAAAGTACTTATCATGTTACCCCCTAATTAATGAGATAAAGAGAACTTAAAAGTTTTAATAAGCTATTAATAGTAAGCAAAAGGAGAAATGGTTTGAAGTTATGAAGGATGGGATGAAATCCTTGTAAGCTAATCACCATGTTGATTTAGTTAGGCTACTAAACTAAAGAGGTTTAAAGAATTGATGGGTTTTTATAGTGAAGTATGATGATGAAACTTCAATTTTATAGTACAAAGTTAGATTGATTTTCAAGAGCTTTAGTAAAAAAAAAAGTGAGTTAATTTCGATGAAACATTTTCTTTAGTTGTGAAGATGTCATCCATCTGCATTATATTAAGTTTAGCAGCATGCTTTGACTTAAAGGTTAAGAAGATGGATGTGAAGACTAACTTTCTTCATAGTTATTAAATTAGAATATTTATATGATGTAGCCATAAGTATTTAATATCAAAGTAAAATAATATTATATATATAGATTGAGGAAGAGCTTGTTGAAATAAGCATCAAGATAATCATTTATGAAGTTTAATTTTGTTATGTGAAAGCAAGGCTTCAATAATAGTTCATTTGACTATTGTGTTTTTATGTAGATATTCTTTAATGATGACTTTGTTATTTTGTTGCTTTATTTTGATGACATGTTTATTGTTGGTCAAAATGTTCCTAAAATTACAAAGTTGAAGTAGGATTTGAGTAAGCCTTTTACTATGAAAGACTTAGTTTAGTAAAGAATATTTTTGGAATAAAGATAACTCATGATAGAAAGGCTAAGAAGTTGTGATGTAAGCATAAATCACAAGATACAATGTATAAAGGCTTAAAGTAGTTATAAGAGTGGGAGTTGGAGGAGGTTTGGAGGGTTAAGCCTCAACTTTGGCTAAAAATGACCATAAATACAACCACATTCTAACTTGTGTTCTATATAGACTTAGGGAAAGTGAACAAATATATTCTAGCGCATAACTACTAACATTGAAGTTTTTACATCATACACGATGTAGAATATGAATGTTTCTACTATTGAAATCCAAATTTTGGTTTTATGTTTAAGGAGTGCTTCTATATAGTTTTAGTTAGTTTTTTACATTTTTGTTTATTAAATGCAAGTGCTCCTTTTTCCTTTTTTTTCACTAAACTTCAAACTTATCAAAATATTTCTTCTTTATGATGTTCAAGCACTTAATAAATTTGGTTCTTGATTCTTTACAATCAATCGGTTAATTCTCTTTATATATTTAACTTAGTTTTCTTGATTTGGTTCAAACTTGTTTATGGGTTCTCTTGCATTTCATTGTATCCAAGGTTGGATCTAAATCAAGTGTAGATATCTTTTTTTATCGTTTTATTCGACTATGTAATTATCTCTATGGAATCTTCTTTTTAGTTTTAAAATGTCAAAACAAAATTCCAGTTTTATCAACTTTTTACTTAGGCTCCATTTGGTTGGCAGGAAAGTAAAGTCAATTTGGTATATGATTCCTTGGAAAATAAATCTATGGAAAGTAAAGATATTCATATGTTTGGATACTTATAAGAATTCTAATAGGAAAGTTGAGTAGATTCTTATTATAGTGTTTGGTATGTAACAGTATTTTATACAATATAATTTAAATTTAACTTATGTTTCTAATTATATCCCTACAAACAGAATAAAAATTTAAATCGTTAGATAAGGAAAAATATGAACCT
>JANIPM010000007.1:26128142-26144581 GCA_027478405.1 Erythroxylum cassinoides
ATTTGAATGATGGTGATGATAAGAGTCTTCTCAATAATGAAGATTTTGTATTAATTAAAAATTGAAAACAATGTGATTTGAGCTGACACTCAATTGAATGAAATTTTAGGTTTTTATTTATTCTTTTCTTTTAATTTCACTTATAATTGACATATATGTTAAATTCTATATATGCAATATTATAACTATAAATATTTTTATTTCAAGTTTTACTTTTAGTTGATTCTTCGACACAGACTATTGTTGCAAATTATAATAGTTAGAGAGTCATTTTTTTTATTTTTTTTATTTGATGTTTTGATATAATAATTATTTATTGTGTGATGAAATTGCCATATTTTAAGTAATTTATATTATCATTAATTTTATATTTATACGATGATTAAATAATTTTTATATTAATTATGATTATTGTTTATACGTAAAATATATGAAAAGTAATATTAATAAAAATAAATATATTATTATTATTTTAATTTTTATTATTATGAATTTTGAGATATCATATATGTAAAATTTATATTATATAATACAATATATTGAACTTATTGTTTGTAATTTTTTAAAAAGAACATAACCGAGGATAGTCTGTACGTTTCTCCTGGTTTGTCTTCCACCACGCCAAAGCCCTTTTCGTCTTCTGCCCTTTCACTCCATTTTAACTCCGATAGATAAGAAAAACCGCAATTTTCTACTCTTGCTTACGAATTTTGGGTAAAATCCCATCATTTCTTCAACTTGATGTCCGCCATCTACTTGATGAAAATCCTCAATGGTTAAACTACCCAGAGAGACTCGCTGGAGAAATGAAGGCATAAACTTGGGGATGGAGGACGTAAACAAGTCATGAATTTGATATTGGAACTACCCATATATCTCCCTTATTCTTCTTCCTCTTGTCTTAGAACTCTTAGCAACAACTCAAGTGCTGTAGCTTCACTTTGGTTCCCTTTTAGAAGAAAGTTCTCTTCTTTTAAAGCAATGACCACTTGTACACCACAACCACTACATGTAAGGGAAAAGCTTGACCTGACAGACACTGAGAGAAAGATTTTTGATCGCCTTCTCAATACTCTCCACCATTTCAATCTCTCCACCAACCTCCGCGTTGCCGGCGGTTGGGTTCGAGATAAGGTTTGAAGTCACCTCGGTTCCCATATTTTGTTTTCGTATTTGAAGCTTTGTGAATTGATTTCTGTGATGTTTTCTTTTTTCTTTTATTTGCAGCTTCTAGGGAAAGAGTGTTATGACATTGACATTGCTATTGATAATATGGTGGGTAGTGTATTTGTTGACAAAGTCAGGGATTACCTGTTATCTACTGGTGAACAAGCTCAAGGAATCTGCGTTATCCCCCGGTGTGGGAATTGTTCGCTCTTTGCTTCTTTTTTAACTTTAAGCTCTGTAGTTAGCTACTATTTTAGCACATCTAAGAAGCTGTCTTATCCATTTTCTTGGTGCAGCAATCCTGATCAATCCAAGCACTTAGAAACTGCGAGGATGCGCATTTTTGATCTATGGATTGATTTTGTAAATCTAAGGTGTGAAGACTACAGTGAGAATAGTCGAATTCCTGCTATGGTATTCATCTAATGAGTCACTGACTGGTCTTTCATTTTGCTGCTGTTCAAAAAACCATTAGTTTGGATTTTAAATGGTTCAGAAGAAATTAATGGAATGAAATGCTCAGTGTTTTTAATAGTCTTCCGTATTATTCCCTTCTTACTATAGAATAAGTTCTGTGTTATTTTTCAAAAAAATAAAAAAGGTTCTGTGTTATGTGATTGTCTAAGCATTTGGTTTTATTTTACTTTATGAAATTTGGAAAACCGGACCATATTGCAAATATTTTGCTACCAAAAGCAATAGCTACACCTTGGAGGTGGTGTAGTTGAGATTATGATGATTGTATATCTCGTATATTGGACTTAAGTTATTCTTTTTAATCATGGTTGAATGTCTATTGTATCCAAAGTCCACATTATTTGTTTGTAGTTTATATTATAGTTTATTTTCAAGTTTATGGTATGTGTTGGAATCTATAATGATTTGCATGTTGCTACAGAAATTTGGTACAGCAGAAGAGGATGCCTATAGAAGGGATTTAACCATCAATAGGTATTTTCTTTTGTACATGTAACATAATTTATCATTTTTTAAAAATCCTTTGGCTTAGTTAAGAACCTTTTTGTCAGCCAGTTTGTTCTACAATATCAATACTGGCTCAGTTGAAGACCTTACTGGAAGAGGTAGGTGTAATTTTATTATATTGATCAGCATTTCTTAGTGTTTTTGCTTCTTGAGGTTACAGATCAACAACTCTTCCCTTATTTAGCTTTTTCCTGCTTTTACTTTAGGTATTGCAGATCTAAAATCTGGGAAGATAGTGACTCCTTTACCTCCAAAGGCTACTTTTTTGGATGATCCACTTCGAGTCCTTAGAGCTATTCGATTTGGTATTGTTTTAATTTTTCTTTCCTTTTAGATATATCTCATTTCCTCTTGTATTTGTATTGTAAAACTTGGAACGACTTCACTTTCTAATCATAAACATAAGTCTTAAACTGTTGCAACTTACCAGCATATGTATATTATTAGTCATTCTCCCTCTCATGTATCATTCATTGTAGTCTACTCAAATTTTGGGGGTCTTGAAGAAATTAATTATGCTTACTCTGAATTGATTTGTAGTCAATGATTGTTACTTCAGCATCATCAAGACTTTGTTGACTTCCATTTAGGGGGGAATAAAACTCCCAGCTAGGTTATTTAGTTGTTTGTTACCGTTGAATTTACCATTTGGTTGTTAGTACTAATTCTATTGAATTCATTGATGGTAAGAATGTTGGATAAAGTCCTACTCAACCTTCTGAGCTGCTAGTTTGTCAAGTCATTCATTATACAAGTTTGGTGTACATGGTTAATTTTCCACATGGTGTTTTGGCTACAAAAGCCCTGAAATGCCATTCTAATATTCATTCATATTCTGTTCTAGGTGCAAGGTTTGGATTTACTTTAGATGAAGAGCTCAAAGCTGCTGCTGCAAGTGATGAAGTGAAGAATGCTCTTGGAGCTAAAGTAAGCAAAGAGCGCATTGGGACAGAAGTATGTTCATTTTACCCCTTGGGAGTATTTCGTGTCATATATGAAACATTGTACTTATCTTGCTGTTAATTCTCAATGCAGATTGATCTAATGATCTCTGGTAATCAACCTGTTAAAGCTATGAGATACGTTTCTGATTTAACATTATTTTGGACTGTTTTCACTCTCCATTCCAAGGCTGTGCCAGAGGTATCAGATGAATGCCCCAGGTAAAGTCAAATCTACAAAATTTTTAAATAAACTTCATATCATGTTGTCAGTTTGTTCTTATTTCTCCTTTCATTGTATTTGGTTTTTATTCTGTGGAAACTAATGTTCTCTCCTTTAGTTAACTTATTAAACTTGATTATGAGCTTTAAGACATAAAACTTGGCAGGAAATTGTAGCCTCTCACTCGTTTTGTTCAAATAGACTTGGCTGCACTATCTTCTTTTAACTATTCTTAGATACTTGGTAGGGTAAAACGTAGAGAAGCATAAGCTAAACTGAGAAAAAGCATGAAACTGAAATAGATGAATTTGTACTTTCACCAAAAAGGGTTTGTGAAGATCTAGCAATTTTATTAACATTAATTATATGAGAATTTCGAAAATCTTTACGAGGATCACTCTGTAGTTTGTCTAGTTTCTATTTGGTGCTTGACCATTAATGTGTTCACTTTTGACAGGCTTTGTGTGGCTTATTTGGATGCTACTTGGAGCCTTATTCAAGTAATTAGATGCACTGCATTTTCTGTGAGTTGAAACTTGTGTACTTTTTTCTCCTATATATCTTTTTAATTTTGTTCGAGAGCTTTTCAAAGTATTATTTTCTAGTTTTCATCTTTTAAAAATTTATCGTCTTCAAAAATTAGGTCTTATTAATCATATGAACTGAATCTCAGAATGAACAGAGAAGGCTCGCTCTCTATACTGCTTTATTCCTTCCTTTCAGAGATATCACATACAAGGATGAGAAGGGTAAAACGGTATATTTGGAAATTTTCTTCTTCATTAGTTTAGTTGTCCTTTTTGCTTATTTTTCATCTGTTATTTTCACTTTATGGGCCTATAAGACCTTAACATAGTGTTGGAATTACATATCCAAGATAAGATGTAATATTTATGATTAATTGGTGGGAGTACCAAGAAAAAAATTGTTTGGAGAATTTTAGAACAATAACTGAATGATGCTACTTGTAGATTGTCAGCACTACTAGCAGTGAAAGACTTATAAAAAATAAATAATTGCTTCAGAATCTGATGTTAGTTCATTTGATTGTAAGATGGGCGTTAATCTTGGCACTAAAGTTTTAATGCGCAGTTTCACACAGGAGTTTATCTAAAAATCCATGTTTTTGCATGCAGATTCCTGTTGTCAGCTTTATCTTCAAAAGTTCTCTGAAGCAAAAGTCCAGTGATCTTGAAACAGTCAGTCTCACTATCTTTTAGTTGCTATTATCAATATCCCAATTATAGCTGGGGCCTTGTGCATTATTTCCTATAGAGTATTGGGTTTACATAAATATGAACCTGGTTCAGGTTGTGAAAATACATGGATCACTCGGGAAATTCTTAACCTTGCTTCCATTACTTGCATCTAACAACAACACACAGCCTAATGAAGTTGATTGGGAAATGGAGAATGTTGATGTACCCAATACATCAAGACTCCGAGTATTGACAGGTACGATGTTCTTGGTGCTTTGTGTACTTTCTCTGGGCAAAGCCTGACTCCGTTTGTATCTTTTTATACCATTGAATTTTCTAAGTTCCAGTTAAATATAACAAAAAGTCGCAAACTTCGGTTTGATTCTTGTTGACTATTTTTCCTTAGGCATTCATTTAAGTGCTACACAATTATTTTTTAGTAAAATGGTGCTTAATACTCTGACAAAATGCTAATACTTAATGTTACACTATTAGTATAATGAGTTGGTGACTTGTACTTGAAAATGGTAAGAATGCTATGTACTCCAAACTTTGATGTATGCTGATGACCTTCATTTAACTCTAAAAGGAATCAAATAATTTGGTATCCTGATGGACAGTTCAGTGACCGTTAAATGGAGAATGAAGCTATGTTAGGGTAGCATTACAACTTCACTGTTTAGCACTGATATCTCATCTTTCTGGTTTTCAGTAGAATGCATTTTAGGTGTCAGGTTGATGACCTGCATCTGAAGACATGATGCTTCCAATTTCAATTTGAAAATCCTTTTTGCTATCTAAATGCTAAGTCTATATCTTACATCTCGAATTGTAGAACAACATTGTCAGGATCTTGTTCTATTTGCTACTTTCATTAATTCTGTGATGGTGTATTGTATCAACTGTATGCTTATGGGATTAGTGTGAAGAGGTCATGTGCTATTTTTCAGCATGGTCACAACTATCTGCTCTGTGCTGAAATAATATTAAAAAAAAATGTTTCTGTGAATGGTTCGTTAATCGGGTTGGACAGATGATTCAAAACAGAGGTGGCAATTTTGGCCTGGCTTGGCCTGGGTTTGACTGGGTTGTGGGCTGCACTCAGGCCTAAACGGGCCAGCTTGAGGCCCAGCCTGTGGCCTGATCACCTCCCAAAACAATGTTGTTTTGGTTTGTAAACTTCAGAATTTTAAGATCAAAATGGCGTTATTTTAGAAAGTTTACCCAAAATGATAATAGGTTTGAACTAGGCATGGCAATGGGCCGGCCAATCTCGAGCCTGCTTGATTAATTAGATTTCTTAGATTTGTCTGGTTTCTTGTATAAATGATCTCCTTTATGCGTAGCTTACTTTTCTATCACTATATATACATTACAAACTCTTTTCTAAGACACTTCTAGGGTTGAATATTTCACAATTTATTTGTATAGAAGCAGATCCTTGGATGAAAATCCTTTTAGTTATGCCCTTATGGTAACCTCTATTTCATTATCTATTCAGGATTTCTGCTGCAAGAAATCAAAGACTTCTGGCGAGTTGCTTTGCTAATTTCAACCATATTATATCCCCCTGATATCGACTCTACTTCAGAATTTTTAGACAATCAGTTTCAACTGGAGAAGAGAAGAGATTTGTTTGAGGCAGCTGAGCAAGCTATAGTTAATATGGGTATAAACTTTATCCTCCCCTGTAAAAGCTTGTCTCCAAAGAATAAGAATTCTTATTTTCCTACTTTTAAGCCAGAAAAAGATGTGAAATTATCATAACCTGCAGTAGATTGTGATGATTGAGCTGGTGATTGAAATGTCTTGGCATCAAATGGATTGAGGTTCATTCATTAAAACAAACTTTCATACAGATTTTCTACAATTGAAGTGCTATTTTCTGAAATACAGGTCTCGAGAATGTTTGGGATGTGAAGCCCCTAGTTTCTGGGAGAGACATTATGAATGTTTTGCAGCTCAAATCTGGAGGACCACTTGTTGGGGAGTGGGTAAGTGGTTTCTTTCCTGCACTCTTAACATGTTTGTAGAATCATTTCCTACATGATAATACTTAAAAGATTCCAAAGGCTGCTGCTTTTAGAAAGCTCACATTCTGTGTTGTTTCTTGCTTGCAGCGACAAAAATTGCTTGCATGGCAGCTTGCCTATCCCACAGGGACTGCAGAGGAATGTGTTGATTGGATGAGAGAAACAAACCAGAAGCGCGCAAGGTTGGAATGAACTTTTGATATAAGCAAATTATGAGTAGGAAAAGCAAGCAGTATCTGTTGGTTTTACAGCTTACTGCACATGGCCTTTCATATGCTGCCAAAAGTTCCAAGTTTAGATTCATTGTTGATGAACATAAAAACATTGCAGTTGGCTAAATGTCTTTACCAATATTCTAATCCTCTTTTGTCAAGGCCTGCATCGTATTCCCAGTTTTGAAAGAGTTAACATGTGTAGAAAGTAATGGTCTTTAGATGACAATTTATATGAAAATATTTATGCGGATGTTATGACCAAATAGATAAAAAGATATTCGATAGTTAAGAGTTTGTACCTTTTTTAGTAACAAAGATAATGCATTGTTCTTTTCCTGATTTCCCATTTACTGTTTTGCTTTCCAATGGCCAACTAATTCTTTAAACTTATGACCAAATCAGAAAAAAGCTAGAATAAGTTTGGAAAACCATTATCTCAATGCTCGACTCAACCCATGTAAAGACTTTTCAATTTGCATACCTTATCTTTGGGTGCTAAGAAACCTCGGCACAATCTCATGTTGACCTCCTCATTCAAGTTGCCATGCAAAAATGCATTGTGCACATCCATTTGGTGAAGTTCTCACTTTTGAATGTTATTGCCAGAAGTGTTCAGACAGTCACCATTTTAGCAATCCGAGCAAAACTTTGTCCACTCTCTCGACTTATCGATTTCCCAATATGACCAATAGAGCCTTATGCCGCTTTACAATCCCATCTCATTGGTACTTAATCTTGTATACCCATTTACACCTCTCTTTCTTCACTAGTGGTAATGTCTCCAATGTCCAAGTTTCTTTCTTTAGAGTTGTAATTTCTTTTCTAATGGCTTCTCTTCAGCTTCCAACTAACTTGTGGGCTCAGTCCTTATTATCATTGTTGCTAAGAAAGCTCGATTTTTGATAGAAAATTATTGCATATCATATACTTAGCCATGGGATAAGGAGTACATGCGGTTTTTTTTTTGATAAAAGGGAAAAACTAATACAAACTACAGAACAAAACAGAGAAGACAGATTCCCGATTGATCCTCTAGGAGGACCTGGTGGCACCTAATGGGTGGAGAAGCTAGAAAAGACACTCCATCGGCCAGTTGCCTAGCATAATGCGCAAGCCAATCGTTGCTCTCTCGATAAACAAGTACATGAGGTTTTTGATGTCATGGTAATGACTGTGAAGGGGTCTTTTATGTAACGAGCAGTATACATCACATAGTCTTTTATGGTTTTTGATGTCATGGTAATGACTGTGAAGGGGTCTTTTATGTAACGAGCAGTATACATCACATAGTCTTTTATGTTCCCGTTCAAAATCTTGCACTATCTCACCATCATGACCTCCATTTAAAAAGGTAATCACACTATCTCTTTTTGTATTTTATCCCATACTAGCCTCCTTAAAGGGAAGTTTGTCTCATAGAACACTACATAACATGACAAGAAATACTCTTTGTTGTCAATGTCATACATATGTGATCTGTTCTTCCCATACAAATATCCAACAAAACACGAGAACTCTTTAGTCTTCGCACAAATCACAATGAATCAGTTAAAAACTATTACGTACTTACTTTATTATTGCTTTCAACAAAGGCTTTCCTAGTTTGCTTTGCTCTAAAAAAAACACCACAAGCCGTTCTACTACTATCATTACTTTTATTACTACCAACTGAAGGAGCAAAATTCAAGATCCATTTTGAAGGATGACTTAACCTTAGGTGTTATAATTCATGAGCATCCATCTTGTTTACTCACCCCATTCTCGTTGCTTAAAAAAGATAAATTCTATCGTATTGCTCAGTTGCTCCAATCAAAGTTCTCATGCAATAAAGTAAGATGAAATAATTATGTATGGTGAGCTTTTTTAAGTCATCAAATTAACAAAGTGAGCTTACAAATAATAATAAAAAATGTGAAATGACCTTGATGAGTCTTGATCTTCTTTTGTTCTTGTTTTAATCTTCATTTTGTTTATTGTAAACTTCAACTTCTGTTTATCAAATTCATACACTATCTTCTTAAGTTTATGACTTCATTTTGTTCTAATATTGCTTTTTATTAAAATAATAAATACAATAGTAGTAACTATGTTATATTATCATTAAAACATCAACTAGAAACTTCCCTTGGTTAAGCAATCTCTCCCTTTTTTAATGATAACAAAACATTTGTGATATTAGAGAACAATAACAAACTTTAGCACATGGAACATAATTTAAGATAATGATTAGCTCCTCTTTAATTCATGTATAAAATATAATTCAATATGAAGATCATATTAAGAACAAAAGAGATATTCAAAATCAAATAAATATCTGTACATAAAGATAACATAAATTTACTCAAGCATATCATAGAAAATACAAGAAATTAGAAAAAATGATAAAACAATCACTCCCCTTGAATGTTATCACTCTCCTAAATCTAACATCACCAAACTTTCTCCCCCTTTTTGGAATCATCAAAAAGAAATAAAAGAAAAAGCATAATGTAAAGTGTCATCATCAAGCTAACTTTGTTAAAAGGATGAATTTGATCAAGATTGATAAACTTTCTCATTAGAGAGTGCAATTGAATATTTAAAAAGTCAAAATAAAAGGTTAATTTTTATAGAGACATCCCTGATTGTGTCTAATTTGAAAAATCCTTAATTTCAGTATGATGCTTAAGTTGAAAATTGCAATTAAAACACCAAGGGCAAGTTTTGACAAAATTAGTGGTTGGAATTATAATAAATAAAACATAATTGCAATATTCAACAATTAATTTCATAAAAGAATGCATAATTTTTTTGTTTGAATTTTCAAAAATAATGTTGGAATAAAGTAGTTAAATTTAAAATTCTAAAATGACAAATACGATGCAATTATACTTGAAAATTTTTTATACGAATAATGTAATTTATGGAAAATACATGATCATTATCAAGTAATCCTAAACTTAGGGTTTTTGTCCAAAGAGAATGAGAATTATAAAGATCTTTAATAAAAAGAGGACAAAAATCAAATGAGGTAGCTATTAGCAATATGGTGTGGTGTTTTTTTAAAGATACAAGCAAGTTATTTAGGATTTTTAAGAGCCTTAAACAAGAAAAAAAAAAAAAGAAGCAAGATAAAGGAGGGAAGCATTAAATCATGTGTATTGGTTGATCATTTAAGGAAACTGGTCAACTAATGAAAGGTTATGGTTAACCTTTATATATCTACCAACCAAATATGTCATAAGTTAACTTAATTGTCTTCCCTGAAAGAGACATTGGTCGACTATTGTAGATTTTTGGTTATCCTTTTATGAATAACCTTATCACAAATCATACTGAAACTGTAAATTTTCTTTACAAAAGGAACATTGTTTGACTGCTCCAAAACATTAGTTGATTAATATGAGTAAATGGGTGACTAGAGCTTTGACCAAACAAAGAACAAACTTACTGGAAAGATAAAAAGAATGTCATATATTGGGATATTGTTGATCACTAAAGAACATTGGTTGGCCAATAAGATTATTTGGGTGACCAAATTAGCAACTAAAAAACTAGCATACTCATTTGAAAGCAAAAAGTAGTGAATTTTAAAAATATTGGTCGACCGCACTAAGATAATGGTGGACAAATTAACCAGATAGCTTAAAGAATAGCCTTTAAAATTCAAATTAAAGTATCAAAACTTTAATAAAATAATATTAAAACATATATTAACCAATTAAATATCAATAAAAAAGAATTTGATCATACAAAGGGCCTTATCAAAAACTAAAATTTCTTTATTTAAGCAAAATTTATCCTTATTCAAAAGTTTACAGAAATAATAACTCAATTAATGTAAATTCTAACTTAGTGACCTTATTTTACATATAGTCTTTAATTCTAGGTACTAGGACTCACATTTTAAAAACACCTTATTCATAATTCAAACTTAAAATACTCGTCACCAAGGATTTATACTCTAAATGACACGTAAATGCAAATAATCACAAATTTCTAAATTATTAATTAATAATTACCTTATATTGAACATTACTTATCAAATATTTGAACAAAAACTCCGCTTAAATTCTCAATTCATTAATGGAATCTCATCATTTTCTCATTCCCACTTGGTTCAACAATTTGAGAAGTTATGATGGTTAGTTTTAGGAGTTAAATTCTCCATATCCTACAAAAATATCTTCAAGACTTTCTTGGAGGCAAGAATATTATATTCAGCGAGATAAAAGATATATATTCTAAAAGTAATGCTCAATTTAATATCATTTGATCTTTCTTCTCTAATAGTCTTATAAAATAACGTAATTAATAAGTTTTAGGAAACCAAAAAAGCTTGGCCCCTTGGTTGTTTGGTTACTTCTTCTTTTTAACCCACACTTTCAAAGGTTTGCTTAAAATTTTTTGTTTAGTAAAGCAAAATCTATCAATATGTCCAAAATTACCACAAAAATGATGTTCCATGTTATATGAGTAATGATGATACATAAATGCATTGTTTGGAATTCTATGTCTGTATGCATAATGAGAAAATTTTCTTTTGAACATTAAATGTGTTGATTGGTCCCTTAGGATGTTGAAAAGTCATACTATGATTATATGTATGATGTCTACTATAAATGAAGGTGTGATGCATGATTCTATAGAAGTTTGAGTGAGTTTGCATGTTATCATAAAAATTATACCTATTCTTCCCTTAAGGGTATTAAACTCTATGAATAGGTTGTGAGCCATATAAGAAAGCATAATATTTACTCTTAGGTTGGGACTTAGTGAATGTGTCATGCACAAGTGTATGATTAGATATGGATGTTCCATGCTCATTTGTCATTCTATGAAGCGGTTCTTCACTATATAAATGTTTTCCTTTGACAAAGATTGTTTTAAGGCCTAGTTGTTTCCATTTATATTTTTAATTTTTAGTTTTTGTTTTCAAATTTAGTAAAAAAAACTTGTTTGTTTAAGGGCAATTGGGTTCTTTTTTTCTTTAGTTTTTTTTTTGTTGCTTTTGTAAACAAAGAAACATCGTTGAAAACGTATTTGGATGAAACTTATTTTCATTTTTTGTTTTTTTAAAATAAGATAACGACAACAAAAATGTAAAAAAAACGTTTGTGCATTTTAAAAATAGGCCTTTTGTTTCACAAAAATAAATCATATTGGTTTCTCTGCGCCGCCTTCAACGTCTTTTATGCTGTGATTTCTCCAAGTATACCCTTTACTTGTTTGTTTTCTTATCTATTTCTACATTTGCTTTTGAGTTCTTACTGTTACTTGCGTTCAAAGCTTTCTCTGCAACTAGAAATCAACGAAAAAACTAACACCTTTACCATCTTCTTTTCCAATCATCTTTGTCTCCTAAAACATGTCGCGCACATAAGAGAAGTGAAAGAAAACAACAATAAGACATGTCACTGTAGCATAATTGAAACTAAATTCTTAATTCAACAACTTCTCTGTTATTTTATTTTCTTTCACTTTTCTATATATAGCAGATCATGAAAGTTTGCCTACAATCCTTAAGGTCCTAAACTTCAAAATAAAGTGTGAATCTTTAGCGAGCTTAACTTGTATTGGTTCTATAGCTAACAAGATCTTTTACGAATGAGTTGTTTGTGAGTCAAGATTGAAGTTTATTTTAATTAAAGATTTATGAACATATTCGCTATGATCATTGGGATTTGAAGCAGTGGAATTTGTTGTTTTAACTGACTTCAGTTTCATTGTTTTTGTTCATATAGTTCTTCCTGAATGAACATGTTGAATGAGTAAAAAAACATTTGTATAGTTCAGTATAGCATTCTCCCTTGATTATTCTCTATTTCTTTTTTCTGACATTCACATAAAGAAGGGTGTACTTTTTGGAGCTTAAAACCATATGGTCTCCTTTTTTACATTTTGTATCTTATTTAATCCACTATAAGAAAACAACACAATTCGTGACGTTTTATTGATAAAACGTCGTTGAATGTGAAGATTTTTTGTGATGTTAAAAATGTCACGAAAAGTTCAAATTTTTAGCGACGTTTTACGAAAATATTACAATTTTGTAACACTTTTTGCGATGTGTTTTTATTAAAATGTCACCGCGACGTTTTGTTGTATAAAACATCGCTGAAATCTTTAGCAACAAAATGATGTCATTTGGTTTTAACCCAAATGATGTCGTGTTGGTGTACTTAAAAATGTTCTACTTTGGGAGCAAAACGACGTCGTTTATCCACTAGACGATAATTTTTTTGTAGTATATTTTACTCCACGGGCATTTGGTTTATCGATTTATAATGTTGGGTTTTGTGTTGTGAAAAGTTGTTCTCCAGCTTTTCTTCATCTTCGTGGGTGTGTGAGTTTCTTGGAATCGAGGTTAGAGGATTATCGTACATTTAGGTCTATGACTTGTTCTTGATTTGACACTTTAGGTTTTGCTCTTCATTTCAATGTTTATCTTCCAGTGTCGTGTATTTTGGAGATTTTTTTTTACCGATTTGATGTTTCTTTTGTAATAGCTGGGCTGTTTGTTTTGGTTGGACTAGGAGATTCAATGAGTTTACTCTTTTTTGTCATTTTAACTCGCTCTTGGTTGTGAATAATTCTAATAGTTTCTATATCAAAACTTGTTTGGGAAAGGGAAAGTCTGCAAAATGTGTACCGTAAAAGTGCTTTGTTCAATATGAAAAGTATAGACATATCATTAAAGGATGGATATTTTTTGGTGGAATGACTTGTGTTTATCTGGTAAACCAAATAGATCATTAAGTAAAATCATGTGCCTTTGAATAGAATATCATTGGTTTCCATCATTAAAGCCGTGACATTTGGTTTTTGATTGATTCCTGTTACATGAGCAAAAGATGTCACATTGTTGTGCATGAGTTGTGGAATTTATCGTCATAATTTCAATAAATAGTTAATGAATCAGTTTCGTATTAGATGGTATTATTTTATGCGACAGATGTATTCCTAATTGACTTTGCTAATGATAAACCTTCCAAGTACATCTCTAACAACTCGATTTTACGGATCAGTTTGAAGATTAGCTGAACCTTGCCTATCGTCAGAATAGGCTTTTATCAGTTGCGGCATAGTAGTGTTATTTTGTTGCCTTGAATGAGTTTCGTTTTGAAATTTTTTCCCTTTACTATGTTAGGTTTATTACGCAACAAACATTTGTAGTTTGCGGATGCTGAAGAGAATCTCTTGACCTACCTTGGCAGATCTATTTACGTAGGTAACTAACCAAGAGTGTTTTGTATTGATCTTACTTTGGGTTTTTTGTATGAAGATTTATGATGGGTTCATGCTATTTATCTCTTCAATTGATCCGAATTTTCTACCTTTCGATTTTCTACTTTCTTTGAATAGATGAATTTTTATTTTTTTAGCAACCTGATTATCTGAATATTGTACTCTAAAATAGACTAGAAAATTTAATGCTCAACTATAAATTGTGGTTATTGTTAAATACCAAAATACTTATTATATTTTAGTATTTATGAATTGTGATTTATAGATATTATAACAGATTTTGTTACGTTTATAATTAGGAAAAAAGAGAAAAAGTCAAATTGGCTAGGAGTCAGATCAAAAGTCGACCAAACTCTAGCTCCAAGGCTTTTGTAGTGATACGGTATGAGATTGTGAGTTATTATCTTTTTAATCATATTTTACTTTGATTGACATTTCAAAATTTATAATAAATATTATATTAATATATTTCTATACAATAGAGTGATAAAGATGAAGAAGAGTGTGATCGGATGAAGCTATGGTATCATACTCATTATGATGAAAGTAAAAGTCAATAGATAACTACCGAATGCAAAGAAAAATAGGTGAGTACATAGTTCATTTACAAATAATTCTTAAATGAGACTGTATATCTAATTAATTTTTAATTTTTCAAGAATTAATATGTAAGGAATTGACAGATTCAATATAACAAGGTCATCTGATAACAGAGGATGAAGTGTGTGACAAAGTCTTGGGCACTAGATTAGATTACGTTGTTGGCATGAGAATTGGGTCTCGACTACAAGGGAAGACTTCGGTCAGAAAGAAACTTCGAGATAAATTAGAGAAGTCGAAGAAGGTTAATCAAAAGTTATAGTCTCAAGTCGATGAATTGAATAAAAAATTTGAACAAATGCAGGATCGACTAACTATCGAAGTCAAACAACAAAGAATTGAATTTGAACAACAAAAAAAAGCTCTTGGAACTTTTATGTTCTACAAATAATATTCGTTTAGGTTAGATATATGTACTCATATTGATATATTATATACTTATGAAAATTTACTATACACTTATGATGTACTTTTGATATTAATAATGTATTATGACATGTTTGCGAATTGCAATTAAATAATACATTGTCTTCATGAATGAACTTCTTGTGATAAATAATAAAATTAATGATATACTAAAAAAATTGAAGAATTATTAAATAAATAAAATTCATAAATAATATTGAATAGTTATTAAACAAATAAGATTTAAAAAATTGTATTTTAAAAAATTATGATTAAAATTAAAAAAATTATTAAATTAAAATGATTTTCGTAAATGTAAAAATAATAATTAAACAAAATAATTAAAATGGCATTTCACAACGTTTTTTAAAATGCAAAATTTTTAAAATCTTATTTGTTTAATAAATATTCAATATTATTTATGAATTTTATTTATTTAATTATTCTTCAATGTAGAAAGTGACTTTTCATGACATTTTTAGAAACATCGCGAAATTCAACTATCCATGACGTTTTTATAAAATGTCACAGAAAGCAACAGTCGGCGACGTTTCTAAAAATGTCGTAGAAAGTGACTTTCCGTAACGTTTTCAAAAAATATTGCAAAAAGACCTAACTTTTAGTAACATTAAGTAAAACGTCGCAGAATGTTCATATTTTTCGTGACGTTTTATAGGAAACGTCGTAGAAATCTTTTGTTTACGTCACATTTGGTGACGTTATTCATAACGCTTTTAAAAACGTCGCAAATTATATTCTGTGATCTTTTTTGAGATTTTGTGAAATTTTTTAAACTTTACAAATAATGTTATTTTCTTGTTCAAAATGACTATAACTAGTCATTTGATTAATTAACACTTACTCACAATCTCCTTGCCAATTGAGACTAACCCAACGTCAATCGCGTCGAAATTTCGTTTATGTAAGTGGCATCAGATGAGATGAAAGATGAATGAAGGCATGCCCTATATGTTTATGAAATTGACGTCACATGTTAAACTATCATATTAAACATACAAACAGTGAACAAGTAGCTTGTGCCCATGCCTCTAAGGAAAGCAAAAGTCAGAAGCTTTCGATCACACGGGTGAGTGACACTGCATCGACGCTACATCAGTCCAAAAATTAGCGGCATGGACCTCTGAGTAGTCCCAAATCCCAATCCGTCTTGGTATAGAGACCAATATAAACATTGAAATGATTGTATCTGAAGCGGTGATACACGCCCCCTAACCAGAATTGGATAACAAAATCATCATCCCAAGAAGTCTTTTTTCTCATCTACGGAGGCTATAGATGATTGGTTGAATAAAGCATACAGATGATTGGTTGAATAAAAAATAAGACTGATCATTTCTTCACTTCCTCTCTTCTGTTTTATCTAGTGTAAAATTCCATTCTCTTTTGCTTTACTGTAACAAAGTAAAGGTAAAATCCTCCCAGGA
>JANIPM010000007.1:26184673-26203029 GCA_027478405.1 Erythroxylum cassinoides
ATGTTATGCCGCGGGAGAAGAGGCGCGTGCGTCCCGGCGAGGGAGAGAAGTCTCGCCGCGGCGAGCGACCTTGCGCCGCGGCGAGGACCCTTGATTTTCCGAAAATGAATTAAGTTGGTTATATGATAATTTTGAGGTTTAAATTTCTAATGAGTTGGTTAGTGATTAATTGGAATTTAGAGACTAAGAATGTTGAATTGATAAGATGGAAATTTCGGAATTTATTTCGATGGTTCTCGAATTTTGATGGTGATTGAATAGTGAATTTGATTCTGATTTAAAAAATACTTCCTATGGCTTGGAATCTGACTCTAGAGAGTTTGAAACTTAGTCAATTGAATTATGGTATTAGGAATTGTTATCAATCCAAGTGGAAAAGAGCTGATTTGGGATTAGGATCGGGAATGTCATAATATGTATTGTACTCGATGCATTCGCTATATGCCTAGCATGCGATCACGATTTCACAATAATACATCTCAAGCAGCACATTCAATTATATTCACAGATAGTTCATACATAGCATTTAACAAATCAGAGATCGAGGAACCAACTAGGTTACTCACCTCTAAATTTCCGAGCTACTGCCGGGAAGTCTCTGCGACGTCGGAGGAACGACGCTCCACTTGAGCCTCTATAACAATCAGAATAATCAAATATTACTTATTGCACAATTTTTGTTGTGACTGGAGCAATTTATGACCGGAGCTATAAGCTCAACTATTGTGAAAAAGGGAATAGTGCATACCCAGAGGGCTCTCCTATCCCTATTGCGTGAGGGCAGTAGTGCATACCCAGAGGGCTCTCCTACCCCTAAGACGCGACTATTCTGACGCCCGGTCACAACACTAGAATAAAATGAAAACATCATGCATTGTACTGTGAATTTGGAATGAGTTATATATATATGTGTGATGTGAAGTTATGGTTGCTGTTATGGATGTGTTACTGTATTGATCTGTACGCAATTTTGCGTAATGCATGAATTGGGTGAACCATCGATGATGGTTTCTCATTGAGTTCGCAAACTCACCCAAAATTGCATTTTATTTTCAGGACAACGATAGGTGACTCCTAGCTCCAAAGTTTGTGACTTTTCCAACTGTGTGTGTGTGCCGACGAGAGGAGTATGGCTCACAGGTGGGTCAGCTGGGAGTTTTTGGGGATGACCTAGTTAGGAGTTATTACTGTTCTTTTTGGAATTGTACGGTTGTAATTATGACTGAATCGTGTAATTATGGTTTTTAAGAAATGAAACGAGAAGCATCTTTTGGCTTTAAATTTTAGCGATTTTGATATTGCATTTTATTTAATCGATGCCATGTGGAATATAGAAATGATTGAATCGTAGTGCACCCTCGTCGTAGATTATGTATCGGTACGACCTACGGGCGTCCCGGTGTATACTCTACGGTAAGGGGTGCTACACTAGTAGCCTGCTCTCCTCTTAGTTTTTTTTCAAACAGCCAACCGTCAACATGTAGATAAAGAGTGTATTTTTGTGTGAGTCAAGTATGGAGGCTGATTTGGTGAGTGATTTTCGTTTCTTTTGTGGATCCTTGGAGCTGTCCGTTTGTGTGATTTTCTTGTTTGATTTGCTGCGTAATTTGTTTTCTTTTTTTCTTCCTATGGCCTGACTTGCGTTTCTGCTTTTCTCCGATGCTTCCTTCTGCGACAACGTTTCGCCTTGGACCGAAAATCAAGCGCATTTTCTACAAATTAAACAAGACCCATTATAAACGCAGGTTTAAGAAAACTAAACAAATTAGTGGGTAAAATATATGTAAAACCCAATAATTGATCCAGAAATTAAGGAAAACTGCCATTAATTTTAATAAGAAAATGCATTCAACAACACTTAATGCCTGAGTTATTCGACGACCATCAGATGAGAGGAATATGCTGGGGCGAATAATTTTTGCTCGCCCGCAGAAGTAACCTCTTTCGGGAACTAAAAAAGTGAAGTTTTTTGGCAGGACTACTGTTCTATTGGTATTACCAGCATTTCCAACACTCAGCTGAAAGGCAGAAACTGCAGTTGAAGGGTCTTGTCCCCAAGGTGACAACACGCCCCCTTTGCAGCAATTGGCAATCTTTTGGTTGTCAGGTACTGTAGGAGGCAAATCAACAATTAAAGGACGCCTCTGGCAACTATGTGGTTTACTTGTTTTGAACTTGGAACAGTTTCCTTGATGAGTGGCTTCAGCTCCAAACATAGACCATATGAACTCTCCCTTAGTCCATGTCCAGCCTAGGTTCCAGCCAGGGCTCAGAATAGGGCGACAAAGTTGGTAGTTGAATATTGTCACCTCTGCCTGGAATATCTTAAAATTACATCTAATACCACCTTAAAATCATCGTTCCCTTACTTTGGAAACCCTATTTGTATAAACTATTTAATCGATAACACTATTAAAGTTAGTCCTTATATCTACTTTTTTTTGTTTTTGTTTTTTTGTGTGTATGATGTAGTGTCATCTACTGCAAGAAAAAGAAGACATAGAACTTGCCACATAACCATCTGGAGTCCATTGCATAACGTCCCATTTGAACGCAATGTTTCCATTTGGATCCAGCGGGTCGTATGCCTCTGAAATAGTAAATCACAGTTTCAGAAGAACGAAGCAGACAAAAAAAGGGTCATCAGTACAAGCAGAATCGAAATACAAATGTTCTCTTTGTGCACTAAAAACTAACCAGCATGAGGGAAAAGAGCAATGAAGATGATAGCCAACGCAAATGTATAAACAAATCTTGGTAAATCCATGCCAAGTTCTCTCCTATCTGGGGCTTTTCACGAAGAAAACAAGACAGAAAATTAGATGAACACAAGTAGCAAATTCTCTGGCAATTGTTTTAAACACTACAGCGAATAGTCAACGCCAACTCGATAGCTGCTGCATTTTTTTAAAAATCTCAAATAAATTATTATCCAAACTACGTTCATTATGTATGAAGGATGAGACTTAACGGTGCGAAGAGACAGAAGGATGTGGAGCAAATAGTCAACTCTGAGAACGGAATCATATCATGCTTCAACCCAGAAGCTATGCATTTTTCAATGGGCAATGCATTAATAGGAGCAAGATGGCCTGTCATTGACCAAAAGGCGCCCTTATTTTACTGCTAAACTCCTAAGGCACATTATGAGTTTTTTTT
This sequence comes from Erythroxylum cassinoides, assembly GCA_027478405.1. Classification (NCBI taxonomy): domain Eukaryota; kingdom Viridiplantae; phylum Streptophyta; class Magnoliopsida; order Malpighiales; family Erythroxylaceae; genus Erythroxylum; species Erythroxylum cassinoides. Next base: position 26,187,833 of record JANIPM010000007.1, read on the forward strand.
TTTTAATGAAAATGGAAAAGTACAAACAGCAAGCTAGACTAATACGAGGAAACTAACCCCAGCGATGTTCTCAATGAGGAGCGATTGACACCCGGTAAGTGCGGAATCAAAAATGGTAACCCCTAGTCGAAAATTTACAGCAAAGTTCGCAAGCCAGTCGGCACACCTGTTACCCTCTCTGTAATTGCGACCGGGTAAAACTACCCAATTACGATTGAGTAACTCATTGATGCCCAAAACGAGCAGTTTGAGAGACGTGACGCGGGTAGTGGAGTCAGAGAGGAGACTAGAGACCACTTGTGAATCTAGTTCTAAATCCACCTTCCGAAATCCGGAGTCCCAGGCAAGGTGGAGCCCTGAATAAACGCCTCAGAGTTCTACGTCGATCGAGAAACACCGACCAATATTCTAGACAAAACCTCCTAACCAATCACCATTACTATCACGAAGGAGGCCCCCTGCGATAGCAAGCCCGGAAGAACTTTTGCGTGCTCCATCGATGTTCAGTTTTACCCAGCTAGGAGCAGGTCGATGCCAACCAATGAGGTGTGCCTGGCGAGAGCAGGGACCCTGAGTGATCATACGGTTCCAGTCCGAGGCTTGGTGGATTTGGCGGACATACTCCAGAACAGGGATAGCAGGAGAGACCGGCTGTTATGAGTTTTAAATGTCCAATTGACCTCACATGAAACGTTCAGCATAGAGTTTATAAGTTATCGGTGGCCAAGATTCCAGAATCATAGCTGCATCTTCCCATGAACTGTAAAAGCGGGTGCAATCACAAAGTAGCTAGTACCTAACATGGTATTATTTTCTATCCGATTTCTAAATTATCGTGGTCGAATCCGTTGTGGCAATTTCCTATGTTTCATTCACATTATCTATAAAAGCGGGTGCAATCACAAAGTAGCTGTCAATTAATAATTTGAGCCCTTAATTGCAATCGAAGTACATTGGGTGGGATTATACTTCTCGTGTTACCTTGTATATAGTTCTGAAAAATTGGCAACTGACTGACGAGCTTTCGGATTGACTTGCAATTATTTTTATGATAGACACTAATTATTCAAGCTTATCTGTCTAAGGCATCAAGTTCATGTCTTGGAGTTTCTTAACGTAGCACTACATGTCTTTAGTCTCTTGGGATGTTAGAAAATCTTGAATATGACTTGAATGAATTCAAACTCAATGGATTAGACCTAATTAATTTAAAATTTAGATAGGTATGACGTTATGAGATATAGTTGAAAATGAAAATTAAGATAATGTCATTTTGAAAAATATTTTAAATAACATTATTTTGATCTCAAGTTTAATAACATAATTATTTCAAACGACGTTATTTTGAGAAACTGCCTTATAATGATATCGTTTTAGACGATCTGAGTCATGAACTCGAGCCATACCCTTGGAGTGTCGATTAGGCCGGAACTATAGCCATTTCTATTAATCTCTCTCTACCACCTAATTCTTTAGATTATTAAGAGTATGGTTTAATTTAAATTATTTTTTTTATTTTCTCTATGTAGTTTATATCTTGTATATGTTCTCCCAATTAACTCTTTAGATTTTCTTTTGACACTTCCTTTTCTTATTATATTTTTATATAATAATATTGAATAAAAATTATTTTTAAGTTTAGTCTATATATTAAGAAATTATAATTTTATTAGTAAATAATTAAGTGATTTTATTTAATTTAAATTAAAAACGTATCCTTAATGGTAATATGTGATAAAAATAAAGGTAATACATCATTATGAGTCCCTAATCTATTCTTTATAAATTAATTTGTATATTATCTTTCAGGAGTAATAAAGGAAATTGAGTCCCTATCTTGAAGCCCGCGACCCAAGTTCAAACTTAATTGTGTTTCGAGCTACGTAAAACATAATCAAACTATAGGAGAAGGACTTAAGGAGGCAATTGATGACAAGAAGGATAGGAGGAATAAGTATTTAATTATAGTTATGCCACAACAAAGTGAAGAAGAGAAATAGAAATGGATCAATCAATGCCCTTCTTCAAGACGAGGGTCTCCTCTCTTCATTTCCTAAAAAGCAAGGTCTTCACGTACTTAAACAATATAAAACCATTGTTAACCTCTTTTTGGTTAAACTTTACAGTCTTATAGAAGTTCTAGCTTGGAGAAAATAGATGACCCTTTAGGCTATAGATGAGCACTATGAAATTGAAGAGGAATAATAAGACAATGGCTTCACATGTGTTTAGGTGTCTAAATGTTAGACCCTTAAGTCCTAATTGCAGAATCTGCAAACAATGGCGAGCCTTTAACCGATGTTTGACACTTAAGATTATGGTATAAGGCAAACACACGTGAGTAGGCAAGGAAAACATGCATTATTAATGAGTTAGCTTGTATTGATGCACATTATCAGAAATCTTCGATGAAATGCAAGATTCAAGAGAGGACCAAAAGAAGCTTGAGATAGACCTTGAGTCAAAAGTTAGCTAGATCACATATATAAAAAAGGTATATGAGAGCTATAAAGAATTAATGTGTGCTCAAATAGATAGATCATAACTAATGGACTTAACATGGGTAAGCAATAGACCTGACCAGTGTGGTATGAAAGGCTTTAGGCTTGGATGACTCATTGTTAATGGATAGAGATTAAATGGAGATTTTGGATGATGTGGGTGATAAGATCATAATATATATACATCAGCTCTAAAAGATAAAGACTATATAAGAGGATCATCTGAAGATAGTGAAATTCTTTATGGATATGGATATATCTTTCTTAATTAAATGTATCTTATTAGTGGAGATGTAGCTACGTCCCATTAGATAGAATCCTACTTGGATGTAAGTATTATCTAATTAGTTAGTTTGATATAATATGATAAGGATAAAAGTGATCTAATTAGTTTAGTTTAAATAGGATTTTAAATTATAAAGCCAAAGATAACAATAAATAACTTATTTGAGTCTCACTTTTGGGAATAAAGATAGAGAGAGAACATTTCTTTGTATACTTTTAAGGAAGTAATAAAGGTTGGTTTTTACTTTAGCTCTTGTGTGATTATTGTTGCCCATAATTTTTTAATACTTTCTTGGTATTCTTACTCATACTTTCCTAGTATTCTTACTTAAGTGTGAGAGTTAAATATTTTGAGGGTTGTGAAGTTTTAAAAAATAAATTAGTTGGTTGATAATTATGTATGAAGTTTAAGTCTTGCTTAATTAGACCTAAGTGATATTGTCATGCAAAGGAGTAAGTGCGACTTCAAAATTAGTTTGGTGTCTAGGAAAACCTTTATAACAACTAGTATTAGAGCTATATTTCAATATGTGAGAGTTAGCAAATTGACAAAGTGTGCCAATAGAATGGAGCCACTTATAGGGCCAATTCCTCAAGGGCAGGAAGAAGTCACTTCTTACTCATCTCGGGTTAAGATTTTGGAGGCGTAAACCAAACAATTGAAACATCAAATTATACACTGGATGAAGGAATAAGAGGATTTTAGATTGGAGATTAGAATCTTAGGGTGTGCCATTGCAACACAGGGCATTAGGCATGTTAAAAACACTTTGGAGAAGGTGTGAGAGCTCCAACTTTTCGATAGTAAGTGAAGTACCAAGGAGTTAGAAAATTTTTTGCGGGAGGTGGAGTACTTTGTAGTGGCAAAGGTGTTCGATTCAGAAAAATTGTTAATCATGACTATGTATATGGTGAAAGATGTAAAGTTATGGTGGAGAATGAGAACCTCCAATGACATTAGTATGGACAGACTTCCTATTTACATTTGGGAGAAGATGAAAAGGGAGCTAATGGACCAATTCCTCCCTAACAAGATTTTCTGGCTCACGAAAGAAGCTTTGAAGTGTTTGAAGCAAGATGGCTTAATGCGGTAATATGTAAGGAAATTTACACTTTTAATGTTGGACGTGCAGAACATTTCTAAGGAAGACAAGTTATTCAGCTTCATAAGCAATTTGCAAGGTCAGAAAAAATGGAGCTTCGAAGATAGAATGTGAAAGACCTCCCAAATATGATAATGGTTGCAGATGCCTTGGTGGATCTCCAAATCCCATCACCAATTCAATCTAGCAATAAGGTCAAGAACAATAGTGGGATATAGAATGAATAAAAGAAAGGTAAAGAGAGGGTACGTGAATCTTTTCAATACAAGTCTGAAAAACAAAAAAAACATGATATTGCTTGTTTCATTTATGAAAGGCCACACTTTGCTCGTGGATGTCCAAAATAGAGGATAGGTGAGGAGCAAATGAATTTCATCAAGAAAGAGAGAATGACTTGATAAAAGAAGTTTACCATAATAATTATGCTATGTTGGGTGTAATGGGTCTTGTGAAGGAGTAATTATACTATGTTGGGCATAATAGGCCTTGTGAAGGAGCATCCAAGAAAAAGTAAGGATAAACTCAGTAGAGGGGGAAAATGGTACATTAGAGATATGCTAATGACTAAGTAGTCTTCTAGGAAACCACATTTAGAGGAGTGCCTATGAATTATTTAGACGAGGGTGTTAAGTTCTTCTAATAGGGGTGGTTTGTTAGAACCCTAAGGCTATGTTTGGTTGGAGGTTTTATAATAGAATGGAATGGAATGTAATAATATTCCATTATTTTGGAGGAATTTTTATAATGGAATGGAATGGAATGAGATGGAAAAGGAGGGTTTCATATTACATCCCATTCCATCTTAAACAATAAAAATAAAAAACCTTCGATTTAGGGGGTTTAGGATAGAATGTAAAATGATAAACAACTTTACACTATATTACATTATATCCTTCATCCAAACAACATTTCATTATATTACATTATGATTCTATCCCTCCCAAACAATAATTTTCTAATATTACATACATTTACGTTCTATTTCATTATAAACCATTCACTTAAAGAAAAACGTTGTTTAACGATGGAAATTACCAACGAAATACATTTGGATTTTGTCGGTAATATTAATTAGTGACGGAAACAATCGACAGACAAAGGTTTCATTAAAACAGCCATAGGTAAATATACTAACACATTTGTTATGTGTCCGTCGGTAAATATACCGACGGTTGCCTATAATCGTCGGTAAATTTACCGACAAATTTGCAGTAGACCGTTGCTAAAGTTACCTACTGACATAAGTATTCCGTCGTAATATTCACCGATGGTTACATAATACCGTCGATGATATTCCGATGGTTATGGTTGACCGTCGGTAAACTGTAGTTTGAATAATCCTGATGGTTTGCAATATTACCGATGGAATGAAGAGTAACCGTCGGTAAATGTATTGGATTTTACCAACGATTTATGTTTTCTGTTAGTAAATATAATAGATTTTACTAACAGAATTTTGTTATTCCATCGGTAAAGTAAATTAAAATTTTAAAAAATCCCTACATTAAATTTTATTTCATGATCTTATGATTAATGCATAATTTCAACAGTTATGATTTATCTATGCATAATATTTTTATTTGTTTATATATTTCATTTGTTTGAACAGAAAGTTGATTGTTAATATAAAGTTAAAATTATCTTCATTGATAATGAAAACATTATAGTGTACATAATAAGTCTTTGTAATTCAAAGTAAATGACTACAACAATCCTAATGTCCTGGTGATCACGGGTGCCCTGAGATGCTACTACCCCTCGTCTTTAACTCTCTACCTCATGTCTCAGCTGAACTATGTAGTCCATCAATATGTCCATTGTGGTCTGAAGCCAATTGACTTGATCGGTTTGCGACCGTCTACTAGACGCTGCTGTACTCGACGTGGAAGATTGCGAATAACATGTGTTCGCAAATGAACCTAGCCTGGAGATCCTTCCACAACAATCCTACCACCCACTGCATGAAGATACATATGACTTTCATCAACAGCTTGTTCGTGCGGAGACTATCGCTGAATGCTTTCTTGTATTTGATTATATTAGGAAGTAATATTTATATTAGTAAGTGATAATTATTAAGAAATAATATTAAAGCATTAATTTGAAATACATTCAGTTCTCTACATCAGCTGTTGACGAATGTCACACCTTCATGCTTCTTAGTGTGAGTGTGCAAAAACAGCTAACGAGGTGTAGGCCTCATACCTATAGACTTTTCCTACATAAGAATAAAATGTTATATGTTAACTAGAATTTATAAAAATTTTGACAAAATTTTCACTGTCTTTATGATATTTACCCCCTGTTGAGCACATAAAATAACTTACACAGTCATATATGGCACTAGAAATTTATACCATTATCGTTATTTATAATAAACATATTTTCATTTCAACATTCACTCATCAATTTAAATTGAAATACAACAAAGTAAAACAATTACAGTATAAGTGTCAAGTTTAGATATTTACAAGTCTCTCTGCATGCTCCTGGTAGATAATTGATCCTCCCGTATGTACGGGAAGACTCTCTCCCCTCGGGCCTCCATATCTGTTGGCCGAGTTATGCCCTGAGATGGACATTGCCTCAGGTGATGTCCAATACTCTTGCCAACGACTCTATATTTTCTTCGAAATATAAGGCGGTCATACACCATCCTTGTATATCACACCAATAAAGTCACGATAATGTGTATGAGCTCGCCTCTTCAATACTTTATGTGTGATCGTGGCGAAATTAGAATCCCAGAAAAATTCTTTATAAAATAAAAAGAAAAAAATTTGATAACTTATAATGTAATAATATTTATCTAATTAATGTATACAAATAAATTAAAAAAGAAAATAAAATTTTATTGTACCTCAAACACTTGAAAGTAAAATGCTTTTGTGGCCTGAGAGATATTGTTCCACACATAATCCTCATGATCAATCCTCTCCTTAAATTTAGATGTCATATTTCTAAAACACGGTCCAGACAGAATCATCCTAATATAACAATAAGTAATTATTTGCAAAACCAATAAACCTATAACTTAAATTAAAAACATATAGTGTTTAATGCGATTTCACTTACAGATTATTGACAATTGTTATGTACTTTCTTCCATCAGGTCCCTCAGCTCCAGGTTGGCATCGTCTCCTTCATTCGATAAAGGGGTAGTGATGATGTGTGAGTTGGGGATCATGTAGCGCGACGAGCAGCAGGTGATGCCTCATCTGCCACTGTAGGCCCTGGAGGCGGAGGAGGTGATTCAATTACAGCTGCAGACCGTGATGACCCACCTTCACAGTAAATACATCTGAACATGCGTCTGAACCTGGGCCACATTACATCACGTTGTCTCTTTGGTACTATATTTCTACCTAAAATTCATTGTTTATTGAATTTTCAAGAAATAAAAGAATTTGAATTCAATATTTTACACAATATATGGAAAAGGAAATAAGATGATTTGTTGAATATCATATTCAAGTTCAAACTTGGAAATAGAAGGTTAATAATTGCTAAAGTCATAGAACAAGAATAATAATGTCCCACACTCAATAAGACGTAGGTTGACCCCTAACTAGTAGAGAGGTTATTTGAAAAATTCTTACATATACAACAATAAATTAACTTTAAAGTTGAGTCTAGTATATTGCATCGATAAATCACAATGATATAATCATTTTCTTGGATTCTATGTGACATGAGAGTCGACAAAGGTAAATGATCCCTGATGTCTAGATTCCCGAGAAGGGTCCTGACATATTCAAACGCCCTTGATCTAAATTTTTGATTGATGATGCCAGAGGAAATAAAAATTAGTTTGAAATGGATGCCTAAGGAGGCAAGAAAATTTATTTCCATAATAAAATATATAGCAAAAGCATAAAATAAATTGAAATATAGTTCAAAGATCAAACCAAACTAATTGAAATAAAAGACTAGTGGTAAAGAGGATGAAGAACTTTGATTGAAGAAGGAAATGGGAAAATTTCTATATAGTTTATATAAGACTAATTTATTAGTTAACTGGTGATACATATATACAATTATGTTATATATATATATATAAATTAGTTGGTTTATAATTATCCTAGTTAAACTGATCAATTTAATATAGTTTTTAAAACCTTATTATTTATTAATAAGAATAATATCAATCACTATAGAAATAAAAGAATCATTAAGAAAAAAGGTCATTTAAACCCTAATATTTGCACTAAAATGCCATTCATATGTTTCACAATATATATAAAAAATCATAATATTTTTTGTAACCATTTCATTTAAACTCAACTAGTAGAACCTTTAACCTCATTATGATGTCATCAATTAAGTATTGATGTGGCCTTTTACTCTTTATGTCGACCTACCGGTGCTAGAATGGAACCCATATTGCACTGGTGAATCCCAAGCTAAAAATCATATAAGATTCCTAATCTTTTATCTAGAAATCCATAGTTCACCCAAAATCAATCTATATTCTTCAATCAACAAATTCCTTCAATCAATGCCTTATTCATTGACTTTCAACCTTCTTCTTTATCATCTCATACACTCTGACATATTCTTCCTCCACCATCATCATCTCCCTCAACTTGGATTTTATGTAAATGCCATAAAATATTATTATTTGGATAATGGTTCTTGGTTCATGTAGCATTGATAATGATATTAACAAATCAAATTCAAGAAAGGCTTTCTAAGCTAGAGCCCAATAACCCAATTCACCATATTCTATCAACAAATGGTTATATTGTTTCTTGGAAATAAAATGATATGGATTTTTTGAAAAGTGTGATGACTTTCTAGGAAATCAATAAAAATGTTGCATAAAGCATAATTGAAGTTAATAGATCTATACTTTTTATACATAGTGCAAAACTTGATAACATTATAGGCATGGTCTCAAAAAGCTAAAGGAAATAACATTAAGAAATTGTCCCAAAGGTTGGAAGTGTTTTCATAATATAAAATGGGAAGAAAAAGAAGAGTTCATTATGCATAGTGAAAAGCTAGTCGTAACTTATAGGAAACGTAGATTCTACTGTCATTTTCACTTATAGTGGTAGTCTTTAAAGGGTAAATTAGATGAATAATTAGGTACTTATAGGGACTAACTACCCTAAGTACCAAAGCATATAAAAATACTTAAAATACAAGTTAAATACTCTCAAAGTTATGCTAAGAACATAAAGGAATTCTAATAACATAACATGTATATAAAACTTATCTCTAAGATAACTTAGTTATATGATTTATAATCAATTTTCTAGTACAAATATACTCCATATTCATTCCTATTTCTTTATTATGTTATTGATATAATTATACTTGCTATCTTTGTGTTTGGTTGATACATTCCAACTCTAGTATGCTTCTTAATGCATTTATTTCATATTCAATCAATATTTATTAGGGTATTTAGGGTCTCTAGTATATAAGTATCTTAATGCTTCTTAATGTAGCTTATAGAAGTGACAATGATCTTCTTCAATGATTCTTAGTGACCCCTAAAGATGCATGTAGGCTCACCCATTAACTCCTTCGTCTTAACAAATCAACTTCGTCTTCACACATTAACAAATTTTTCAAACAAAGGTCATTTTATCAAACACCTAATATGCATCAATAAATCATCCCATCTTCATAAGAAAATTTGAAAATTGAACCTTCTAACACTATCATTTCAACCTTAAATTTTCTTATCCATTCACAAAATACTCAAACATACAAAACAAAATACTCAAATATACTAAAAAAAACTCAAATCAAACCACGGTGAAACTTTATACCTCCACGAAAAGGCAACAATGGTGGGAGAAGATGACGAGCTTTTGACGCAACACTAACTAACGATAATGCCGACGACAGACCCTAGACGGGAGAGGAGAAATCACCGGAGGAGAAGAAGAAAGAAGGAGAGCCGACGGTGAGGGGGTGGAAGGAAGTAGCTCAGGTGTGTTTTAAAGTTTCCGGGTGTGTTTTAAGGTTTCCAAAATGACATCATTTGGTGTTAAACCAAATGACGTCTTTTTCTTTAAGTTAATAACATTCAGTTGCAAGCAGAAGACAACATATAGGTTAGAAATCTACTGACGAAATTTTTCGTTGCTAATATTTCGTTGAAAAAGTAAAAACTTCATTATTCCACTGTCAATTCCCACCTTTATTACCGAGGGTATTTTTCTGTCGCTAAATTATATTTTCCCGTCAACTTTTCTGGTGGGCAAATAAAATCGTCAGTAATTTGAAGCGGTTTATTTTTCTTCGTTATTTTTCCATTGCCAATTCCTTTTTTCCTTGTAGTAATTCCATTCCATTCTATTATATTAAAAACTTTACATCCAACCAAACATAACTTAAGTCTTAAATACAGAATCATGCAGGTATTGGTGAGCTTTGACCAATATTTGACACTCGAGACAACAAAACAAGGCAAAGACTTATGAGCAGGTAAGAAAAAGGGCATTGTTAATGCATTAGCATGCATTGGAAAAAATATTCAACTAGATGCAATATTCGAGTGTGAGAATGAAAAAAGGAAAAACTTGAGATGGAACTTAGGTTGAAGGTTACTTGGATCACATGTATAAGGGAGATATGTGAGAGCTCTAAGGACTTAATGTGTGCTCAAATAAACAGACCATGCCTAATGAACTTGGCATGTGTAAGCATTGGATCAAACTAGTGTGATATGAAAGGCTTTGGGCTTGGATGAGTTATCATCAATAGGTAGTGATTAATAGGAAATCTTGGATAATATGACAAATAATATCAAACTATATACATCAGCTCTAAAATGCAAAGACCATATGGGAGGATCATCTAAAGATGGTGAAGTTATTCATGGATATGGATGTATCTTTCATAGTTAAATGTAATATCTTATATTGTTAGTTGGATGTAGTTAAATCCTAGCAGACACAGTTCTATATGGATGGTGGTGTCATCCAATTAATTAGTGTGATATACTCTAATAATGATAGATGCAATCTAGTTAGTTTAGTTCAATTTGGATTCTGAATCATAAAGTCAGATATGACTATAAATAGTTTATTTGAGTCTTGCTCTTAAGAGTAGAGATATAAGCACTATAAGAAAACAGGAGTTTATCGACGGACATTTCCGTCGAAAAATAATGATATTTCATTGGTATATGTTATTACCGATAGAAAAACCAGACAAAATCATCGGTGAAAGCATCGTAGGTAAATATACCGACAGTATATTTTTGTTGGTAATTTAGCAACGGCCGAAAACATGTTAACAACGGTATAAATAGCGTCGGTAATATTATTACCGACGGAAAAAAGTTAACGATTTTCTGTTGTTAACTTTTAGTAACGGATTAAATCTTTCGGTAATCCGTTGTTAAATGTCAATGAATGACTTGCAACACGCCGATGAAAATAGGAATTCCGTCGGTAATAAAAATTTAAATTTTGACGGTTTGCTATTTTCCGTCGGTATTAGTAGGTAAGGAATTTTTTAAAAACATTTTCCAATTTCATAATGTTGTGAAAAAGCATAATGTTAAGAGTTACCAATAATGTATGCATTATAAATTAATTTATATATATATATAAATTTGATGAATAAGAAAATTAATTGATAATATAACGTGAAAACTGGTAAAATTGATAATAAAAGCAGTGTAATGTGCTAAACATATGTTTGTAATTGAAAAAAAAATGACAAAGACAATCTAATGTCATGGTGATCGTGGGTGATCTGAACTGCCAATCCTCCCCTTCAACTGTTCCATCTCCTGTCTAAGTTGAGCCATCTGCTCCATCTGCTCTCTCATCTTAGTCATTTGCTCCATCTCTGGTCTCATCTTAGCCATTTGCTCCATTACCGCTCCCATCTTAGCCATCCGCTCCATCTGCTCCATCTCCTCTCTTAGTCTTGTAGCCTACGCCATCTCCATCTCCTCTCTTAGCTTTGTGACCTGCTCGATGTTCTTAGCCTCCATCTCTCGTCTAATGTTAGCTATCTGCTCTATGTGCTGCTACCGTTCATGGAGGTTAGCTTCTGTGATGTTAGCTATCTGCTCCTTCAAAGTGTCCATTGTGGCCCGAAGCTTGATTACTTCATTGCTATTTGCTGGCCTAGTCGATGCTGCTGTGCTAGATAGGGAAGAGCGCGAATAACATATGTTGGCATATGAACCTAACCCGAATATCCTCCCACGACGGTCCCTACCACCAACAACGTCCAGATACGTCTGAGTCTCATCTATAGGTTGTTCGTCCTGAGTCTGCCGCTGAATGGTTTGTTGTAGTTGGTCTTATTAGGAAGCAAGGAAAACATGAGTAAGGGATTATAGAAGAAGAAAGTATAAATATATATTATTTCTCCATACATTCAACTCTCGACATTGGGAGTTGATGAATGTCACACCATCATGTTTCTTCGTGTGGGTGTGCAAAAACAACTGGATAGGAGTAGGCTTGGCCCCCAATGATGTTTCCTACATGTATAACCCAAATTGTCAGATGTGAACTGCAATATTTATAAAAATTTTGGTAGAATTTCCTCTATTTTTATAATATTTTCCCCCTGTTGAACAAATCAAATAACATAACACAGCCTGGTAGAATTTCCTCTATTTTAATAATATTTTCCCCCTGTTGAACAAATCAAATAACATAACACAACCATTTATGGCACCAGACATTAATAACATAATCATTCTGTATAACACAACATAGCAAAATAAATACAAAATAAGTGTTAAGTTTAAATACTTACAAGTCTATGTGCATGCTCGTTATGGGTTATTGATCCTCCCGTATGTACAGGAAGACTCTGACCCCCCGGGCCTCTACGCCTATTGGTTGAGTTACACTCTGATATGGACATTACTGTAGATGATGTCCAATACTCAGTCCATCGACTCCAAATATCCTCTGAAATATATCGAGGTCATGCTCCAACCTTGCGTATCGCATTAATGAAGTCTTGATAATGTGTATGTGCTTTCTTTTCCCATACTTTATACATGCTGGCATTGAAACAAGAATCCCAGTAAAATGCTTTCTGAAATAAGAAGGCAACAAATTAAATATTGTAATAATATTTATGTCACTTGTGTGTATGAGTCAATATAAAAAGAAAGTAATTCTATTTTGTACCTCAAACTCTTGAAAGTAAAATTTCTTTGTGGTGGCCGATATATTCTTCCTTGCATAACCCTCAGGTTTAATCCTTTGCTTAAATGTGGAAGTCATATTTCTGGAATTCGGACCAGACGGAACCAACCTAATAAAATAAATTGGCATAGCCTGTTAAGTAACTGATAAACCATTGACAATTGAAAAGAAACCGTGGGTAATGTGATTTCACTTACTGTTCATTGATAATTGTTATTAACCTTCTTCCATCCGGTCCCTTAGCTAGAGTCTGGCTGACGTCTCCTCTAACTGATACACTGGTATTGGATGATATATGCGTTGGGGATGGAGATGGAGTAGCAAGAGGAGCAGTAGGTGATGCCTCATCTGCAACTGTCGGTCCTGGAGGCGGAGCAGGTGAATCAGTTTGTGCAGTAGACTGTGATGAACCACCTTCATAGTAAGTTCCTCCGAGCATGGCTCTAAACCGAGGTCGCATAACTTGATGCTATCGCTTTGGTCCTATTTGTTTTCCTGAAATTCAATGTAAACATATGCTCTACAAATATAATTCCTTGATATCAATATTGTGCACAATATATGGAGAAGAATATAAGGCAATGTGAATGAAGGTTAAGAAATAGTGAACAACAAGAAATCAACTTGAACAATGATAAAACTATGCATTAATTGTTTAACAAACTCTTACAGATATAACAATAAATCAACTTCAAAGATTAGTGTAATAATGTACTTGTTTGATAAACAATATGATATAATTAATTGGGTTGATTCCATGTTACATGGGAGTCGCTACTATTTTTTGCGAATATTTCCCTCCAATTATGGCAACGGAAATCTTTTCCGTCGCAATATTTGCGCACCATTCTGACGGAATTGGATGTTCCGTCGCTATTTACATATGAATACAATTCTGTCGGTATATTTCTATCGCTAATAGACAATTTTCTTGTAGTGAAGGGAAGGGAATACGTTGAGAGAGATCATTCCTTTTTATACTTTTAGGAAAATAATAATAGTGGGGTTTTACTATTGCTCTTATGTGTTTATTGTTGCCTATGATTATTTAATACTTTCGTAGTATTCTTACTCGAGTATGAGAGTTAAACACTTTGAAGGTTATGACATGTTTAAGAACAAGTTAGTTAGTCGATGATCACTTGAGAAGACTAAGTGGTCATTGACTAAGTATTACTTAATCGAACCTAAGTGAAGTTATCATGCAAAGGAGTAGGTGTGATTTTGGAATAATTATGGTGTCTAAGAAAACATTAATAACACTAACCATTATAGTAGGATATACAAAATAAAATTGAATTAGAAGAGGCTACTGAAGGAAGTTAATTAAAGGAATAAGGAATCAATTTTAATTATACTAAAGTGAAGTGAAGAGGAAGAGCAAAGAGGGATGTTTTTGAAAATGATATCGTATTATTTATCAACAAAATAATATCATTCTAATAAAGCGATATCAAGGGTTTACGATAGCAACCATTAACTCTTTGATGAACAACATCGATAGCACTGTTGGTTAGCCATTTATGAGCACCACCGTAGGTTGAGGGCCATCGTTGTTGTAGTGATTCGCCACTGATACTAGTGGCAAGGGCAACAAGCTTACCAACAACGAAAGCAAAAAATATGTGCGATGGAAGTCGCAAAATTAATGAAGAAAGTGTTGTATTATTTTGACTTTGATGGCTTGGTATTTTTTTGACTTTGGTGGCACAATTCCTATCTCATATTGGGAAGAGATGAAGATGGGAGGAGATTTTGAAGTTATAAAATAACTCCTCCCCCTCTTAATCCAAACCATCCCAAAAATTTGATAAATACTCAAAATTGTACACATATCAAATTTAGTATTCTCTTCTTAATAAGAGCAGGCTGCCTAAGTGGTGCTCAGAGAAATAGGCAAAATTGGTCGAATTCTATTATCAATTTTTGGGTGTGTTCTTTCCTTATCTCTTTTATTTATTTCACATTTATAGTATTCAATATTATTTGTCAGGTATATTTGTAGTGCTGTGTTTAATTTATTTAGGTGTATTTATTGTTCGTGTGTGTACACGGGTTTAGGTTGTGATAAATACACCGTGAACATAATTTTTGTGTAGAAGGCTGGGTTTTAAGTGGGACCGTTTGTGACCCCTCCGCCCTTTCCTGGGATCTTATGTGGA
>JANIPM010000007.1:26245128-26272608 GCA_027478405.1 Erythroxylum cassinoides
GCGCAGAATTTCAACCCGACCAGCATATGATAAGGAATGCCCATTCCACCTGGTTAAACAAGCTTCCACTGAATCCAATAGACCAGTATATTGCATAACCGAAACTTTCATCGAAGCAAGGGGAACCCCTAAGTACTTAACCGGAAAGTCCCCCAAACCGAATTCAGTGATTTGTAATATAGAAGTTCTCTCCACGCCCCAAACGCCACCAAGAAAAACATTGGACTTGTGGGGGTTGACCCGTAGGCCAGCCACACGGTCCAAATGTTTCAAACAATTGAGCAGAATGCAAACAGATGGAAGATCCCCCCGGGAAAATAACATGAGGTCATCAGCAAACTCCAGGTGGGTAATGCGTAGTTGATGACATTTAGGGTGGTAATTGAACTCGGAATCTGAAGTGCAACAGTTAAGTGCCCTGGAGAAATATGTGAGGCATAACACAAATAATAACGGCGACAACGGATCACCCTGCCGCAACCCCCGAGAACCATGAAAAAAACCATGTAAGTCACCATTGATAGAAACGGAAAAAGATGTGGTAGTAACACACTCTTGAATCCAAGTGACAAACCGAGACGGGAATCCCATCGCAGGCAGCAAATCCAGAAGAAAGTCCCAAGAAATCCGATCATAGGCTTTAGAAAGATCAATTTTGAGAAGACATCGTGGTGAGATCCGCTTACGACTATATCCCCGAGTGAGTTCCTGGGCAAGGCAGACGTTATCGTGTAAGTTTCTCCCCGGGATAAAAGATGATTGGGCTAAATCCACAAGACTCCCTACTAGCCCTTTCAGACGTTCAGTAAGTATCTTCAAGATCACCTTATAAGTCACATTCAAACAAGCAATGGGCCTAAAATCAGTAACCTTCGGTGGAAGGGTAGTCTTCGGGATAAGGGTGAGAATCAAATGATTGACCTATTTAAGGAGCCGACCACTTGCGAAAAATTCCTGAACTGCCTGAATTAAGGTCCCTCCGACCAAATCCCATTGGTGTTTGAAAAATGCTGCGGTAAAGCCATCCGGACCCGGAGCTTTATCGTTGCCGATAGCAAACAAAGCACATTTAATCTCCTGATCTGTTATCGGATCAAGCAACTGGGTACACTGGTCAGGTGTAAGCAAAGGGCCAGAAGCCACCACCCGAATATCTAACCTTACACAAGACTCCGAAGCACCTAGCAACTCCTGAAAATATTGGACAAGCTCCAAAGCAACCTCCTCCATCGAAGAAGTAGGGGAACCATCGGACTTAATCAAATGAGAAATTTCATTAAGCCGGTGACGTTTACGAACAATGGAATGGAAGTATCGCGTGCTCCTATCCGCCTCCATCAAATGGGTACCTTTAGCTTTCTGTTGATAGAAACGCCTTTCAGCCTCCTGAAGAAAGAAGGCCTGTTGGCGCTTGATACTCATCTTGATGGCATTAAAGGTAAGTAGACAATTAAGTCTACTAAAGGTGGCAACAGAAGCAAAGAGATTCTTAATATTATATACAATAATTTATATGGACCATTTTTATTATCCTTATTTGAATAGTCAAAGATACTTTATATTATTCATAAGTGATCATTCAAGGTCTACATATCTCTATATTTTACATAATAAGTCATAAGCACTATATGCCTTTAACGGTTTCAAAGAAGAAATAGAGAAATAAAAGGATAAAAGAACTAAAATCCTAAGTTTAATGTAGGTGTACGACATAGTGAGAATTAGGGTCTATATTTCTAATATCTTATATTAAGTTTATGGAGCGCCTTAAAAATTGCAATGTTTATATTGAACTAGGTTCTATCAAGATCCATTCCTAATTTTTTAAGATATAAAATGGAAGGAAATCAAATTTAAGACACTTACATATATGGTAGGTAAGAATTTATTATCCTTTTTAAAAGAAATTTGACCCAAAGATAATCAACATCTATTTTATTAGATAGGTAGAGAACTCTAAGGGATTTAGAATTTACTTCCATTCAAATACATTGAAGATAACTGAAGTAATAAATGAAAGGTTCCTTAATGATTTTAAGTTTAATAGGAGTATTACTTATCCAATGTAATTAAAGGAAACAACAGGCTCTTATAAGAAACTGCTAAATTTAGTTGAAGTTGTTTTTTTTTTAAAACTCAAATCAAGTATAGAAGAATAAACAATTCTTATTATAACACCCTATAAAATTAAATTAATAATATTCTTGCACAAAAAATGGATATTTACAAAATCCAATAAGACAAGAAAAGTTTTAATTGTTTATGATTATGTATGGAATTTATAAAAGACATATATGAGTCTTAGACCTCATTTTCAAAAGTAATGAATGAGATTAAATATAATTTTTTATACAAAGCCATACAAGAGGAGTTAAAATGCATGGCTATTAATAAGGTTTAAAATCTTATTCAATTAAGAAAAAGGGCAAAAACCATTGGAAGTAAATAAGTTTTTAAAATCAAAAGGGACTATTTTGGCTTTATGGAGAGATTTAAAGCTAGAATTGTAGCCAAGAGTTTTTTCTCTATAATATCTAAGTAGGGTTTAGTAAGGAAAATTATGGCCTTGATAGCATTTTTTAGTTTAGAACTATATTGAATAAATGTTAAACCTACATTTTAAAATGGATATCTTTAAGATAAAGTATATATGACTTAACCTAAAGGCATTGTTTTTAGTAAAATAAATCATTAAGTTTCAAGCTAAAGAAGTTTATATATTGACTAAAACAAGCCCACATGAGTTGTATGTGAAATTTCATAATGTTATAATCATTTATTGTTTTAAGGAAAACATTGTTGATCAGTGTACATACCTTAAGTTTAGTGGGAGCATATATATAGACAATATATTACTTGCAACTAATTATATGAGACTAAGGATTTTCTCTATCAAAACTTTGAAATGAAAGATATAGGTGAGGCCTTGTATGTCATTAGAATAATTATTCATATAGGTAGGTCTAATGGAACATTACAATTGTCTCAAAAAGCTTCTATTGAAGTGGTTTTTAAGAGGTCTAAGATGAGCACATGTTCATCATCAATAACAAACATTATCAAAGGAACAAATTATGTTTAGACATTTGTCTAAAAAATATATAAGAAAAAACAATGAAGGACATGCCATATGCATTTACAGTTAGTAACTTAATATATGCAAATGAATACACAAGATGTTGTATATATAGGAGGAAAAAATGGAAGATACTAGAGCAACTTAAGCTTGAACAGAAAATTTCTAAAAAAATTATAAGATATCTATAATGAACTAAGACCTATAAACTCACATATAGGTATTCTAATAACATATAAGTGATAGGCTACTTAGATTTAAAAACTTATGGATAAAAAGACAATAAAAGGTCTACATTTGGATTCATTTTCTACTTATTAGTGTTGTAATCTCATAAATAAGCACTAAGGATAGTATAATTGCCTCATTCACTAAAGAAGCAAAGAACATAGTTTGCCATAAAGCTATAACGCAATCATTATGGTTAAGGAAATTTATCACATATTTGAGGATCATCAACATTACTACAAGACTATTGAAGATTTACTATAATAATTCAATTATATATAAGATTGTTCTCAAAGAACAATAAAAGTGGAAGTCGAAACAATCATGTAGATATAAAGAACTTGGTTATCAGAGACTATGTTAAAGAAAAGATAATTACCTTTGAGCATATTATTTTTATGCACATAATTATTAATCATATAACTAAAAGCCTACATATTCATATAAGGATCATTTAAAGGATATGTGATTGTCTAATATATTTTAATTTCAAGTTTGGACTTCTCACTTTGTTACTCTAAAAATGATAAAGTTTGTATATGTACAATTTGTTATTCCATCTTAATGACCCTAAATTGAACAAATTATATATTTTATTCATAAATTAAAGTTTTCAATTTTGTAATTTCTTTGATATAATAATACATAAAAGGAAGTATTCATACTTTTAGAATATAAATGCTATGATTCATATTAATGAAAGTTTGAATTGATAACTTTTTAATACCTATATTTTTGTATTACTAATTATGTGATAAAATTTTTATGGAACATAATATAATGTTGGATAAATTTTGTCCTTCTACTATAGAACATATACAAACATTTAAAATTTAAAGTGATTAAAGAATTATTATCTTGACCTTAATTTATTAAGCAATTAAATTTAATTTAAATCATGTCTTTGATGATAAGATATAAAGATAGTGGATTATAATGGTCCCTAATCTAGCCTTTATAAATACACCTATATACCATCCTTCAAAAGTTATAGAGAAAATTTAAGCATAGGTTAAACTATTGGGTTCTTTGAAAATAAAAGGTCTTTATATTATAGTATTTTGATTCAATCAATATGGCTAGAGATATGCAATTTAATATCCATATTAAAGTTATTTATCATTCTCGATGTATATTACAATGCATCATATATTTATAGATAAGTCTTTTAAACTTGAACACATATGTGAGTTAGTTCAGATTCTTAACCATCACTCTCCATAAATAAGTAAGAAAAAACTTATGTTACAATATAAGTAAGCAATCTGCTTCTAATATCTCCCTCTCTTTTAGAAAGAAATCAAAAATTATTCTTAACAACAAAATGTTTATGTCAAAATACTATTTGGAAAACATTACCATAAGTCTACAATTTAATTGTAGGCAGAAGACTTACAAAATACATAGCATATTTACAATTACATTGCTTTCCATCCCTTCTACTTTTTATACTAAAAAATTTGATGTTATACACATATTATTAAACAACAATTTATAATTTCACATTTGTGAACTAATGAGTCATCTTTTAAGTTGCCAAAGTTCTACCTTAAGGTTAGATAATGATGTTAGAAGATCAAAACAGGATTTGATGTCATATGTAGTAGAATAAGAATAAAAAACTTTTTTGTTTGATTTTTTGATATCCAAGATCATTAAATTATATAAATTGATTAATACATAAATATAATTAAGCATAAATTATAAATTTATACCTCATGGAAGCCCAATCCTTTTTTATAGCTCCTTTAATTTCTAAAATAGGTATATCGTCACCACTACAATCACTTAAGCATTTGATCTCTAATAATATCCACACAAACTAGTTAAGAGAAATCGATATGTGGTATAGAAAGAGATACTATGAAGTATTAACTCTTTTAAAGCCTATACCTACTTATAATATGTTTAGACCTTTTAGTAATCTAATTAAAATATAATTATAATTATAATTATAATTAAGTTAAAAGTATAATATTGTAATTATAGTTAAATACCAGTTAAGCTCAAATAAGATTCATTATCTCATATTGATCATTGTTTATTAAATATTACATTTAGTTTTAAAGTTTCTTAAACTTTTACAATTAAGTCTAACTTGATTAAGATATCTTTTTTCTCTCATCAATCATTATTTTTGATCCATTAGGTTCTAAAACATGTTAGTAGCAAATATAAATTATAGCCCTAAATTGTATTTATGATTAGATAGATCAAACTCCTTTAATTTATCATTAATTTTCTAACTAAATAATTTATATCTATAGATCAAGAGTAGCATCTATCACCATGTTATGATCACCTAAATATTAAAAATGTCAAAGTGATTCTAACTAGCCTTTCTATACCTGGTCTTTCTTTTCATATGATTCATTATTTTATCGTTCAATGTTCAATTAGACATAAAACATAGAATTAATGTCAATTATATAAGAGTTTAATCATATTAGTTTTTCTATTAGTAATTAGTTCTATTAATGAACACCTAAATCATCATGACCACTTATATATTAAGAATACCAATATAATTTGGACTATCCTCTTTTGCTTATGATTTTTATGTATAATTCAATACTTTATTCAAATTAGACATAGAAAGCAGAATTAATGTCTACTATGTTTGAGTCCATTCATATTAGTTATCCATCATTAGTAATTGATCTACCAACCGAAAATTATTTTCAGTGTGTCATTCTAACTTAACTAAAGATTTCTTGAATTAATACTATTCAAGAAGAACAAAAAATTCTCCCTACTTACTTTAGAATAATGAATCTTACATTAATCACTTAACTACCTACATATAGTTTATACACTATTAATTGAATCTATCTACAACTGTACATAATCAATTACAATAAGTTATTAGAATTGGGATATTAATCCCATGAGTACTATTCTATTATGATTATTAATTCCAATAAAACAATAAAACTAAAATAAATAAGATTTAAAATATATAATTAAACTATGCATCTAAGCAAAGTAATTGAATAGCAAAGGAATTTTAAGGTAACAAATGTTACGGTTTTTGGAGTTCACTTACATAAAATTGCAATTAGGACTTACTATTATATTCAAAATAACAATTGACCTATGTATCTATACCCTCTCCTAAGGTACATATGTATATTTAACTAAGTAACTACCATTTACTAATTTGCAATTCAACTAATCAAACTTATTAAGTATATTTAATCTATTTGGTTACCACAATAATATAAGATATTCTCATCTTTAGATCTTAGGTTTGTATTCTATTAGTGCATGGATCATACATTACCTCTCATTCCTTTATGCAATCCCTAAGATTGAATCTATGATGACCAGTCACAAACTCAATAATTAAAAAGAAGATAATAAATTTAACCAAACCAATAACAGCTAATACATTAATGATCATATAGTATATTATAAGCCACATCCCTAACCCTAGTTTGGGTTTTAATTATTAAAAAAACATAAACAAAACTAAAATAAGATAATATTAGTATTAAAGAAAGAAAGACCTAGAAGAGTTGTCACAGGCTTCTTTAAATCCCTCCTTGATGTGAAGGAATACTAAACTAAGTAATAGCAAATGAGGATATCACTAGCCTTCAAAGTCCCCTCTATGTTTAACTTAATGATAGTATTTACAGTTAGGGTTACAAAATAAATTCTATATTGTTTGACCTTATAATTTAATGTTTCCTAAATAATTAATGCATAAAAACTAGCATTGAACTAGGCTCCAATACCAGCATTGGTTAGCTTTTGAAACGTCTTACGCAAAATAACAAGATGAGTTTGGTGTTTAAAACTTAGTTAAACTCTAGGTAAGTTTTGTTTCTCAATTTCTCCTATCCAATATAAGACAAGTGTCTGACACTATGTTGTAGACGATGCTAGTTAGCTACTAATTTTTCAGTTCTTAAATTAGGCCTTTTAAACCAACTTCTCAAATTTTTGACATATTCAAGCTTAAATCAACCTTTAATGCCTTTTACAAAGGTGTTTTCCATTCTATTAACTTCCTAGTTGCTCCTAAATTAGCTCGATTGGATAGTCAAAGATAAAGTTACGCTTAATTATGAGATTTGTCTTTAAAACGTTCACCAATAACATAATAAGCTAAAAATGGGAAAAATATCATATAACCTATATAATTCATGCTATAAAGATGCCAAATCACAACCAAATTTAACTACTAATAACATGTAAAATTTAAATATCAAATTATCCTACACATAATTCATTGTTTGTCCTCAAGTAATTAATAATAAATAAACCATAACTACTAACCTAGACTGTATAAACTAAAAAATAAACATCTTTACTTTTGCAAGTGTACAGTGAAATTTAGGATATGCCATAAACCTTTAACCTCATAAATGTTCATTAGTTACAATATCTTAAGGGTTTACTTAAATACTATCCATAAACATCCATCTAAACTCATTATTTAGCTTCAAAGTTAACAGCGTCAAGTATACAAATTCAAGTCTCAATAGAATTACAAATTTAAACATATAATAATTCTTAAATAGATTAATACGCAAACAAGATAAAGTATACACTATTCTACCTCCTTCATCGAGCTCAAACACTTTAATTCGACAAGTCCTTACATATATCACTCATTTATATTAAGTGTTCAAATTTTTGGTATGGTACTCTTATCCTCTTCTTATGAAATTGAACTTATTATAAACTTGAAAAATAATATAACCCCCACTATTTAAAATATATATATATATATAAGTGTGTGAGAAAAAATCAAAAGAACTTTAAACAAGAATGTAATAATGCCAAAACAATAAGTGGGTTATAAGTGGGTTAAATAATGGAAGGGGATAAGTTAAATGTATATATATTTCTTGCTTTTCCACTAACTCCTCATAGCTTTGCAACAACCCCTTTTTCCTTCATTCTTTTCAAGCACAAGAATCAATACCAATTGATTTTTCATAAATTCTTCTTTTTATTTCTTTTTATTTTTTCTTCTTTTCCTTTTCACTTTATTTATTTTATTTCCTTTTTATAATTGCCATAATTCCTTTTCTTTACATTGCATATTTTATGCATTTTATCATCTCCTCCACACTTATTTCTTTGCATATTATAGCCAATAACCACATCAAATCATAAGTAATGCCGATAATTTTTTTCTTTAAAACTTAAAGTTATTTAGGAAAAGGTACCAAGAAAAGGCTAAAAATTTAAATTAGGCTAAAAGGGACTCACTAATAGCTTAATGTGTAAGGGGTAAGCAATTTGGCTTAAACTTAATCCTACGTGTATTTATCATTTTAATGTTTGTACATATCTTACTTGTAGTCTCAAAAAGATAAAATTCAAGTTTTAAAAATCTAAAATCAATATCCATATTTGAAATAAACCATTTTGAATTAAGGACCAAGTCCTCACGGGATCATTTAAGTTAAATCAAAGATGTTCACTTAACAAATCTGATTTCCTAGCATTCATAAAGTCAACTTTTGCATTTAAATCGTTTAAATCATATTATGAATCTAAATTTTAGAATTCAATCTTAATATTGAATTATATATACATTACAGTCTTAACCTAAAGTAATTAATGTATTCCTAAACCTAAAATAAGAACAAAACAAAGCTAAAATTTTAATCCCAAAACAAATTAAGCACATAGTTAAAAAAACTTAAAGCAAAATGATAGTTAAGACATAAACCTAAGGAAATATCTTATATTGACCCTTATACTTAAACATGACATTGTCCTAAATATCAAACAAATAATATACTAGAAGTAAACATAAGAGACAAATAAGATAGAGAATCTCCTATTTAACCACAAATCTACCTACAATAGAAATTAAACTAAACATTAGTAGAGATTTAGAACTAAGAAAGTAAAAGAAAAGAAAAAGAAAAGTTAAAGCATCGGTTTGCCTCCCAATAAGTACGTCTTTAGAAGTCTCAATTTGGGCTTCCTACTCAAACCCTTTATCACATATCTTTAATTAAAGGTTTCCTTCCAATTTTCTTCAAAATATAAGGATCCCTTATTCCCTTATACTCTATTGGATTCCCCTTATTCTCCATCTAAGATATAGAAACCCTCTTTTTTTAGCTTAACCACCAATAACTGCTCGAACCTTTGACTTCTTTGAAATAACAAATATGTATTCCTTTTCATCTATTTTAAACCTGGTTAGGTATGAAATAAGTGTCATAATGGGTCAATATGTTTATTGCTCCAAATTGACACCTGCAATAGAAGAGACCAACACCAATTTATTCAAGTCTAAATTTTCTTTAAACTCAAGATCATGATTGGTGCCAGTTAGAGATGATATCGATGTTGGTCTACTTTTAACCATCACTTCCTCATGCTTCCTTGATCTTTGCACTTCCTTCTCTTAAACATCTTCAACATTAAATTTTTTGCCACAGCAAAATAAAATGGATAACATTTGATCTCTTAGGTTCACCTCTTTGTTACTAGGAAATTCACCTTAACCTCTTTGACCATCCATGTTAGTTATAGTTCACTTGGATCTCATAGTTATCAATAGATGCAATAATAGATTAATTTATTTCACATCCCTCCGCATGAGTACAAGATCATCTAATCTTTTATTGACAAAAGACAAACATTATCTAGGTATCTCTTTTATCTGATGTAAGTATTCCATCTTATTATTTTGTGCTGGTAGTTGTTATTGAAATTAATGTTGTTATTAAAACTCAAAGGGTGGTATACACACTCTATCTTTTTACTCCTCCTAAAAGAAATTTGGTTGGTTTCTTTATCACATATTATACATATTGTTCAAAGAATCGTTCATGCTAATTCCTCTGTTGGAAGCTATATAATTAGCATCTCTAAAGTTATAAGAAATAGGATCCAACTTCATGCATGCATAAGAAGGATGCCCATACATGCCACAATGATAATATTCCTCCTGGTTGGCTATGTCATAATTTAGTAACATCTTCATCTAGTTTAAAAGATTTATTGCTTTTAATGCTAAGTCTAAAAATTCAAAGTTCACTTACATTCAATTCCAATTACCATACTAGTTTTATTATTGTTGTTGAAATAAAAATTAACCTAATATATTTATACCCTCTCGAAAGGCACACAAGTATATTTAAATAAGTAATTACTGCCTCCCAATATCTAGTTCAACCTAACTAAACTAGTTAATCATAGTTAATTTACTTAGTTATCATAATAATCTAGGATATCCCTATCTCTAGATATAAGGTGTTTACCCTCCTTTTATATGACCATCTTTAGCTCTTAGTCTTTCATATAATCTCTAAAATAGAATCTATGATGGCAGTCACAAACTCAACAATAATGAAGATAATAAATCAACTAAACGAATAACAATTCATGTATTACTAGTCGAAGAATCCATTACAAGCTACATTCGTAACTCTAATTAAGGTTTTACATATTAAACATAACAAAAACAAAAACTAAAATAAGATGATCTTAGCACAAAAGAAAGAAGGGAAATTACTATAAAATTTAAAATGGGCTCCTCTAAATCATTCTTAATGTGGAAGAAACCCTAAAATTAGCAATGCAATGACAAAAGAGGTTAAACTTAATGATAGTATTTATAATTAAGGTTATAAATAAATTCTTAACTTGCTTGAACTTGTGATTTAATGCATCCTTAAAAATTATGCAATAAAATTGGCACCAAACTAACTTCTAGCACCAATGCCATGTTCTGTTCCAAAACTTCTTATATAAATACTATGACAAGTTCGGTGCTTAGCTTCAAGTCAAACTTAAGTTCCAATTAGGTTATATTTCTCAACTTCTCCCATTCAGTACAGTGTTAGTTTATGATACCATATTATAACTAGCGCTAGTATGCTACTGATTCTTTAATTCTTAAATCACAAGTACTTGTCTCCTTTAGCCCAGTCTATGTCTATTAGGTATTTTCCACTAAATTCTCTAATTTTTAATATATTTGAGCTAGAATCATCATTTGATGCCTTCTACAAACTTGTTATCTACCTTGTTAACTTTTAAATGACTTAATATCATTTAATCCATATAAACATGCTATAAAGAAGCCAAATCACAACTAATTTATCCTCTATTAACATATAAGATATAGACAAATCAATTACCATTTGAGCTACTTTTGACTATGATAGGTCATAAATAATATCAAAACAAATCATTCCTATATGAAATATTTTGGAGATCTCGAGTCAAAGGATAACTTATACAATCATCCTAATGAGAATTTTTATAAACATATGAGCAATGTTTTAAATAGTATTCTCATATTGTGTTAGTGAAATCAACATGCACCCATACATTTATTTAAATATTTTTATATTTTAGTCTTTAAGATCAATTACCTCATTCATAAGGAAAAAATACAAAATGTGCAAGCCTTTAATAATATTCAATCTCAATAGAAAAATGGATAGGAACAATTTAGGGATAATACATAAATGCAATATAAATATCATAATTATGATATTATCCTAATTTTGTTTACAATATACATTTATCTTATGAATTTTATCTTATATATCAATTAATTAAACAAATATGTATAACGTAAAGAATGTCTTTAAATAATTATGTCACAAAAACTAAAACCAATTGATTGGTTGTATAGTATAAACCAACAAATGACATAAAACATAAAACATAAAGTTACTAAAAAAAATTTATCTTTCACATCAAATATCTTTTCATTAATTCTCTTAAAGGTACTTACATTTTTTATATAGAAATTTGGAAGTATTTTTTTGTTTTCAACTCAAACTTACCAAATACCTATTGCACCTTTTCCAAATAAAAATATGGTTAATTATGCAATTGATTCATTTCATTTCTATAGTGGCTTCTTTTTAAGTCAAGTATGCTATCTTTAAAAGAACTTTATCTAGTGATAAAACTATTTCTATACAAAATAATTAATAATTATAAAATTTTATATTTACTTATTTATTTTATATATAATGCACTTCTA
The DNA here is from genome assembly GCA_027478405.1 of Erythroxylum cassinoides. NCBI lineage: Eukaryota > Viridiplantae > Streptophyta > Magnoliopsida > Malpighiales > Erythroxylaceae > Erythroxylum > Erythroxylum cassinoides. The sequence goes on from JANIPM010000007.1 coordinate 26,257,416, forward strand.
TATTTATAATAAATGTTAGCTGACAAACATATAAAGATATATTCTTTTCATTTTAATTATGATAAAATTTTAATTAAATTAGTTACAGTAAATTTTCAATAGAAAAGTATAACTTCTTCATAATTTTTGTAATCATAATTTTATATTAAAAGGACTTATATCTTCAAGAAATTTAAAATCATTCTATTAACCTTGAAAAGAAAATGAACACACTTACAAAAATTATTTCTTTTAATTTTCTTCCATCACTTTTGAATAGATAGACAATAATAAAAGATTATACATCTACATATTGTAAAAGATAGTTCTTCCATCTTTTTAAACATTATTCATGATATTTATTACTACTATCTTATTCCTTTAAGGATGGCAATAGGTCAAGCCGGGCTCGAGCCGCACCCGACCCACGAGCTAGGTGGCCCATAGCCTGATAGGCCAATGGCTGCCAGCCTGTGGCCCACCCATAGCCCGACCCGACCCGTCTACACTTTTAAAAAAAAAAACTTTGACAAAATGAAGTCATTTGCCAAACTCAGGCCAACCTAAGACTGTCATCCCTATATTCCTTCCATCTTTTCAACTATCATTCATTATATTAGTTGCCACAGTGCATAGATTTGTTACACTATTGAACAAAAGATCTTTCTCTAACCACAATTACCCTTCATCTCATATTCTCATCTACAATTCGATTAGGTCCTTATCATCAAGATTTTTAAAACTACTTGACAATTTTTAAAATATCTTTTGCCTCATGAAAGAAGAGGACATTTTGTAAAGACCCAAAGCCTCCTATCTCACTTTTTTCATTTTATTCCTAACAGCCTCTATTTCTTGTATCTTGAGATTACCTTTTTACCATTTGTTAGGGTGGGCACCAAATAATATGTACCCACATAAATATTCGTGTCTCACATCATTTCAAATGATACACCTTGATCAACAAAATGGGCATATCCCACTTTGGCTCTAAATGATAAGTCTCAATTAACATAATGATACGTGCCTTATTATAGCAATAGATGATGTCTTCATTTTGTAAATGGCTTATTAGCTATTTTTTGGTAGATTGAAAGGTTTTGGTTGTTTGATCATGTCAACCGCTGATAATTATATGTGGTAATTAGTTAATTAGGTTGATGGATTGACTCAATTAGTTGATTTTGAAAATGCGCCTATGAGGAGCATTTTCCTCCAACAGTTGAGAAATTAATAGACTAAAAGACTATTATATATAAAAGTTATTACAAATTACTCAAAGAGATAGAGATAAAGATAGAGACATATAGGGATAGAGATAGTAAGTTTATTATTTAAATTTAATATTTTTAATTTTAATTTTTGAAGTTGAATTAATATCAAATTTGAGTCAGAATATACAAAATGTTATCATTACATTATATACGTCTTCCTTTAACGTTGAAAGAAAAAATAAAGATAACTAAAAGGATTGAGTAAATTGCACAGACAAGATATAATCAATCAGAATTTCGTGGTGCAAATTTTAGAGGATCTCGAGAAGTTTTTAATCGAGCTCATTCATCATTGAGAAGTTATATTGAGAGGGCTTTCGGTGTTTTTAAGGCTCAACGGAAGATATTGGAGAAAATGTCTAAGTATTCATTAATGGATCAAAATAGAATAATTTGTGTAGCTTTTGCATTACATAACTATATTAGAAGAAGCATAATTGGTGATACAACTTTTAACATCCGATCAAAATCCTAAATTTATACCTCTAAATGTATATGAAGATGTTGAAGTTAACTCTACACAAGAAAGTGTTGAAGAACCAAGAACTCAAAAGATGGCAACTATTCGTGATAATATTGCCTATAGTTTAATAACAGTTAGACATTATTATAAACCTTTGCTTTAAATGATAGTGTTGACTTGTTTTGCTATATCTAAATTTTTATGAGAATATTCAAATAAATACTAAGTTATAATACTCATGTCCTTATAAATCTTTTTTTAAAGTCATGCCCTTATAAGTCATTTTACACATAAACAACTAATACTAAATAATTAATTTTACCAAACATCTTTAAATAAATAGCTAATGGTCAAATAAGCTATATTAGTCTGCTATTAGCTAATCGCTCATAGAATCAGCTAACAATTAATGCAATTTGTTGATTGCCAAATAGAGCCGATATGTTCAAACCAATAAAATAGCATCTATCTCATTTGAGCATTGGAGAATAGATCTTAGTCAATCATCATTCCATACGTATCTCATAACACAATACATCACCCTCACAAGGCACATCAATTAATATATATTTATATATAATATACATACTACAATATGCCAACTACACTCATAAGAAATTGACTCTATGAATTCAATTGCATATAATAACCAAGGCAAATGTTAGTGTCTCTGCAACATTTAAGAACATACTTTCTATTAGAATAACTTTACATCATAAATCAATCAATTTACTTGCATTTAATAGGGACAAAAGTCTATAATTATATCAAAATTTTCAAAAATTCCAATTTACCGTAACCTTAATTTTGAGCTTATACAACTCTTTCCAAAATTGAGATTCTGAAATATGCAAATAAGTAATCGAGATATAAATAAATAATAATATAAATAATCAAAAAATTAACCTAGAAAATCCTAAATAACATATCCTACCTTCCTATTAATCGTATGAAATTTGCCTTAAATCAACCTTTTGTTTTAGAAAGTGAATGAATATTAAGTAATTTCCAGTGTTGTTATTAAATCCTTCTTTATTGTTGGAAGGTGAAGAATGAGTAAAATTCATAATAGTATTATAAAATTGAATCAATTTTATAAATATAATTTAATTTAATTTTTATAAAATAAAATAAATAATATTTTGTTCCAATATATTTATATCCTAAATTTTATTACTATAAAATATAATAAAAATTGCCTTAATTTAGAGGGAAAATATAAAAATATTTATCAATTAAAAAGAGATAAGGAAGGGCTTAATTGTGTTAAAAACATACTTAAAACTTTTATCTCTTTTTCTTTTTCATTATAATATCTATTTTTATTTTAGAAAATGGAAACAATTTTAATAATCAAAATACCTTAAGAAGTTTTCATTCCAATTTTTAAAAGTTAATCTCAAACAAGTATTCTTAATATAGGATTTTATATCTAACCCTATCACTTATTCATACACAAATTAACCATTCACCTCAGATATAATATAAAGCTTTGACATAATATTTGGCTTCATTTAGTAAAATTTTCAATTTGTAATTTCAGAAAAAAAAATGATTCAAATAAAATTAATGTTTGATTATCGGTTTTCAAAATCTATTAATTAAAATATGTTACAACTCTTCTTTTTATGGACCATCCTAATTATATCTCAACAAAAGTTATTATTTATATAATAATAAATAATTAAAAATAAATATTTAATTTATTAAAAAAAGAATTATAAGGACAGCTAGATCCTCTCTGGGTATGTTTGTCCTTTACGTTGGCTAGATGTGCGCGGTTTCATACCTTAACTAAACACAACAAATACTTGAAACTCGCAGTTACGAACTTATCCAAATCTATACAAACCAGTCTCCTCTCCTGCTTCGCCACTCTCTGTCGCCGGAAAATGGCCGCTACCACCGTGTCACCGACTCCTCTGCTCAAGGAAGAGCTTGACATAGTCATACCTACCATCAGAAACCTTGATTTCTTGGAGATGTGGAGGCCTTTTTTCCAACCTTACCATCTTATCATAGTCCAAGATGGTGACCCCAACAAGACCATCAAAGTCCCTGAAGGTTTTGATTACGAGCTCTATAACAGGAACGACATTAATCGAATTCTGGGTCCTAAGGCTTCTTGTATTTCCTTCAAGGACTCTGCTTGTAGGTGCTTTGGCTTCCTAGTTTCCAAAAAGAAGTATATCTTCACTATTGATGATGACTGCTTTGTAAGTTAAAATTCTCACAAAGCTTCAGATTTCAATTCAAAATGAAGAACTTTGTCCTCTGTTTTTCTTTTGGGATCATCGAGGCTCTGCATTGAAAAACTTGGATTTGTTTTCTGTTACCTTGCATGTAGGATTTAAAGTTCTCTGACTAGTATAAGTTGTGATCTATTAGAATTTGTTTTAATCTGCTAGTACATCGCTATTTGCAGATCGTTACTTGGATCTGAATTTCTTATTGTTTGTGTAGTTTCTGTTTTATTCCTTGTATGTGTATCTATCTTGTATTCAATCTGTTCTAACGTTCCTTGCTTTGATCTCTTTGGTTTCACCTGTATACTGTTTTTCAAGCATTATTCGTTTAATGGATTAAAATCAATTTGATTCTTTTCAATATGACTCACAGATTTTACTTTCTATTAAATTGTTCAACAAGATGACTTCTTTAAATAATTTTAATGAGAATGGATTAGAAGATTTTTGGTGTTCTTGATTCCAAGATAATTATCTCTAACTGGTTGCTGAAATGGAGAGCAACTATATTCCTGAAACTATTTGATACTTCTACTATCATCAATGAAAGGCCGAGTTCTGGTTGTAAACACTGGGAGTTGCTTAGCTTTTTGGACATAATTATTTGGTACTTGAGTGTTATGTAGGTTTAGCAGTTTCAGTGTTATGTAGGTTTATATGTAGGTTTACATGTATTGAATTTCTCCTCAACTTCAAATTAGTTATCCAACTGTGATCCCAATTTTACTATGTGTAATACAGGTCGCTGAGGAACCATCTGGCAAGAAGATTAATGCTCTTGAGCAGCACATAAAGAACCTTCTGAGTCCATCCACTCCATTTTTCTTCAATACTCTGTATGATCCATACCGAGGAGGTGCAGATTTTGTTCGTGGCTATCCATTCAGCCTTCGTGAGGGTGTGCCAACAGCTGTATCCCATGGCCTGTGGCTTAACATTCCAGATTATGATGCCCCCACGCAGCTTGTAAAGCCTCTTGAGAGGAACACCAGGTAAGAGAGGAACTTTCATGCACCTGCAGGTACTGTTTATTCATTTGTGACGGAGGTGTTCAAAAAGATGCTTACTTCCAGGTATGTGGATGCCGTGTTGACAATACCAAAAGGAGCCCTCTTCCCCATGTGTGGTATGAATCTGGCTTTCAACCGTGAACTGATTGGTCCTGCAATGTACTTTGGTCTCATGGGCGATGGGCAACCAATTGGACGCTATGATGATATGTGGGCTGGATGGTGCACCAAGGTGTTTACTCATCTTATTAACAATTTTCTCAATTTGTTTTCCACACAGTTTTTCCCAACCTGTCAACTATTAAATTTTTCTTTTTATTCCAGCTGACAAACTTTCTGTTTTAATGAACATATAGGTTATTTGCGACCACTTGGGTTTGGGAGTGAAGACAGGATTGCCTTACATCTGGCACAGCAAGGCAAGCAATCCATTTGTGAACCTCAAGAAGGAATACAAAGGAATCTACTGGCAAGAAGAGTTGATCCCATTTTTCCAGTCTGCAGTCCTTCCAAAAGATTGCACCACTGTGCAGAAGTGCTACATTGAACTATCCAAGCAAGTTAAGGCAAAACTTGGCAAAGTTGACGACTACTTTAACAACTTAGCGGATGCCATGCTCACATGGATTGAAGCATGGGATGAGTTGAACCAAAAGTCGGAATTTTAGTGAAGTTTTCATTGTTTCAGCAAAGTAGATTGCCAGTTTGGAGGGAGAAGTTATGAGGTCAGAGATGTTACCATTTGGGCTGTCATGCCTAGGATTGTTTTCCATGAACCCCTTTTGCTTAGGTCTTGCTTGGAACCTTTGGATTGTTTAGCTTACTGGTTCATGGGGGGTGATTCTTTTTGTCTAAATGTTATCAGTGTAGAACAATAACAATGAAGTCTGCATTCAAATAGAATTGATTTTTAAATTCCTTAATTTGACTTGAATTATTCAGATTGGCTGGAATTCCACCAAACTTGGTTGGTTAATAAAGTCAAGTCTCTCACGTTTATAGTCATTTGAGTTTTGAATGATCTAAAGCCTAAAACCGAACTTACTGACCAAATAGTCAATTCTGGCCATAAAACTATAATAGAAGAGTTCCAATTTGTGTCTTTTGCAAGCGACTTTCCAAAGCGCCAAAGCAGACCTTTCTTAAGGTTTGGTGACATGTCACTCAAAGTTAGGCCTCAATTTTCCAACTCGCCAAATTTCCACATTCAATGCTTCACTTCGCACTATCAACAAATGGGGACCTTTCAAAGACTTGAAAAGGAAATTATGAAACAGCAATTACTGGCACAAAGTCCATAATAATGTGAAGACTTTAAAAGGTCAATTCACTTGCAGTTTTCCCATAATTTTAAGAATCCAAGAATAGACCATCTTTGTTCTTCCCACCAGTGCTTGGCCGGTCAAATGATTCAACGACAAATTAACAACAAAGCAAAAGCATTTAAAGGGCTGCTCAAATGAGTAATGACAGGAATAGGAGTTGGACCAGTCCAAAGCAGGCTTGCTTTTTCCTGGGGAATAAGTATCAAAATTAACAAGATACCTTTTCCTTTGTCTTTGTTAATATCATCAAGCTTTTCTTGCGTGTTTCCATGTGCCTAATCGCTTGGGGAAAAACCAGCGGAACAAAGTCAAATTTCCTGCATAGTAATTCCCCTCAGAACAACTTATCTTTAGTCTCTTCTTATGCTACTTAATCAATCATTTAAACTTTAGTGAAAAAGGGAAAAGGAAAAAAGCTTTGCAAGATCGAAGGAATGATAATTGAAGAAGAACCAAATGTAATAACTGAGTTATTTGATTATTAAAAAGAAATTTATACTTGTACGAATAATATTATGTAGTCTAATCTAATGATAATAATCTCTAATTTAACAAATAAAATTAAAATAGGGATAAAATTTGAACTATACTATTTTTTATTTTTTCAACTATTAATATATCATTAATTATTTTTTTCATGCCTCTAAGTTCTAACTATTCCATAAGAAGACTTATATAAAATTTTTTGTTGAGATTAATTTTCCTAGTCTCCAACAATGGCTACTTGCATTGGGATATGGTTATTACCAAATATTATTATGAAACCTTGAATTAAGTTATCAATTATGGAAGAAATTCATACAAATATTACTCGGTAGTCTAAATTTATTATAATAATATCCAATTTAACATTGGGATAAATTTTCAATTATATTATTTTTATTTTTTCATCTATCAATATGTTATTAATTAAAATTTTATTTTCCAAACTTTTAACCATTCTAGAAGAAGACTGTTGTATAATTTTTTGGTCGGATTAATGTTCCTAGTCTCCAAAAATGGTTACTTACATTTGGATTTGATCAATAAAAAATGTTACTATGAAACCCCGAATTAAATTATCAAATATGATAAAAAACTATTTGAGTTTCATTTGATTTTGGAATTTATGAACAAATTTATCGATGTGATTGACAATAAATTCATCATAATTATAAGAATTAGTAAGTGCATAAGAAATTACCTAAAATAGGCTTTGATTTAGCCCTTGGACACCTTGATTGATCCTTTTTTTTTTTTGCAATTATGGCAACTCTGGTCAAATTTAGGATTCTGTCAGCAACTTGGTATTTATCTTCTCCAATGTCCTTATATAATTCGGTGATCCCTTTTTTCCACAGTATGTAAATGGTAGTTATGAACACAGCTTTAAGGAGGATAGCATTTTGCAGTCCATGTTTGGTATAAGTGATGATTTTGTTCAATGTGTGCTCTTAATCATGTGTACGATTAACTATGGTTATCATAAGTTGAATTCTACTCCATGCCACTTTCGAATAATTACAAGTGAAGAAAAGGTGGTTTCTATCTTCTTCATCCTCCCTGCATAAAAAACAAATTGAGTCTCTTTCTCCAAACCATCTATTTTTCGTTCTTATCCTATTTTTAATCACTCGCCAAGTGATTAATGAGGCCTTTAGGTTTAATGAGTTTTTCTAAAGGAGATTGTACTAGGGCACATTTAGAGAAAATCTGTTTAAGACTGTATGGCAAGATGCGTTTGTGAACTTAGCCTACGAGCTTGGGATCCATAGAATGGTATATTCACTATTTCTTTCACTAAGGTCAAGTAAATATTCAACCAATGCAGAGAAGCCTCTACAATTTCCATACCAGTCTCCATTAAGAATAAGAGCTAATACTTTAGAGTTTGTTGGTAATATGTTTCTCAACTGAGATAACTTTGATCTATGTATAAGAGGACTTACATCTGACCAATTATCGAACCATTCCCAGGTATTTTCTCCATTTCCCACCTTGTGTTTGACGCAAAGGTATAAGATGCTTCTTAAGTTTATAAGTTGGTTGAAGATCCAAGAGTATTGAGTTGAGGTTGAGATCCGCCAAAAATTCGTGTTTTTAAGGTGATATTTATGTACCTATTTTTATCCAAAACGCTCTTCTATCCGTACAGAGTCTCCATAGTCTCTTGCTTAATAATACCTTTTGCATAATGGAGACTAGTATAATTCTCAAACCACCTTGCTTCTTCAATTTAGTGATCTCACTCCACTTCACCTTAGTTCTTTTAGACCAAAGAAAGGCTTTCAATATTTTGTCAATCTCCTTTGTGACCCTCTTAAGCAGCATAATGTGAGTTGTCCAATGTAAATGCATGTTGCTAAGTAAAAAAATATTAAGAGACAATCTGGTAGCATATGAGAGGTGTTGGTTTTTCCATGCATTAACCTTGAATTTTAACTTTTCAAGGAGAGGGATACAGTCAGTGAATTTTGGTTTTGAAGAAATGATGGGTACACCAAGATATTCGAATAAGGGGGGTGTATATTCAGGCCAGTAACTCTACTGAAATTAGCTTTATTCCTCAAATTTGATGACAAGTTTAAGCTACTTTTGTCATATTTGATCTTTAGTCCAGACCATTCCCCTTGCCTTATTCCCCTTGCATTTCTGAATAGCTCAAGGGTATCCCATTGCCTAACACACTAAGTGAGATGGATTAGATGCAATTCGTTATCAATTTCACAAATTTAGGAGGCAGATCCATTGCTTCTAAACAAATTTGTATGAAGCTCCATCTAAGTGTATCGAATGCTTTAAAGAAATCAATTTTCAGCAACCAACTACTAATTCTCTTTCCTAATGCATAATCTTTTGTCACTTCTTATAAAAGCAAGATGTTACCACCAATATTCCTCTCCAGAATGAAAGCACCTTGTGAGTTATTGATGACTTCCTTTAGAACCTATTTCAATATTTCAGCAAGTAGCTTAGCAATGACTTTATATATTATGTTACAACAAGAGATTGGTCTAAAATCTGACATACTCGAAGGTTGTTGTTTCTTAGACACATGACATATATAAGTGTGATTTACCTTTTGAAGCAATTTAGAGGAAGAGAATTATTCAATGACTACAGTGAATAATTTCCCAGTGATCTCCCAAGTTTACGGAGAGAATCCTCATAAAAATCCATCGGGGCCTGAAGCTTTGGATAAATGCAAGCTGAATACCACTTTCATAACCTCATGTTTAGTGAATGGGGAAACTAGAGACTCTTTTATATCATGATTGATTGAGCTTTCTAAGAGTCTCTTTATATTAAAGGTAGGCTTATCATAATTCTCATGGCCCATTAGTTGAGTAAAGAAGTTCTTTGTCAGAGTTAATAGTGCTTCATGATTTGAGTGCTTAATCCCTTCACTATCATTCAATTGAGCTATTCTATTTTTGTTTCTTTTAAAGAGGACTAAGGAATGAAAGAACTTGGTGCTGGAGTCTCCATCTTTCAGCTAAATAACTCTTGCTTTTTTCTTTAAAATGGTTTGAAGATTAAGAACCTACTAATATTCCTAAGTAAGTGTAATTCAACTATTCTTAAATCTATATCACGTGGAGAATTATAGAAGTTATCTTGTGCTTCTGTTAGTCGTTGCTTAAGATCTGAGAGATTCTGAGCTTTTCCCCGATTGAAACTTTTAAGTGCAGCTCTTACCATTTTCAATTTTTGCATAAGCTGGTATGCTTTAAACCCTATCACTTCTTTGTTCCAACAACTTGAGATGAGATCCATAAACCCCTCCATTTGAGAAATGCCATTGAAGAATCTAAATGGGGCTTCAACCTTTTTAATTTGTGTTATTCCTTGAATTAACATATATGAGTTGTCAAAAAGCACATTTTCACCAAAGTGCACATAGGAGTGAGGGAATTGGTTTGCCTAAATAGAGTTAACTAGATATATGTCAAGTCTTTTTCTAATGAGCATACTTCCCAGCTGCTTCTTTGACCATGTGAAGAGCCTACTTGATGAGTTTAGATCTATCAAGTCCATATTGCTTAGTAGATTGGAAGCTTAAAGTGCAATCAAAATCCCCATTCAGAAGCCAAGCATACTAAATATTGGTTTGTATTTTGCTTAAATTCATTCACAACTTGTGTCTTTGAAAACCAAAATTTGAAGCATATATAAGACCAAGGTCAAAGTCTGGTATCTGACCTCCTAAATGACAATTCAAGTGCAAAAATTGGTCACTTTCCTTAACTTTTTGAGCTGAGTTGTATAGAAAAATAATCCTCCCATTATAATGGAATAGGTAGTTTGAAAAAAAACTTCCAGTTGGCCAAAAATGCAAGTCCTTTGGTAGTAAAGGTTCTTTGATTTTAGTTTCCAATAGACCTACTATCCTAAGCTGCTCATCTTTCATAACTCCTTCACCATAGACCATTTGAGAAGGTCATGGAGCCCTCTAATGTTCCATACCAATACTGTAATTGAGGGGAAGACCCTCTTTGTTTTGATTTTTTTCCCTTTTTTTCTTGCAGATATCCTCTTAAAGTTAGCAAATTGTAAGCTGAAAACCTCATTATCACCCTTGTTTTCATTATGCATAATAACTTCATCATTATTCACACTGACTAGCATTTCAGGAATGTGTTCACCTTAATCATCTTCATGTCCCTTAGAGCCTCTACAGTTACTGTCCTAGATTGCTTTAAGCTCATTCTCATTATGATGTAGATATTGCACATTGCTAACATTATTTAAGCTTATTTGCCTTTCAACATTATGAACAATTATTGTAGTCTCGGTTGCTTTATGACTACCTATATCCCCTTCTGCCATCTTTTTCAATTGCTCTTTGGAAACAGTTTCATGGCCTCCAATAATTAAAGGTTCATCAAGTTTACCGTTTTCTTCATTACAGTTTTCACTTATTTTTAGACCTAAATTTTCTGTTGCCATCCAGTTTTGAATTTTCTCCCTGTTGGCTGCCATTTCTTGGTGGAGTTGCTAGGTTTCCAAGGATAATATAGAGAGATTTATTTTTTCTCCAATTAACCATATTCCCCTAGACACATAGCTAAAAGGTTGTCTCAAAAAAAGGTGTTTTTTTTAATCTCTATACAAATTTTGACATAAACTATTATCTCTATTGAAGCAGTTTGTGAGTCTATACATAGTGGTTCTCCTAGCGAGCTAGTAAGGAAACTTAACCCCTCTATGGTCTAAAGTTCCAAAGGGAGGTTATAAAAATTCACCCATATTGGAAACTTATCCACTTTACCTCTATCCATCTTTATGCTTGACTTCTGAATAAATAGAGGTTGATCTCCAATGTGCCAAGGCCTTTGCTCTATGATGTAATTCAGTTCATTTTCATCTTAGAACTTAAACAAAATGATTCCATCCTCTCTTAACATTACCTTCTCTAGACCCTTCTTATTCCATCTGGATTTTGCCCATGCATTTATCATAGGGTACGTTGGCCTTTTATTCCAAAAGAAATTAATTAAGGAAATATACCACACCTATGCTCTTACCTTCAGTAGTTCAACTGGGGAGCTAATAATACTTCATTCATAACATTTTGAAAGTGATTAAGGGTTCCTTTTTTAGGTTGTGTGTAAAGCTTGTTCTCCTAGGCTTTAACAAGGTGAGATGCTTCAACATTTTTTCCAAATTTTTTAATTATATTTGCACCACTTGGTTTATTTGGATCTGGGGCCTTGATGAAGAGAGATTCTCTAGATAGTGTAAGGAACTCCTTTCTCTCTGGTTACGTTCGCACTTTAGGAAAGCCCTCCATTGGAGGTGAAACTCCCAACAAAAGAGGAAACAATCGAAGCACAAAAATAGCAACAAACTAAAATCATGAAAAAAGAAGCCAAAAAAGGAAAGTGAGAGGGGTAGAAATGTAAAAGCAATGAGTGAGAACTCAGAGAACAATTAGCTAGTGAGAGAATCATTACTTGAGATGCAATATATAACTACACATTAAAAGAAAATAATCTTCAAATGAAAAATTATCAGAAAAATAAAAGATTTAAAGTATGAGTACTTGAAAATTTTTAGATGAAACAAATTATACTCTTCTTATAAAATAAAAAACATCTTTCTATATTTAAAAACTTTTTAAGGTGTGAATTTACAATTGAATGCATTTTATACATTTCCTTAGCTAATTATATCCAAATTAAGTTATTAAAACTTGATTGCATTGTAGATATTGATGAAGTAGTATTACCTTGTCAAAATAAAAGACAAATAAGAAGAAGAAGAAGAATAAGCAATGTTATTAAATATATATGTGAAATATATCTTGATTTTAGTTTAAATAAAAATTTATTAACCTTAAGCATCTGTAAAAATAAAAGTTCACTAACATTAGGCTTCTTTAGAAATAAAATTTCACTGTATTTAAACTTTTTACATATAACCCTAGTCTATAAATATCTCACTAAAAGTTTTGTAAGTTATTGTGGTTGTTATAATTCTTTTTATATTGTTTTTCTTATAGTAATAAAAGAAATCTATCTTTTTTTCTGTAGATATTGGTCACATATTGGTCTAACTGTATATATTCTATGCTTTTGCCTCATTTATTTTCTTCCTTTATTGCTTTCATTTACACAACAATTGATATTAGAGTAATTGGTATCTCAATAATTGGTATTAGAATGAAGGTTTTGTTGTAAAAATTTCTCTCTATAAGTTTGATATTAAGAAATCCGACAGAGCAAATGATATAATGATGGTTTTTGTTCAACAAGAATGCATAGCAACGTTAGAAGGAGAAGAAAAACTACTAGACAATTTAGGAGCATCGAGGAAGGAAAATATGATGTCATCGGAGAATTTAGGGACATAGTATAATACTATTGAGTTTGGAAGATGAGGTCCTAAGAGAGGTAGTTAATGAAACAATTACTGCTTCATTATGAAAACAATTTAAAATTATCATAAGAGATAATCTGTGAATAATTTATATCAAAGGCAACATTTGACGATGTTAGAAAGTAAAAAAGGAAACTGGAAACAAGAACAAGTCATGATCTAAATGAAAAACTAAAGTTGTTTGCTACTTTAATTGTCGAGAGAAATGGAACTTTATAAGGCACTATTCACAACAAAATAAGAAAAACAAAAGAAAGGTACCATTATAGTCTAGGAAAGTTTTGATAAGGAGGATAGAAGAGGCAATGATGTTTTAACTACGAAGTATTACTACGATATTAGGTGATGATAAAGAGCATACTATCAAAGGAAATGATTCAATATATATCAAAATACATGATATAATTGTTAAAACATTGGATGCTTGGTATATTCTTAAGTTTCAAAAAAGTTTAAGTTCGATATGTACTCTTGATAGCTAAGGATATATGTTTTCTAATGGTGATGGGAAGTTTAAGATGGCAAAAGGGTTTTTTAATGTGATGAAACAAAAATTACAATATAATATTTATATCTTAATAGAAAAGACGGTAATAGGATTTGTGGCTATGTCCCTATCATTATAATAGAATGAAATGATATGAAGTTGTGGCATTGTAGATTAGGTCACATAAGTGAATAGGGACTTGACATATTGAGTAAGGACAAATTTTTAAATGAAGTTTTTATTGGAAATATGTAGTTTTGTAAGTATTTTATTCTTGGTGTAATGTTAAATTCGATTTTAATAAGCATATTTCTATTAGTGTGTTTGATTATATTCATATAGATTTATGTGGTCTAGCTCCAGTTCAATCCATATAAAATGTAGTTATTTTGTCACATTCCTTAATGATTACTTGAGAAAAGTATAGGTGTATTTTTTGAAATAAAAAGATGAAGCATTTAGAAGTTTAAGAAGTAGAACATAATGGTTAAAAAAACCTATGAACAAATAGGTCAAGACACTCATAACAGATAAAGGCTTGGAATTGTATAATTGAACATTTGATGAGTTTTATCAGAAGGAATGTGTAGTGAAGGACTATAATATATATCATACACTAGATTAAAATGGATTTGTAAAACAGATAAATTGAACACTCACGTATTGTGCTTGATGCACACCATTAAATTTTAGACTTATAAATTAGTTTTTAGCTGAGCTAGTTAATACTATTGCTTATCTAGTGAAATGGTCTCCATTAATTGTAATAAATTTTAAGACTCCTCAAGAGATTTGGTACAATACTCTCTCTTATTATTTTAGCATAAGAATATTTGATTGCCCTACTTATGCTCATATTAATAATGGTAAAATGGAACTTAGGGTAATAAAATGCATATTTCCAGAGGATGTTGCCATAGTTAAAGAGAACAAACTATATTGTGCTAAAAAGGATAGAACTCCAAAGTTCATGATACGAGTTAGTGATCTTGTAGGTAAAAAGGATTAGGGAAATTGAAACCTTAAACAAGATAGTTGAAAATCAATCTATAAATGTGCAGAAGGATCAATATGTATAAAATATAATGATAAGAAGGACAAGGAGGGAAATAAGAAAACCCATTAGGTACCTAGCACATATTGTAACTATGATAAGCTATACAAGTAATCCTAAGAAAGGTACTAGAAAGTTGTTGAATGGATTAAATAATACTTGAAATGTACAACAAGTAATGTTTTTTTTGTTTGACAATGTCAAGAAGAAAATATCAATATGGTATAACTAAAGGTAAAGCAAGATAAACCATCAAACAACTAGGAAAATATGGTTAGGAAGACTCAATTACGTATGCTCTTACCATTAGTGATGGGGATGCAACTATCTTTCAAGTGACTAGGGAAAGCCAATAGGAAGATAGTCATATGGGGGGTGTGGTGAAGGATGTGAGGTTTTATAAGATCAAAATTGATTGCAACTAGTTAGATCTTGTTAAAAAAAAGTTTCATACTTTAGGTTATGTAGTTGACATACTAATAAAGTCATTATCC
>JANIPM010000007.1:26445339-26456039 GCA_027478405.1 Erythroxylum cassinoides
TATCATTACAATAATTGAACCAGTTGTTACATCTACAGATGCATATACTATGACTGTTGGTGTTGGAGTAGTACAACAGAAGCCAGATGAAGATATTGAAGAGAAAGTTGATTATCTGTGTGCTTCTATGGGTGACTTGCATAAAGAAGTAGCAGATATTTGCCAAGATATCAAGTCACTTCGCATTGAGATGAGAAAAATGTTTTCTGAAGTTAGGAAGCATCTGCGATCATGTTTCTTTTTTATCAATAACAAATAGGGGGAGAAAGAAGACGAAGAAGAAATGACAAAGATGGGGGGAGATGAAGAAAAGAAAAGGAGAACACAACAGAAGATGGGAGATAAAATTTTTTATGATTATTTGTTATCATCAAAAAGGGGGAGATTGTTAAGTCAACATGACTTTACATTAATTTTGATGAAAACCAAATAATGATGAAGCAGAAGCAAAGTGAGATGGAAGCAAAAGCAAACTGAGACGGAAGCAAAACAAAAATAATATGGAAGCAAAAAAAAAATGAGACAGAAGGGAAGCAAAACGAGACGGAATTTAAAGCAAAATGAGACGGAAGCTAAAGCAAAATGAGACAGAAGCGAAAATGAGACGAAAGCCAAAAATGAGATGGAAGCTAAAGCAAAATGAGACGGAAGTGAAGCAAAATGAGACGGAAGCAGAATGAGATGGAAGCTAAAGCAAAATAAGACGGGAGCAAAATGAGACGAAAGCTAAAGCAATATGAGACGGAAGAGAAAATGAGATGGAAGTAATATGAGACGGAAGTGAAGCGAAAATGAGACGAAGGAGTCGTAGACGCAGAATCAAATCGATTTGAGTTAGTTACAGAACTCAACTGATTAACCGTTTCTTTATAGATCAAGAATCAAGAAGAAAGAAACAGTTATCAAGAAGCAGTTGAAGACGAAGACTATAAATATGAGTTGAAGTTAAAGACTGAAAGAGTTAGTGATTTTCTTCTTAGTGATATTCAAAAGCTAAACACTGTATTTGTGCGAAAACACGAGAGCTATATTTTCTGTAACAAAACTCACAATATCTTTCTGTAAGAAAGAAGAATAGCTGAGAGCCTGAAGAGGTTAAGTGAGAAAAAGGATACTTGCTATACGAGACCTGAAGAGGCTCGATGAAAAGAATACTTGTACTGTTGTGAAGTATAGTGAAATCTCATAAGGGATTCTAAGAACTGGACGTAGCTCACGGTTTGGGGTGAACCAGTATAAAATTACTGTGTCGATTCTCTCTCAACTCTTAAAAAGGGAATTGTATTAAAAAATCTAAATACACAATTCAACCTTCCTTCTTGTGCATTTTGTGTATCATATACTAACGTGTGATTCACTTCAAAAGTGACAATAATTTATAATGTATATATTATGGAAGTTACCTAAGAACGTTGCTTCCTGCTTATAAATGGGTGTTTAACACTCTAAATTTTTTCTTGAAGATTTGTTTCCTTTGTTGAGTATTTCTGTTTTGTTCATTAGAAAAATGCTTTTGAATACTCAACATTAATCAATATCAAAACTTATGGTGATTAGTCACACGTTGCCTTTATTTGAACAATTTATAGTAACTATTTATTCTTGATGACTAAACTTCATATGCATATTGATAGAATATATAAAAATAATGCTTACACACTTAAAAGCACAAGGTTATTTGCCAGGTAACTACTAATGGTTGGACATAAATTCTTATTAATGACTTGCTTTAATAGAAACATCTTGTTATTAATCCAATTATATAATTTTGTTATAAACGTAGTGCTATTGGCAAACATTAATCACATCTTAATTTGTTCAATTTCAATTTTTTAAATCTAATTCCTATCTGTAAGCTGGATGTGGCATCAATATAATTATTAATTGCATTTGGATTTTGCCAGTAATCCATTAAATATGTTGGAGAATCAGAACCCTCCCATATATAAAAACTCTAAGGCTATTCACTTGTAATGGAAATTGTCATAATAAATTGTATTTTTATAAGATTAAACATTTATGTTTATCAACTTTATTTTTATTTTCTTTTTATAAATATTTCATGAGACATTTTTATTGCTTTTTTCAATCATATTTAATTATTTTAAGTTATGAAAGCTTTGAATAATTTGAATTATTTAAACAATCGTGTAGAAATAAATAAAAAGGATGAGATATGGAATGATGTAATAGAGTTACATTTAATCTTATTAATAGTTGAAATATTGAAGAATGAAAATAGAATAACTATTACATTTTCCAAATCTTATTCAAAGAATATTATGATAGGTATTCAAACAAAATTCAATAAGGAATATGTTAGTATTCGATTGAAGAACAATTATAATTAATTGAGAGATAGACTAAAGAGCTTCAAGAATTTATTCAGAGAATACTTATCCAATTAATTAAGTGCTTCCCTATCCCTCTTCGTGGATTCACTTTCTTAAATTAAACTTTTCACTTTTAGTATTTGGTATTTAGTTCCTAAAAAAGATTGAAATTGCATATATCAAATTTCATAATATTTAGAATTAAGTTTTGAATTTTATGATTGGTACTTTGAAAAACTTCATTTTTATTATGGATTAAGTTGTTTAAATATTTTGCATGATTTTGATTTTGTGTAAAAGTGTTAATATATGTTTATTAAGTTTAAGAAATTTGGATTCATTAAGTTCTCTTTTATATTATTAATGAAATCTCTATTTAAGCCTTTTATGAATTAAATTGATTGTCTTTTCATGTTTAGACTTGTTGTTTTACTTTAGCTCATTTTAATTTTTGAGACATCAATTTAATAACTAATCTCATGTTTGTATCATAAGGGTGGGCCAAGCTTTTGTTTCATGTTCCTACATTTTGGAGGAGTAAATCCAGACATTCAACTAAAAGTTTCAACTTTAAGTTTTCTTTTAGGCTTAGGCTTAATTTTCTCTATATATGTAGTTTTGGATATTTTGTACAATAATTTAACAATTAAATAAAAAATCATTAGGATTCAACTTTTTTCATTTATTATGAAAAATAACCACTTAGGCATTAACTGAAGAGGGCTACACTTAAGTAGTCTTTTCTAAGATTTGATTGGACAATGATATTAGTTTAATGAAATGTATGCTATTTTCTTTTTTATGACATGTTATGATTACTTTATAAGGGACATAAGTGAAGATAGAGAATTCAATAAAAGGTTTAAGATTTTTTTTTTCAAAAGCTCAATTTTCCTTTTCCAAGTTCAATTTCAGTGAAAAATAGTTACGAATTAGATTTAATGGGGCTCACAGACCCATTATGAATATCTTTTTTATTTTGTTATTTCTTAGTTTGAATTCTTAGGTCCATTAGCTTAGTTTAGTTCCACTCAAGTCTTTAGGTCTTTATGACCATTAAATTTCTTTTAAACAATGAATGATTAGTTCATTTAATTTTCCTTTAAATAGTTCAATCCAAAATGTTTGTCCCTTTTTAATTATTTTTTTCCTTTTGAATAACCTGATTCATTAAATTCCTTTTACAAGTCTTATTTTTATTTTTATGATCTTTTATTCTTTAAAATAAAAAATTACATAATGTCTACTAATATTATTAGGAAGTTCATTTTATTTCTCTCATTATTTGCATTCTCCCCCTTTTAAAGAGAAAATACATGCAGTTTAGAAATTTTTATTATTTTGATTTTTGCCTTGGATGAAACTACAAACCTATAGTATTCATTCACATGTTTTAAATTTTATTTCAAATGTTAAATATCAGTTCAAATATATTATTTGAACCATATGTAAAACAATAATCTCCTAGGCATCCAATAATCTGTTTTATTTTCTTTATTTAGCCTATTTTTACTCACTTTAGACTTCAATTCATTTTCTTTCAAAAAATCTCCAAATTTACAAAATGCTTGTCTTAGACTTTGGTATTTGCTTAGAAAAATAAAATAGGATATCTAATATCTTCCAAATTTTATACTTCGACCCTGAACTTATTTTTTCTTGCAAGGACCTTTTTAGTGCCTCTCCTTTTAGGTTTTTTCCCGATTTCTTTAATAGAGTAGAGTGACGATTATATTAAAAATCTAACCCTTAGAATCATATAGTAAAGATTTGATGTTGGTATAGTAAAAGCTCTATAATACTCAATAAATTAATAATCTTAATTTTATAATAATACTATGCTATCAATTTAGGCTAATAAATAAATTAATAATATAGTTTTTTTCTATTTAAAAACCCTTATATAACTTTATAGTCCTATTTATACTATAAATTAATAATTTTTGAAATTGTAGTTATGTATAATTAACTATGATATTTTCTTAAAATATAATTTATTGTAGCATATTTTTCTTGAAATTTAAATCTTGGTGGATTTCATTTTTTCGTTATTAATTTTCTAACTTTAAGGTTGAATTCTCAAATTACATTAAATATAATTAATATTTACACTCATTATTTTCAATTAATTAATCAAATTTATAAAACAAATTAATTATACTTAATGAAATGTATTTTTAATTGAAAATACACTCTAAAAATTAGTAAATATAATTAATTAATATTTCTTCTTTTTAAAGAAATTAGTACTTCTTTTATTAGTATATATTATATGGTTCTATGTTATTAATTTATAGATCTTTTACCGCTTATAATTGTTGAACCAAAGGAGATTCCAATTGATGTATTGATGATAAACATAATTACTACTAATGCTTTATGATTTTGATGAAAAAGAATATAAAACAAAATAAAATCATAAACTCAAGAAAATAGTGAATAAAGTTCATTAAGAAAAGTTGAAATTTACAATCGACAAAATGAAGATCAAAACAAGAACAAAAGAAAATTAAGACTCATCAGGTCATTTTACATTTTGTATTATATTTGTAATCTCACTTTGTTAATTCAATGATCCAAAAGGCTCACCATGCATAAACATTTTATTTCACTCCATTGTATGAGACTTTATATTCATTAAAATTTTTTTAAAACTTTTGTTTATAATATAAAAGGCCTTTTGATCTTTCAAATAATCCTTGGAAAATTTTTTAGGAAGTGTTTTTAATCATAATGACATTAATCAAATTGAGTTTGAGCATTTAAAGGTGTTAAAATCATGTTTTTAGGGTGATTGATCAACCTATTTGAGTTAGTGGTTGACCAACATAGGTTAATGTTGTTAAATTTGAAGTATTGAGAGTTTACTATAACATTGGCTAATGTATTGGTTGACCAATTTGTCAACCACTATCCTTTAATGGTCAATTAGTGTTCTAGAGACTAGTAAATTTAGAGCTTTTAATGCATACTGGTTGACCATCAGTACATCGAATATAGCCATTGTAACAGTTAGTTCTTGAATCTAATGTCTATTTGGGGTCCTAAAACACTATAAATAGGTGTTTTCTTATTAATTTTTAGCATCAAATAACATTTTAATGTCTTTTACACACATTTCTAAGTATTTTTAATCATTTGAACATTCATTGTATCATTTTGACTGTGTGAGTCTTTTATGATTATTAAAGTATCCAAGTGAATAAGTTTGAGTTGTAAACTATTTTTGGGGTTTTTAATTACTGTTGGGTTTATCTAAAAGCAGTTTGGGGTTCCTTTTTAGCTTGAAGAAGATTGAAAAGGAGGTCCTTCTTTGTCAAAATAAAAAATTATATAAAGATTATTCTTGTCTTAACAGAAGAATTATATTGGAAATCTAATATAAATCTTGGGAGTTGACGTAGGTAAAGATTGTTTGTCAAACCACAAAACATCAATTTGTGTTTCTCTTCCTTTACTCTTTCCTTTATAGTTTACAAGCATAATTAAATTTATTTACTTTTATTTCATTATCACATTTATGATAATTTGTAGACATTATTTATAAATTAGTATACTTTAATTAAAATCTTGAATTTACCTAATTCACCTCCCTTTTAGGCGCCATTAGGAAATAATAAATGGTATCAAAGTAGATCAACAGGGCTAATATTTCAAAAAAAACTTATAACAAAGGTTATAATAGCATAGTTAAGAGCAACTTCATCATCCTTTAACCAAGAGGGTCCAAATATTAATGAAACCCCTTTCTTTAATGAAAATGACTACCTTTATTGAAAAAAATGAAAATTTTCTTGATGGATAAAAATTATCGATTAATATGAAATTGTCTTAAGTGGTTTATACATTCTTACTAAAATTATAGATGATAGAAAAGTTATCAAGTTGAAAGAAGAATGGGATCTATGACAAAATATTAATCTCTTTAAATAGTAAAGTTGTCCATATTTTATTTTGTTCCATAGGAAGAAATGAATTCAATAAAGTCTATGTGTGAAACAACTTACAAAATTTGGCATACACTATAACTTACTTATGAAGGAGCAAATAAAGTTAAGCAAAGCAAATTTAACATGATAACTCAATAATATGAATTATTCCAAATGAAACATAATGAAAGCATTTCTAGCATGTTTACTAGATTTATTGATATTATCAAATATCTCAAGGGTATTGAAAATACCTACACTAATGTTGATACGGTAAGGAAGTTGCTTAGGTCACTAACATAAACATGAGAAGATAAAGTGATGGTTATATAGGAAGCTAAAGACCTAATAACTTTACCAATAGAAAAGGTTATTAGATCTCTTCTTCCATACAAAATGAGGCTCCAAGAGATGTAAGAAGAAACTACACATCTGAAGAAAAGGAATTTAGTATTCAAAGTCTTAAAGGAAGAGTCAAGTGACGAAGAAGAGATATCATCTAATGAAAGTGATGAAGAAAATATTATTTTAATCGCTAAAAAATTCATGAAATTCTTAAAGAAGAACTCCTCAAGAAGAAAACAACTACAAAGGTTGTTAGATACATTGGAAAATTAGATATATGAAGTCTCAATGCCCTCTCCTAAAAGAAAGTGACAAATATGAAAGAAATGATAGGAAGGAGAAAAAGGACAAAGGCAAAAATAAGGCACTCAAAGCCTCCACTTAGGATGACACAAGTGACTCAAAAAGTGAACACTCGGTAGGAGATGTAATTCACTTATGTTTCATGGAAAAAGATGATGATGAGGTACTCTACAAGTCTAAATCATATGATAATGATAATAGTGACATTGATTTTACATGTAATGAACTTGTTGAGAGTCTTAAAATTATGTGCATGAAAAAGAAAAGCTTATCTTCTATATGAAAAGAAGCTTAAAAGAATCTAGATGCATGAATAATTGAAAATGAAAAGACAAAGAGTGAATTGTATAACATCAAAGCTTGCAAAGGTGTAGCCATGGTGGATAATCATAGAATGGACACTTTAAAGAATAAGAATGGAAGGTTAAAGAAGGAACTTGATTCTTTCAAGGACTCATTTTCTAAGTTTACTAAAGGAAGTGAGAGATTAGAAAACATGTTAGGAGCTCAAAGGATTTCTAATAACATGCATAGAATTAGATGTAGCCATAAGAATGCTTACAACACCAAAGCCATTTTTGTGAAAGGAGAGTATTCATATAGCAAAGAACCAATGCCTAGGATAATAAATGAATGTGTAGCATCTGCATCTAAGCACACACACGATATATCTACTAGGGTTTAGGTTAAGAACAAACCTCATGCTTGCATATATCGTTCATAATCTAGACTTAGAATTCAACACTCTTAAGGAAAGAATAGGTACAACTTCTATTAAAAAAAGCATAATAACATGTAATCTCATTCATACCATATTAGGCCTTATACTTAGCACAATTTTATAACACATGTTTACACTTCACATAAGCATTATTAAAATGGAAGAAACATACCTCCTACATACAAGTATGCTATAGCATAATTCTATAAATCAGGTTTACACTTCACACAAGCATTATTATAATGGAAGAAATATACCTCATACATATAAGCATGCTACAACTTTTTATCATCCATAGAGAGCATTCAAATCACTTACACAAAGAAGAAGTTTCCATGACTTGTATGCAGGTACAAGAACAAGGAACGTATCCGTACATCAAATTTATAAGGGTCATCATTATATTATCAAATCATATGATATAGTATATTACTTTTATAGTAAATATGGGCATATTGACAAATTTGGCTTCCCAAAACAAAGGGTAATAAATAAATCCCTAAGAAAGTGGGTTGAAAAGAGGAAGGAGACTAACAACTAAGGACCTAAGCTCATTTAGGTACCTAAAATGCATTCATTGGGTTGTTTTGTAGGAATGCATCCATTGGTCACTTCCAGAGATAATACCAAGGGTAAGATAATTGGTATTGGCAAAGTTGGTAAAAAAGATCACACAATTATTGATAATATCCTTTTAGTTAGTGGATTGAAGCATAAGTTTTTAAGTGCGATCCAATTATATGATAAAGGCTACAAAGTATACTTTGAAGGGAGATCATGCATTATATCTAGATTAGTTGATGATAAGATTGCATTTTTAGGAAAAAGAGAAGGAAATAGATATATAATTGATTTTGATTATTTCTCTAACCAAGATATAAAGTTTTTAATTTCTACTAGTGAAGATGTATGAATTTGGCATGGGAGATCTGGGCATGTAAACAAGAACCTTACTTCTAACCTCAAGTCTAAAAAAGTTGGAAATGGGCTCCCAAATGTCAAACTTGACAAAGACAAGATTTATGGAGCTTGTCAAATGGGAAAATAAACATAGAGCTCGTTCAAAAGTGAAAAGTTAGTAACTTCTAGTAGACCTTTACAATTACTTCATATGGATTTGTTTAGACCAATTAGGGTTTAGGTCGTAAATTATATGCTTTCATCATAGTTAATGATTTTAGTATATTTACTTGGGTTTTATTCTTAGCAAACAAAGATGAATGTTATGGGATGCTTGTCAAATATGTCAAAAAGGTATAAAAAGAAAAGGAAATTTCTATTGCTTTTATTAGGTGTGAGTATGAAATCTAAAAATGAAAGGTTTGAAACCTTTTGTAAGGATAATGGTATCTTTAATTATTTTCCTTCACCAAAAACCCTAAAAAAATGGAGTTGTTGAAACAAAAAATAGAACCTTACAAGAAATGTCAAGAATTATAATCAATTAGTATGATCTTCCTTATTATTTTTAGGTTAAGGCAGTTGTCAACACATGTCACATCTCAAATAGAGTCTGCATAAATCCTACCTTAGACCCTTTGAACTTTGGCATAGGATGAAACCAAAAATTAATCACTTTAAAGTTTTTTATTGTAAGTACTATATTTTGAATACTAATGATAACTGGGTAAAATTTTGATTCAAAAATGGATGATGGGATTTTTATTGTTTATTACTTAACTAGTAAAGCATCTAGGGTTTTTAATGGGAAGAGCCTTACTTTAAATAATCTATACATGTTTTTCATAAATCTAACCCTTGTATGTCCAAGAAAGATCTTAAAGATGATGATATAAGTATATCCAAAGAAGTAGAGCCAATAACGGTTGAAAGAAACAAAAATGATCACCAATAAATCACCCATGAACATATTATTATCAAGTAAGGGAAATAAGAAGGATGAGGAATGTTGGGCCCCGATTCTTTTTTTTTCAAGTCAACAAGCTTGATTAAATTATTTTGAGGCATAATTAAACTATTTTGAGGTCTAGATTGATAATTGTAATTTGATTGGAATAAATTGAGGATTTTATTGCTTAAGTTATGATTATTTAATGAAAGGATTTAATGAACTTTGATTTGTTGAGAAATTATTATTTTGTGATATATTGTTATATAAATTGAGGTTGCTATGAATTTAGGTGATGGAGATTAAAATTGAATTAGAGCTTGTATGGATTTTAGAAATTCAAAGAATAAGGAAATATTAAATTAGGCCTTAAAATATTGTTATGAATAAATTCGGTTTTGTTTAAATGGTTATAAGGCTTTAGGTTTATTAAAATGGGCTTTTAGCCTTTGGAATGATTTGTAAATGATGGGGAAGCAATTATGTGGGCTAGGGTTGTTATGGTTAAGTAAATGAAAAAGAAGGGAGGCAAGTGGGCTTTTAAGTGGGAGCCCACAAAAGTTTAAGTTAGAAGGAGGGAAATGAAAATTTGGTGAAAGTTAGAAGGAGGGAAATTTTGGACATGAAAATTTGGGCCTAGGTTTTATGTACATGCTTAGGTTTTTCTTACTTTCCTAAGGCTCCATCTTTGACCAAGTTTAAAGCTTTGACCAACCCTAGTAAGTGACCTACGAAAATGTTGAGAGGGAGGAGCAAGATGTTGTCGTTTTTGGACATAGAGAATTAAGTGAGAGATGAAGCAAAACCTAGGTCATTTCTTGGAAGGTTTCGAAAGTTACAAAGAGAGGAGTGAGTGGTGAGTTTCGGCCATCCAAGGGAAGGAAGAAGAAGAAGAAAAAACGTGAAGACCTTGGAGTTTCTTGGAGATTTTCGTGAAACCTAAGGGAAAAAGGAAGAGTTGTCTTCCATTTGAGCCAAAGGAAGAAGCTTGCGTGGGTGGTCTTGAAAGGTAAGACTTTGAAAATTTCTTGACTTCTTGATAGGGTTCTTGCTTTCCTTGCTTAAGCATGGTGTTGGAGGTTGCTAGATGAAGTAAGAAGAAGGTTTGAATGGATGTTCAAAATTTCAGATTTGGGGATAGGGTTAGGGTTACGAAATTATCTCAACATGTTGTTAGATTTTGCCTTTTCCTTGGTTAATATGATGATTGATGATGATTG
>JANIPM010000007.1:26728789-26738947 GCA_027478405.1 Erythroxylum cassinoides
TATTATGATGTATTCAAATTATAGTTTTCTTTCTAAACTTTGGTTTTGTTTGAGTTTACAAGACTCCTTTTCTAAAACCAAGGCTTGATTAGTGGCAAGTGATAAATGACTACAGAGCTATATATATAACAATCATGCAGCTATATATAGGATAACTAAGAGTATTAATATAATTTTACAGCGACTTCATAAAGTTATGAATGTGATGTCTTCAACTAAATCTACATTTAATTCAAATAATGGTTATAGTATGTTATTGTGGTTTAAAAGCCTTGTTAAGAACTCCATAGAGTGATAATAACCCAGGAAGAAAAGTTTATGGATTCCTCAAATATCCTATAAGTTTATTTTTCAATAAGGTAAAATTGTTTGTATATATGTTTAATGTTTTTCTTATTAATTATTAATTTTCTTTCAAGTTGGAAGATGTGATTTTTTTAAAGTGGTCCGATGACAAATTTAGTGAGAGTGTTGTGGAAGTAAATCATAAATTAAAGAAAGAAGTAGGTATGTTGAAGAAGAAGGCTAAATGAACCACAATTGAATCACATACAACGTTGGTAATTAAGGAGCAAATAAAGCTAATAAAAGACAATATTATTTTGTTAACAAAAGAGAAAATGAGTTGAAATTTATTTTAGTGATTATTGTAATATGGGTTTTTGTGTTTATTGTATTAAAATCCTCATTTAAACTAAGTTGTAATATATTGTGCTTTAACTCTATTGTTTTGTTATTCATGAAGATATCTTAGTGATGCCTAATTAATAGTTGTAAAAATCATCAACAATATATACACGAGTGATTATATCATAATAAACAAATGGAGCAGTATAAAAGTAAATAATTGCACCACAACATCTATCCATCCGTATACAAAAGTAATTGGATGTCTATAAACAAAAGTGACAGAATCCAATAACTAAAGACCTGTTTATTTCCCTTTCTTTTCCTTGTTTTTTGTTTTGGTTTTCATGAAAAAAGAACTTGACATTAAAATGTGTTTGGTTAAGTATTGTTGTCACTTCTTGTTTTTAAAAATAAAAAAACTGCAACCACTCTAAGGAAACTTAAAAGAGACATTTTTACATGTTTTTAAAACAGGGCTTTTTTTTCATAAAAACAACAGTCTCTATTTTTGCACTATCTTTTGTTTTCATTTTCAGCCTGGCTTTGCCTTCAGAACTTTGTGCTTGCTCCTTTCTCTTTGAAAAAAGTTCAACAATGGAGGCAATGAAGATTTGGAGCTTGGAAAAGTTTTTTCCGTCGTCTCTTAAAAGTTGAAGGTCTGAGTAGTCACATTATTGAGCTTTTTTGGGTTGCAATCCAATCTGACTTCTTCAAGTTAGGATCTTTTCAGGTAAACCCACCTGGGTATGGTCTAAACCCACCTGGGTATGGTCTACTACCATTGACCACCATAACTTCTTCTTCTAGTAATGTTGATGTTGTCTCAGGCTCTACGAACCACTTGGTTGGTGGTGTCGCTACCGATGTGGCTGTGGTATCGGCAATGGTGCTCTCAATGAAGCAAGGTTTTGGTATAAGAACTTCGTTGCTACGCTTCGTGAGGTTCTGTCCACCATTCCCAATTCTCAAAAGGTGAAGATTTTTAAAACCTAGTTGATTTTGGAGTTTTATTCGAACCTTCTTCTTCTTACAATTTTTCTTTTTTTGGCTTATGTTTTAATAACCAGTAATTATCTTGATTGTTATAGCTAAGCTATCTCTGATATTTCAAATCTGTTTGTAGATTATAGTTCTTCATGCATTATGAAAAACAAAACAAGATTGGTTTTTTATAGGTCACTACATAAGGCCTTACCTTTTCCAAAATATTGATTTAGGTTGACTTGGTCATAATTCCAGCTACAATAGGGTAAATGGGTGTTCTTCCTAGACATGTATCAACAATTGTATAGTTGAAACCTGGAGTGATGTCAACAATTGTGAAGTTAAATAGGGCAAATGGGTGTTCTTATGCCAAATTTGTTTTTCGGTGTACAAAAAATGCTTTTGCCTTATGGTCTACCTCTTGATAGAGAGGATGATTGAGATTAATTATTAGGTTATCAAGTAAAAATGTTAATCTTGCTAATCGTTCTTGGATTTGCAATAATTGTATTAATGGATGCTTGTAAGGAACAATAGTCATTCATAGTAGGGATAGACAGTAAAGTAGTGTGGTTAACGTTTATGCTCATGTCAATTTCTTTCTCTCGTACATGTGAATGATTGTCTTGGCCATTTGATCAACGTTCCCTTTAGTCTTGACAACCAAGGTGGTTGTTTGGTTATGCAAACTGCAGCACAATTGAGATATCATTTACTTGTTCATTCTATCACACTTACAATTTGGGGTCCTCACTGTTGCAATTTATTAATAATTCTAAATGAACTACCTAGTTAAAAGTTGCAAGGGTGATACTACATAAGGACTAATTCTCACTACTTGTTGAATTATGCACGCACCACAATCATAAGCCTTTGTTTGTTTGGTTTTTTCTTTTTTATTCATATGTAAGGCCTGATTTAGGTTTTAAGGACATCTTTTATGCATTCAACACAATTTGATTTCTCATTCTTACCATCTTGCCACTTTGGTAAAGTCTTGATGATTAATATAATTATTAATTTATAAAATTTTATTATATACAATTAATGTGCAAATTTCTTTAATTATATAAATAGACATATATTTTATTTCTTAACATAATGAGAATTAATTAATTTAAAAACAGAATATATTGTTTTAAAAATAATTAAAATAAAAGTATAATTAAAAATAGAAAAAACCAAACATGTTTTTCTTTTTAGTTTTTCATTACAAACCTCAACCAAACAAATTTTTGTTTTCAGTTTTTATATTAGAAATCTCTATCAAACAAGTTTTTGTTTTTTTAATTAGAAAAGCATAAACTAAAAATAGAAAACCAAAACTAAAATTACAACAGAAAAATAAAAGTGAAACCAAATGACCCTTAAAGTTCCAACAACATATAGCATCGTCAGTGTATATTTTAGGAATCAGTCACATTGCTTCCTTGATTTGCACTTGACTGAGAAGTTTGATCACATACTGGTTAATGCAATGATGCTTTCCTCCTCATTGCTTGGGTCTGTAATTGTTAGGAAGTGATGTTAAGTTTTCCATTAAACCCTAGAACTTTTGGTTCAAAGGACAACTTGAATGAATGTGGATTAACTTCTCCATACTTCCGTTTACTACTACGCAAAGAGCTGGCAACCTATAAACACACATATTGTTAATAGTATTCACTTGTGGAAGTTATCAATAATGTGACGAATGGTCATGTACTTACAGTATTGCTGTGTCGACTTGATACAACAATATGTTCATCTTGTGAAGAGACCTTGGAGATGACATAATAAATATGACATAAATATCATTGTTAGTTTGATAATCAAAGAATGTCATAAATATCATTAGACATATGAAGCAATACATAGTAATCAAAACAAGGTTTGATAATCAAATAATGTTTTATACTTGTGGAGATCGCTAAGCAGGGTAAGTTGAGCCTTTATTCTTACATTTTCTAGCATTGTGGCTAAAATTACCACATTTCCTACATTTTTGTACTTGGCTCTCTCAAGTCAATTTGTTTGGATTTTTCAACTTATTAGGCTCATTTGCTCCTCTTTTTCTAGCTATTTTAGGTCTTCTTAGCGTAACTCTTATGAGTGGGTTTCATTACTTATTGCACCTCTAATAGGCTATAATACATGATCATATAATGTGAGGAATTTGTACTTCTTGTAGCAATCATCTACATATGCCTCCGAATGTTGCTTAAAATGGTGAACAACACTTATAACATGCTTACAAGGATATCCATAAAACTCCCATGCCTGAAAACTACATGATTGGTGTCTACCAATCCTTATAGTATGCTTTCCATGACCCTTAGACAATTCATATGCTCTATCACCATTCCAAACTATTCTCCACTACATTTTGACTTTCTCATTCTTCTCCAATTTCTTCATAATCCTTAATGTAAGATATGACTTCCAACTATGAACAAATTCTCTCATATCTGCATGCCTCTTTATCATCATGATTCTAATTATTTCAAGCATTTTGATAATTGGTTTAGCTTATGTTGGTAAGAACCATCTATTAAAATTTTCACTCATATTATTGTCGATAACTGGGCATTTTGATTCAAAAGATTGGTAACATCTTGCCTACCTCTTTTTAGGATATTCAAGCAATGATGATGCATATTGAAGTCTTGATTTATCTTATCCTTTCAGTTGCTTGTTCAAATCTTCAATGTAAGTTAACTATGCATAATTCTAAAATTGCTTCCAAATCTTTTCCCTTCCGATCCATATGCCATATGTCTAGCATACACCCCATAAGTGAAACATCAAAATGTATCTTCCACAACCTTAATCAATCCATATAACAATCGAAAATATTAAGGGAATATAAAATTTGTACAAAAATAAACTATAAATAAATAAAAAATAAATTATCTTTTGTTATCTAATATAATTGTAAGCCCTTCACCATTATCCAATTACAACTCAGAAGCCAACATATTCATAAACCATGTCCATGAATCAGTATTCTTTACCTCTACAATATCCCAAGCTAGTGGATATATCACTCCATCATCATGCCTCCCAATTGCACTCAATAGCTAGCCTTGGAATTCTATCTTTAGAAAGCAACCATCAATGCCAAAAATTGGCCTCAAATGCCTCATCCTCTTTTCATGGCATCAAAGCAAATGTAAAATCTTTTGAACTACACAAAGAGATAAATAAGTACGAATAAATGAATAAATGTCACAAATATAGTTATTGATGATATGTATAAATTTAATTTTGCATACCTATAACAAATAAGTTTCTTCATTCCTTACTAGTTGTAACTCAACTATTAGTCCTGAATTACTAATCCTCAACTCATGTAAGTATCCTTGTAGCTTGGCATATTGATTCACACAATTATTTGGCCTCTCTTTTTCTCAATCTTCTTTTTGCTGCTTTACATAAACTTGAGTTAACAAATATATTAAGTTTTTATCTGCATTCTTCGATAATCTTCTCCTTCAAGATACTAGGCTTCTTAATTATTCTTTCCTTAAAATGTCTTTTAAGGAACTTAGCTAAAACCAATTTAGGTTTATTGGTAGTAAAACAACTATGTTTAGGATTATATGTCTTCACTTTGAAGCACTATTCATTCTTGTCACAACCAACGTACAATTCCCATGGGCATCTTTTGATACATCTAGCTCTAATACTATGATTTTCACTTTTCTTAAACTTGACATTATATCATGTTTGTATTGCATAATCCATAACAAAAATCTCTAAATTCTTTAGCTAATCCAAACTCCATCCCCAATCTCCAATGTGTTGCCATGTCAGATGAATTATGCCTAAAACTGGTACTATGCCTTCATAATGGTTTACCAAGCTCTTCTCTGCTTGGATATTCATCACTATCAATAAAACTACCATAATCAGTCGGGTCAATTTCAACTGGTGAGTTATCATTAGGAATGTCAACTTATATAAAATCCTTTTCCCTGGTCTCTATCATGATCATCCAGTTCTTCATTAATCCTACTTCAACTTCTTTGCCAACTCTTACACTAGATCCTTTGTTAACTCCTTTTCCAACTGTTTCATTAACTCCTTCACTAACTTCTGCACCAACTAATTTGTCAACTCTTTCATCAACTCCTTTACATTCCTACATTAACTCCTTTTTCAACTTCTTCACTAGCTCCATAGATTCCCTCTTTGCCCTCGCTATCTGAATCCTCTCTTGCAGTTATAGGCAATATCTTAGGTGCAAGGATTGAGGTGTCTAACAATTGAGTTACATAAATATCAATCATTTGGTGGATTTTTATAAGGTTAATGAGCCTAAGAAAACTTTTATTTGATTCAATCCATCTTAATGACTCACTAAATTGAAAACCAGGTATACTATAAGCTTTATGCACTTAAAGGTATCTTAACTCCTTTCCCATCTCACATATTTACCTGTAACTAACATAATTAAGGTCTACCTTATCAAAAACACTTATTTGCCTATTAACATATTTCAAATTCGATTCTACTACAAACTTGGGGTGATCTCGTAGTTCCTACGAGGTGGAGACAATGAGGTTGATCTATGGATTTTCCTTCCTTTTGCTGCATTTCGCTAAAAGATTGAAGGGAGATAATGCATCAAGCTATTCACAAGGGCCAACTTGATCCTCTTCCCTAGGGATGCCAGATGAGGGAACCCTAGGAGAGCCGCTGACTCCAACTATTGTCCATGTACGATCCATATAGATCCGATCACAACTTTGAATATGGAATTCAAAGGGATGAAATAGGAAATGATACTCTGTAAATCATTTGAATACCATTTTATTATTCTAACTCCCACGAGAAATGATATTTGACATGGCTATGCTTATTTCTACCATAGGCAACTGCATTTTTGGACATCTTAATTTTGGAAAAACTATCATAAAATATCCTTGTTCCTTCTTTCTATTTATTTGTATTCTATAGATGGTACTGCCAACTAAGGATGTTCATTTGTTGGATCGGGCCTATGAACTAGGGGCCTAGACTTGACCCCACTCGATTTTTATTTTTTCAAAACGAATTTTCAAAAATGACGTTGTTTTGCCCAAAATGACATCATTTTTAAATTTCTCGTTTAAGTAACCCCAACCTGAGCTCGAATTGAGATTTAGTCAACCCCGACCTGCCCTGTTAACTTCAAGCTAGGTTGGGTCAGGCTCAAATCCAATTGCCAAGCTTATTGCCTAATGCTTAAATTCTATGGATGAGAGATTGACAAAGGTTGTATTTTAGAGCTCTAAGTTAAAATCCTAGAACTAAGAGAAAAGACATAACCTAATGTGCTTTTTTTTAATCATCAAGAACTACTACAAAATCGTTATCAAAATAATATGTCTGCTTACAAGGAATACCCATTTTGTAAAGTAAAACATTGACCTTTATGCCTTTGAGGTGTCTTAATATCCTTTTTACTATTAAGAGGTGTCGATGCATTAGTTTCTTCATGTGCCTACTTACTAAGCTTATACTAAGTATAATTTTTGGGCTAATAGTTGTCATATACATCAAATTGCCAATTATTTGCTTATATAATGTCTGATTTACATGCTATCCTCAAATCCTTCTCCAATTTACAACTTTTCTCCATTGGTGTAGCAATTGAATTACATTTTCCCATTTTGAACATATTAAGGATCTCAAACATATACTTCTTTTACACAAAAAATTTCCATCATCAATTTGCAATACTTTCATACAAAAAAGAAGAAGATGTAGTAGCCTCAAATCAATCATATCAAAATCTTTTTCATTCAATGGTTTAAATTAATAAGCAAAGCTAAATCATTTTTAGTAAGGAACATATCATCCATATATAAGTATGTTATTAATATTTTATCTACAATATGCTTCACATATACTTTGTGCTCAAAAGGATAACCAAAAAGAAGCTACCTTTTATAAAGTATCAATCAATGCTACTATATCAAACTTTAAGAGTTTATTTTAGTTTGTATAATATTGTCTTAAGTTTATGGTCATTATGTTTATGATCTAATTTAACAAATCCAAAAGGGTTGCTTAATATATACCTGTTTTTGTAGTTCACCATTATAGAAGTTGATTTTACATCTAGTTGATGCATATGCCATGTATTTTGGGCCTTTAAAGTCACCACTGATTCTTGTTGTATCAAACCTAGCCACTAATGCAAATAATTCATTATAATTTACTTATATTTATACTTTTAAATCTTAATAATAAGTTGAGCTTTGCATTTATCTACTTTGGTTTTATAAACTCGTTCCACTCTAATGACCTTTCTTCTCTAGGAAAATTAACAAGCTCCTATGTATTGTTATTTTTATTAGATTTTATCTCCTCCAACTTATAACTTTTACATTCATAATTATCTTTGCAAATTAGTATTTAATAATTAGTTTGTTTGTTCTTAATTTAATGATCAGAGGAAATTCAATTTTCTATAAGTTTATTACTTTAATCTTTACCATCACATTCACTTCCAACAAGAAATCTTCACAACTAAATCAAGGAATAGGGGATCACAACAAACATGGAATAACTTAAAAAGCATTTCAGGCTTAGGTAAAAAATAGGAGACCTTAGTATACAATAACCATAAAGAAACAACTAGACGAAAGAATCATCAAATCAAGAAGAAATAAGGGGGACTAAAACATATAATAAGCATAAATTAAAATCCAGAAAAAATAATGGACCTACCATGACGTGTTGTCTTTATCTTGTTTCCCAGAAATTCGACAAAGGTGTGCAGGATGCGATTGAATGGTATTGCTATAATTAGGCTTGTTGCTGCTATGATTGAACTAGCAAAAAAGAATGCAAGAATTTTACATATGTTTAAACGAAGTGGGAGAGTTAGGGAATTGGTTATGTAATCATTTGAAGAATTAGGGATTTTGTGATTTAGAGATAAAATTGTGAGTATTTGTGATTAAAGAGAATTTGTGCAGGATTAAAAATGGTGAGTATTGAAGGATTTTCTAAAGGTTAAAATGGTGGGTTTTGAAGTTTTAGGACCCACTTTCATTTAAATATAAGAATGTAACATCAACAAGTATTAAGTCCCACCAATGTGCAAATTTCTTTTAAAGCCACGTCATAACTAACATAGGGTAACTCATGTTAGATTTTTCGTGCTAATAGGGTTTGGTTTAAAAGTTTTGTAAATGTTCAGGTTCAAATTGAATGCTATGAAATGTTAGGGTTCAATTATATTATGATGTAAATGTTAGAGTTTAAAATACACTTTTGGCTTAAAATCTAGAAATATTCGTTTTAAGGTTGTGGATTTCATTTGCCTTTTTCTTAGCGGGACCCATCTTTTTCCATTTTTAAGGTTTCAAAACCTTTGATTTCCCAAATCTCTTATCTATCTTTTTGGAGCTATAATACAATTACGGTATATAGATTGAACATGATCATCATAATACTCTCTGAAATGGTTTTGCTATCATTTGTTCCCACCCCCATTTGCTATTTCTTTGGAATGTATTCAATCTAATTTATGATATCAATTATAAGATCTTGTTTCGTTGTTTTTGCTTCTTATGTTATCAAGTTGACTACCGTTTGGTTGATTTTGAGCACAAAATGAATATGTTTTTAGTGATGTTGGCACAATTGTGAGGCTCAATTCAGTTAAATATCTAGGTTTTGTTAACGTTCCCAAACCTATTGGTTATTATCTCTCCTCTTTTGGTAGTTTCATTATTCTACACTCTTATGTTCTCACATTAGATGTTTTGATAAATAAACTTATAGCTTGAATTATGCCTTTAAATATATGTTGTTTATTAATTAGTATTTACTTTCATTTTTTAACATGCATTATTAAATCTTTTAAGGAAGTGTATATGGTTGGTGATATTGCTTTAAATACTTAAATCCAAGTTTTTTGGTCTCTTAAAAGTCTTAGCTTGACAACTACAACTCTAATCATTTTATAGTTGTAGGGAAATAAAACTTAGAATGAGGAAACAACACTCTTATGGAAACTAAGTCATTAACTATAATTAAAGCAAAGAGGTTTACTCAAATCTAGAATTTGGATTCCCTAACTTTTTGAAGGCTTTGGTTATATCCCATGTTGCTATTTTTTTATGGTAAGCATATTCAAAATGCATAGAGTGAAAAGACAAGATTGAGTATTAGTTGGAGGTAATTCTCAACAAAACATTAGTTGCTCAAAGGAGATTTGATGGTCTTTCAACTAGTTAAACCTTACAAATTTAAGGTGATATGTTGAGTTTTTTTTTACTATTTTCACAATTCAGTATTTTTTAATAAAATAGTTATGGATTAGATAAAGACTTACTTATAAACTATTGTCTCTCAAATGTTTAGTGTCAATGATGGCAATGGAAGTGGAGAAAGTCCTTATTAGGAACAGACTCATTGATGAGTTATAAAATAAAATGCACTCGGACCCCGACCGCAAGCATACGTGTTATTATTGTTGGACCAATGATGGTTGACAAATTAAATCCCTTTATGTTTTGATAATAATAAAATATCTAGAATTAGTTAAGAAATTATTTCAGGTAT
>JANIPM010000007.1:26892497-26906765 GCA_027478405.1 Erythroxylum cassinoides
AATACCCCGTTAGACGAACGGGAGTATGTCCGCTGCACTGGAGTCAGAGGCTAGGGTCGGGATCAGTTCGCGTCTGCATTAGTGTTTTTCTGAGCCGTGTGTAAATTATGTTTTCCGCAACTATTACTGAATGTATGTTCTGAATTAACTGTTGTAAAACTGTATACTGAGTTCTGTACCGATTTGAACGCGTAGCTTACCAATCTCGTGTGTCGCGGATTCGGATATGACCCATGATATCGGATTCGGGTCCTGCGGGGTTGGGATGCTACAAAAGATATTATCTGTTGGTCCAAATTTTTATAAAGATGAATGATATGATGCCTATCATTTTATTACCGTAGGAAAGGCATAACATTTTCGCATTACTGTAGATTCTAAGTTTTAAAAAAAAAGAATTTTTCTAAAGACTTTGAAAATGATATTTAATTTAGAAGAGGAATTGGGATCAAAAATATTATTTATAGCCTAGAGGTAGCATTCAAGAAGGGATTTCAAACCTATACCAAAAAAAGCAATTTTTTTCTTCTTTAATGTTAGCTCTAGCAAAAAGGAAATCATTAGATGCTGAAAATTTTGTAAAAATGAAGATAAGCATGATTGAAGGAGGAAAGATAAGATCATGTTATGAAGCACAAAAAGGCCAAAAGATCAATTTAGCCTCTAAAGTACATTGAAATTTGAGTTAGACCCTAACATTTCAAAATGTTCAAAATGAATCATAACATTTGCAAAACGTTCAAAATGAACCCTAACATTTGGAAAAACAATCAAAAAAACCCTTAACTAGATGAAACAACTGACAGAGTTAGGCCTTCATCAGTTAAATACTAACGTGGATTTTTTTAGTTTTATTAAAGTGGGACCTATAATGATGATGTGGCATTTTTACTTTATTTTAAAATAAAATTGGGTCCCATAATTATATAAAATGGTGTGTTTTAGTTCATGCTTCTTCTTCTTCTCAAATATCATTTACGGTCACAGAGAAAATACCACCTTCTGAAAACCCTAGATATCCTTCTTCATAATACTACCTCCTTTGTTATCCTTCTTCTATTTCATTAACAACCCATCTAAATTCTTCGTAAAATTTCTCATATTCTTATATCAAAAAGAGAAATTTGCTCACAAAGCAGGAAAAAGTAATCTGCTTGTCATTTGGTATAGAAGAGAAAAACAGAAAACCACTTGATTTAAGTGTCACAATCGCATCATTCTTCTCATGTCCCTCATCGTTCTTACAAAACTTCTAAATTATAGACACGAAGAACTCTAACTTTAGAGCTTTTGCATATTTGTTCCAAAAATGCACAAGGCCTTCTCACATATACCTTTATCACTATCCATAAGAATCTCGATAATGCTAGAGTTCAAACCCATCTCCAAAAATTTGTTGCTTTCTCTCCAATTTTTGGCTTTAAAATTGTATAAGAAATAAGCTATAACAAAGCTTTTATTGAACTCGAGCTAATTGGCTCCTTGATCAATGAAATCAAAGCTTAGAAAAAAAACCTTCAATCTGGGTCAAAATAAGCATATAGCTTGGTCTAAAGCAAGAAGCTTTTTAATAGGCAAAATTGTGTTCAGTCTTATAGAAAGATCTCCTTTCCTCTTCAAAAGCCATACTATTATAATTAAGCACTTCATTGATCAAACCATACTCTGTCCTTTAACACCTTGTGAAAACATCCATGTCAAGATTAAAAGTACCCCCTCCAACAACTCTACATGTTTCTTGCTTGCAAATGACTCCAAACAAGCTGATAAAATGCATACACCTTCTTTTTCCCTAAAACATCGATTATTGCATTCACTTTCATTTCCCAAATCCTTGATGTTTTCCACAAGTCGAAGAAACTTGTCATTAGTTTGTTAAGTTGCCTCCATAATTCTCTTAAAAGTACTAGAAACCTCATATGGTGTCATTAGAATGCATGGGGTCGGTATCCTTTCGATGTCATGAGAACGATTCTCACGGCATCAATCCTGAATCATCCTATGAATGGAGTGATGTGGTATTTAATCAAAGTTCCACAACACTATATTAGTAAGCAAACATGTCTGATTTCCCAAATCAATCCATTTGTCAATGCTCTCTTGGTCGTATGTGATGCATGCTGATAAAGTAACAGGACCTTTCATCAACTCGAGAGAGATGGGACATCAAAAATGCGTAAGGATCACAATTTCCATGACAGAGGAGTAGATGCTATGGCCAGAGATCTCCTTATATTCAATGTAAATGGGGTTAGAACCTCAGTAAATAAAGAATAAGGTTGTAGTGTTGGTGGTAGGGATTATAAGAGCTAGGGATTTGATGAGAGGGATTATGAAGACGAAAAGATTAATTCTTTGTTTGTGAGTTGGGTGTCTTGAGGATTCTGAGATTAATGGGGTTTCTTCTTTATTAAAGATGTAGGAGATTAAGTAGCTTGAGACTAGAAAGGACTTTTAAATAAGAAAATGTCACACCATCATTATGGGCCCACTATATAAAATTTTAAAAAATTCACGTCAATGAAAAAGTTACACATTAGCATTTAACTGATGGAGGCCAAACTCTGTCAATTGTTTAGTCCAGTCAGGGGCTATTTTGAACATTTTCCAAAACGTAAGGGTTGATTTTGAACATGTTGCAAACATTAGGGTTCATTTTAAAAGCTTCAAAGTGTTAGGGTCTAACTCAGATTTTAGCGTAAATGTTTGGGGCTAAACTGCTCTTTTAGCCAGCATAAAAAGGTTTTGTCTTCTC
Organism: Erythroxylum cassinoides; assembly: GCA_027478405.1. Taxonomy (NCBI): domain Eukaryota; kingdom Viridiplantae; phylum Streptophyta; class Magnoliopsida; order Malpighiales; family Erythroxylaceae; genus Erythroxylum; species Erythroxylum cassinoides. The sequence goes on from JANIPM010000007.1 coordinate 26,895,253, forward strand.
TGAAAACATACATAAAATATTTGCCCTTCTTATATAAGTAGCTGGAAGACTTTTAAAGCTAAAACATCAGGCATATCTACATCCAACAATGATTCTGAATTGGAAAGATAAAATAATAACATGGAAATCTCTCTAACTACATAGAAGAATGAGAATCCACTATCGTTAAAAATAGAATCTACTTTTCTAAAAAGTTCATATGATGTAATTTTTGTTAAGTTAGAATTTGGACTTTAAGTCTACTTATATAAATAAAGCCCCTAGGATAGCAAAAGGGGCATTAAGCATCTTCTATGTATCTCATCTTTGTAATCTCCTCTATGAAATAAAATTTTCCTTTCTATAAATACAGTTCATATTTTTCATTTATAACCTTATTTTTCTCGTAAGTCTTAAGTACATGCCTTAAAGTAGGAAACAAATTAAAGTTATGTTGGACCTTATAGAAGAGGTGTCAAAAGTAATTACCTTACTAAAAGTTTGAAGCTAGAACGCTCATTAAAAAACTCAACAAAAACCTAGTACTGTATAGTCAAAAAACTAAAAATACATGTACAGAAACCCTTTAATTTGAAAATTTTGAAATTGTTCTCCATATAATTATATCATGACATCTTATTTTTTGGAAAAAATTATATATGGATTATCCGGAATAGATTTTGATTATTTAGAATCTATAAATGAGATAATTACATCCCTCTTTTTTTGGGTCTTTAACGAGGGTATCCACCAGTCGACCCAGTGACTAATCCCCTCGCTAATGGGAAGGTACCTCACAGGGTGGGACAGCTAGCTCAAGGATTTAAGGCTGCTCCATACCCAAAGCCAAGGATCGAACCCCTGACCTTTGGTTAAGGGTGGATGAGTCCCTTGCCACTCAACCACACCCCTTGGGTTACATCCCTCTTTTAAAACGTCATTAATATTATAAAAAATAATGATAATGTGGAGGATGAAGATTTGCTTTAAATCTCTTTAATTTTTTATATTATTAATGGCTTAGATATGATAAAAGCTTATATTTTCATGTAATCATATTTTTTTAATGGGTTTTGATTTGGCCTCTATATTGGTATCAAGAATATGATATCTTAATACAAACTATACTAGACATTATATATCTAATGCCATGCCTATGTACAAAAATGTATGGAATCATTCATTACAAATAATTAATACCTACACTTTAAATAGGTATGTCATGACTAAATGCAATGCTTATCATATCTCATTATAAAATATGCTAAGATACTATACATATAATGCCATATCCTTTTGTAAAAAAAATATCATTGTACATTATAGATAAGTGACATATACACTTTAAAATTAGTATACTATAACTAAGTGTGAAGGAAATCATACTTCAATATAAACTATACTAGGATAATATACATCGAACAACACACCCAGACCATCATTCAATAAAGATAAGTAACATCTACACTTGAAAAATGGGAATAATATGATTAAGTGTGAAGAATATCATGCCTCAACAAAAATTATACTTAATGTAAACTATATTAAGATAATATACATCTAATAATATGATTACAAACAAAAAAATATCATCATTTATTATGGATAATGGTTCTACCGGATTCTGGCGGAACTGAACATTGTCGTTTGGATCCATGGGATCGATAGCTTTTCGTGGGAGCTTTGGTGTTGAAGTTCTTGCAAAACAAAGAAGGCACGTCGGGGGTTGTTTCCCGATAAGCCCATTCGACGCTCAAGTTAGGTTTTTGGTGAAGGTAGGCCTGCTGTAATCAGAGAAAACTAGGGTTGTGATTTCGTACCTCTGTTATGGCAGAATTATACCTTATATATGGTGCATGTGCTAGGTTTAAGTCTTCACGTCTGCATGGGAGTCTTCTGTCTGCTAATGGGCCGTGAAGTGTGGGCTGGGCTTGGAGTAGGAATAAGACCGATCTCTGAAGGATGGATGGATCGGCCCTCGGGTTGTTATGCCTGGATTCGGGCTCAGCATAACCGGCCCGACCAAATTTAAACAACTTTTGTGATGATAATAATTTACAATAATATATTGCCTTTATAATTGTTGATATTCCACATCCTCGAAAATACTACTTTTCGGAATGGTTGATGTCTTGAATATATGAATGGCGACATATCAACCGGCAGTTAATTATAATTAATAATGAAAATGCTCACACAATTCAGCTTAGTACTTGTATTTCGTATAAAACCTCAAACAATTGTGACGGAATAATGGACATTCATAAATATAACAAGAGCGTTAGAAATAGTTTTTGAAAGCCCAAGAGCGATTTAGAACCTAACCAACAGATATCATTCTTGACTAGCTTTCCGAGAACACGCACAACTTGATTTACGACCCATGCTTTTGCCAGTCACTCGAAAGACGACCAGCCACAAACATTTCCTCGTGTACATTTAAAAGAATTGGAACCCTTTGTAAGATCTTTAATCTCTAACGCATCAGTTCTCAAGGAGGAAATGTTGAATATCAACGAGCAAAGAACTGAATTTAAGAAGCTGAACTGAACTCTGTAAAACAACAAATCAGATGCCGCGAAGGAACCCATTTATTTGATGTAACAAGAAAGCCTTACACAGGCATACATGAAACAAAGTCGATATCACATTCTTCTTCTTTTCAGCAGACCACTAATTTCACTTAAAAGACTCAACTAGAAAAATAGGAAAAGGTTATTACTAACTTTCTTTTGCCACACCAAGAAATTGTTCCTGATCTAAGCATAAAACATACTTGGTAGTTGAATGTATAATATTATGATCACCTGCATATTCAGTATTGTAATAACCAATTAGCTTGTAATCTCCATCTTTCTTATACAAGATACAATAATCTTGTGTACTCTTCATATGTCTGAAAATTTGTTAGGTCTTACATGTATTGACAAAAGGAATCTTGCTACAAAAGAGATCTTGGTTTTGGTTAATGATTGACTTTTTCTAAGTTAGTTAATTATGAAATAATCGCAAGCGCACGTTGTAACTATAACTAGTACCAACAAGTACAAGTCAATCCTACGAGGACAGTGATTACCAGTAGTTACCGTTAGCCTATTATCTGGTCTACAGATTGATTGTGATTCTTGAATTTAAGAAAATAAAACTTAAACAAATAAAAGAAGCAGGCAACAAGATTGAACAGAGAGCTATGAATTCACTTAAAAAATTACCGAAATTGAGAATTAGTATCTAGATTTTGAATCCCCCTAAACCTTTAATAGATTAATCTTTTATTATGCAATTGTTTTGTTGATTTATTGAATTATGAAATTCTTATGGTATGCTAATAGCTGACCTTGAATTTACTAATAATTAATTGTAAGTGTGAGATCCCAAATCAATTGGAGAGGATAACGAAGTATGCCTTATAAGACTATGAATACCTCTCCGATATAGACGCATTTTTCTAAGGATAGGAAGAGCAAAACCGCAAGGGGTTTGGTCCTAGGGGCAACCTAAAACGAACAATATCTATGGGCGGATGGTCTGGATTGTTACAAATGATATCAGAACCAGTACCCGAACTGTTGTGTCAGCTAGGTTGAGCCCTAAAGAGAGCTGGCCCCTAAAAGGGATGGAGAGTGTGAGATCCTACATCGGTTGGAGAAAAGAACGAAGTATGCCTTATAAGGATATGAATGTCTCTCCCCCACAAAACGCGTTTTTTCGGGGGTGAGAAAAGCAAAATCGTGAAAGACTTGGCCCGAGGGGTAGCCCAAAGCGGACAATATTTGTGACTGGATGGTTTGAGCTGTTACAAATGATATCAGAGTCAGTTCTTGAACCGATGTGCCAGCATAGGACATTGGGCCCTAAAAAGGGCTGGGTCCTAGAGGGGTGCATTATGAGAGATCCTATATCGGTTAAAGAGGAGAATGAAGTACACCTTATAAGGGTATGGATACCTCTTCACCTCAAACGCGTTTTGCCAAGAGTGGGTAGAGTAAAACTGTGAGGGATTTTACTTTACATAATCTAATAACTAAAGTGGAAGTATGCTCATTCACAAAAAAAATGGATCGAACAATCATGAATTCTATTTGGTTAAATCAGTTTCCATATTCTTTCGTTCACTTTAACGAAATTTTGACTTCGGATCATTCTTTTATACTAATATAGAGGCTGGTAGATTTGCATTGAAAAGGTACTCCATTTAGGTTTTTTTACTGCTATTGCAACCATGGAGGATATTTTTGTTATTGTTCGCAGCTGTTGAAACACTAAGGTGAATGGATTTAAAGCACTTCAATTTATACAGAAACTGAAACTAATGAGAGCGGATATCAAGCAATTCTTGCGAGGTAGGAATTCTAATCTTCAAACACTTAAGGTAAAGCTCTTAATTGCTCAATGATTAGCCTTCTAAACAAAAACTTAAACAAGTAGAGATGACATGGCTCCACGACTATCAAACTGCTCTTGCCTTTCACAACTCAGTCTTGATACAGGAATCCTATATAACTTGACTGAAAGAGGGTGATGCTATATTGGCTTACAAAAATACCAATAAAATTTTGAAGTTACAAGATAATAGGGGGTTTGAGCATGTTGAACTATACTTACTAGCCTTCTTCTACATTAAGTTGCTCATATTGCTTTGCCTCGAAAAGTAATTAAAAAGTTAATCAAATAATGAAATCCTTTCTTTAGTCAGGACAGGTTAGTAACTACATGAATGCTCGAGCTAAATGGTGTGAGGTTATGAAGCCTAAAAAGAATGGTGGTTTTGGAATTATCTCAATCTCTAATATGCAACAAGTTTTATATGTAAGTGATTATGGCTAATATACATGGACAACAATGCGTTATGGACAAAATGGATTCACGAATTCTATTTTAAATGTGTTAATTTTTGGCAGGCTGAATATTCATGGGACAGTTCTTGGATTCTAAAACAAATGATGAAGTTACATGAATTTATTTATCCTCACATCCAACACACTATCGACAATGATGAGAAGACCTGGGTATGATTCGATAATTGGTTAGACATCATCCCCTTGCTCATGCTACTGATTTTCAAAGGCTTCGAAATTGAATGACAGTAAACCTTAAGGTTTCTTCACTGATAGAGAATGGTAATTGGCAAGGATACTTCAAAGGCTTTCATGAACTTATGCCTCATCTTCCTATCTTAGCAAACCTTGTTATAGAAGATACTATCTCCTAGAGTTTACGAATGAGGTTTTTTCAAACAAATCTTACTATCGACTTTTGTCTGATGATTCCACAGTAATCCCATGGTTTTCTCTTTTATGGCATAACACTATCAGTCCCAAAACAACCTTCATCACATGGCTTGCAATAAAAAATAAGCTAAAAACTTGGAACCAATGGCACGATAGAGCTAATGGCCTGTGCCTATTATTTAATACCATTGTGGCTATTCTAAAGCTATCTAGAGTTGACTCTTATATATGTTATCATCACATTCTGATAGATATAATTGGCTAAATGCATTATGGTGGATTATCAATAAAACCAAGAAAGGAACTCCTAATGTTGCTCTCTATACAGTAGCTTTCACCCTAACCATCTATAACATTTGGAAAGAAAGAAATCGACGTAGGGTTACTGACAATAAGGAAAACAAATATCAAATGGCAGATAGAATAATTAATCATATCAGAGCTGTTATATTTGCTAAACAAGCACATCATTCCCTCTCCTTAGATATGAAGAATATTTGGCAATTGTGATTCAATGATCTCAATTATGATATAGTTTTATAATCTTCACTTCTTGAATCTTTAGATACTTTGTAATCTAATGATAAGCTTATCTAGCCTTGAGCTCATTATTTTTAGTAAAGATGTAATAGTTTTATCTCAAGTAATATACCATTCAATTTTTTTAAAAAAATTAATGACTTTGATACCAAAAATTTTGAATATCAATTAGCAATGGAATAAATTTAAGAAGTTAAAGTGCACTATACAAAACAACAAATCTGATTTTGTTGAGGATGCCATTTATTCGATGCAACACGAAAACTTTATATAGGCATCCATGAAATAAATTCAATACCACATTCTCCTCTTTTCCGTACACCCACTAACTTTACTAACAAGACTTATTAGAAAATAGGAAAAGAATGATAACCTGCAAAACAAATCAACTAAAAACAAGCTGTAACAACCTAACCTGTTAGAAATTTAGCCTTATGATTATTATAATCAGATTTATAAACATTTAATCAACCAGAATCACACACAGTTCTAATAAGCAATGATATATGTACAAATAAGAACACTAACTTTGATCAATTGCACAGCCGAAGAGTAAACAACAAAACTTGATGGATTTGTGTTCTTCCAAGCTAAGATTCAAAAACCGAATGAATTTTCCTTGTGGAACAGAGAAAACTAATAAAATCCATTTTAGAGAAAACTAACCCATACTTGAATAGTGTCAGGTATGGTTAACCCATCACTTTCAATTGTTACTGTAGTGGGAATGTTAATACACTCCTGTGCAAACACAATATCTTTATTTTGATTACTCTGAGCGATTATAAAACTTGAAACCCCTAGATTTTTCCAGGTAACCTACAAAGTAACAACTAATAGTTCTTGAGTCAAATATTTTTTTCATTTGGCCTATAAGACCTAGCCTCAGCTGGACAACCCCAGACATGCAAGTGCCTAATACTAGGCTTCTTACCTATCTATAGCTCGTATGGGGTTTTAGTTACTGCTTTGCTAGGAACTCGATTTAGTATGTAAACTGTAGTTTTAAGTGCTTCACCCCAAAGTGATTCTGGTAAAGAAGAATGACTAATCATACTTCTCACCATGTCCTTAAGAGTTCGGTTTTGTCTTTCAGCTACACCGTTTTGACTAGGAGTCCCAGGCATAGTATACTGAGCAACTATACCACACTCAGTCAAATATTTGGCAAAAGGTCTTTGACGTTGTTCACCTGATCCATCATATCTACCATAGTATTCACCACCACGGTCAGACCTAACAGTCTTTATTTTCTTGCTTAGTTGATTTTCAACTTCAGCTTTGAAAGTCTTGAACACATCTAAGGACTATGACTTCTCATGAGTTAAGTACAAATAACCATAACGAGAGTAATCATCTATGAAACTAATAAAGTATTGCTGTTTGTTCCATGAAGCCGTAGGGAACGGATCACATATATCTGTATGAATAAGTTCCAATAGTTCATTACTCCTATTTGCATCTATTTTCCTTATGTTTGTTTGTTTTCCCTTTACATATTCTATGCAAACCTCGAGATCTAATAAATCAAGGGAATTGAGAATTCCTTCAGACACAAGTCTTTGTATTCTCTATTTAGAGATGTGACCTAATCGCTTATGCCACAACATTAATGAATTCTCATTAGTTATGCTTCTTTTAATACCAATGTTACTTGAGTGCAAGTTTTCATAATGATTAATTGTCTTAGAATCCAAATTGTATAGTTTGTCAACACGAGTACTAGTGGCTACAACTTGAGAATTTAGAGAACAACACATTTATCATTTCCAAATAGACAAAAGTAACTAAAGTTGTCCAAATTACAAACAGAAATTAAGTTCCTTCTAAACGACGGCACAATAAAAGTTTCATCTAAATCTAAATAAACACCAGACCTTACTGAATTCTAAAATAACTAATAGCTTCAACAGTAGTTGTGTTGCCATTTTCCACATAGATGTATTTTTTTTACCATCAGTTGGCTTTCAACTCCTGAGGCAATTCTGCATAGTGGCACTTATGTGAGTGGTAGCACCAGTATACCTTTCTTAACACGCGAGTTGGCGTACTTGGTATATTCTTTATTTACGTGACCCGGTTTCTTATAAAAGAAACAGAGAATAGTCGTATTCTGTTTCTTTTGTGCACGTTGCACTATTCCAGAGTTTGCAATTTCTTTACTTTTCTTCCTTTTCCTTTTATTGGAATTTCTCTGAGAAGTTGTTGGTAAATGAGCGCTTTTAATCTTCTCTTATTTCGGCCTCTCCTCTTCTTGCACACATTGAGCTACAAGCTCATTTAGGGTCTACTTCTCCTTTTGAGTATTGTAGGAGACTTTGAACTGACTGAATTGTGCAGGAAGGAAAATCAAAACCAAGTGCACGAGTATGTCATCAAACAACTCTAACTTAAATGCCCTCAACTTTGTGACAAGATTAGACATTTCCATTATGTAATCCCTAATGTTTCCTTTTCCCTTACAACGCATTGAAACAATCTTGGTTAGTACAATGCTTGTTTCGACCTTTTCGTTTACAGCGAATCGGTCCGAAATTTGCTTAAGGAAACTTTTAGCATCAGCCTCATCAGGAATTCCACCTCTTATGGAGTCCGAAATGGAATGCTTCATGATCATCAAACTCATGCAGTTTGCATGTTCCCACTTCTCGTATGCAGCTATCTGATTAGCGGTACTGATGTTAGTCAGAATTGCAAGACATTCAAATCTAAATGCAAAGTCTAGATCCATGCAGCCAAGCACAATCATTATGCGCTCCTTCCATTTCTTAAAGTCTGTGTCGTTAAGCACAGGAATATTGTTCATGTTGGCAAAATTTGATGGCACTTTAAGAAAGAAAAACAAAATAAAATGCTCACGATTGGTTAAGAAGTTAAGAAGTCAAAATAGCAAAATTTGTAAAGGGGTTGATTACAAGATCCCTAGTACAACATTATTATTTAGTCTTTGGGCAAAAATAATAATTTATAAGTGATCCTCTTGGTCATAATAAAAATATTGAAACTAAAACTGCCTAACAATGTGCCTTTCTTTGGACTGATGCATTGTCAGGATGTTATGTCAAATGCTTCACATAATTTAATACTACCCATCATGCCAAAATAACCTTCCGTTGGGTTAATTATTTCGCAGTGATGTTATGAAAATTTATTTACTATTTGGTCAAAATAACCTTACTTTGGGCCGATTATTCTGCATAGATGAAACATGCAATCTTATTCTAAATTAATAAAATTTACCTAACAGAGATTACTTTTGCAACATATCGATTCAATCTATTTAATTCAAAATGGTAAACATAAAATTTTTTAGATAAATTGAGGTAATTTAATTATAATCTAAAAATGGACAATCTATAAACCTAAAATTTTGACTTCAATTAATTATTACGAAATTATAATCATAGACCATAATAAATTTATATAACAGTTGAAGACTATAGTTCTTATGCTTGTGAGAAGCTGGCATCATGCATGGTCTAGTTCAGTTGGTAGAGCTAAAGGCTCTCCATCAATTTCCACATCTAGCGTGTTACCATTTTGATTATGTAAATGGTGGTGATTCTCTATTAATAGAGAGACTTTAATAATAACAAGAGACACCGACTGGCGGGACAAGTAAAATAATAATGAGTCAAACTCTGATAAGTTCAAAAGAAAACACACGCAACGCACGCGCCAGAAGTCAGAAACACGCAGGCCAAAACAAAAGTGCAGGATCAGGACAACTCTGACCAAAAACTGCAGAAACGGTCTTGTCTCAGGCCAAACAAAACTGCAGAAACAGTCAGGATAACTCCTGACCAAAAATGAGACGGCCTCGTCCCTAACTTTAGTCGGGTTATGAAACCCAATAAATGACTCGAATAAGAAAAAACGGGTCTGCAAAAATTTATGCGGATTTTTAATGATTATCAGTTATATTTCATGACTTTTGAGGAAAAAAAATCGTTTCTAAATTGAATGAAACAATTTTTCGATAATAACGATAACATTTACTTGTTTTCTGGATCATCGTAGATTAAGATAATCAAGAAATCAAAATATTTTTACCCAAAAAAAGTTATATCTTGGCTAATTATTAAGAAAATAATAAACAACTTAAAATAAATAAAATCTCAAATGATACATTTGTAATCCATTTTTATTACCATAAACATGTGGATCATATCGGAGTGAAAAATAAAATTGAATATCATATTGAAACAATCTACGTGATGTGACTATGATATCACTTGTTAGAAATTCAACTTTATAATTATTATAATCAAATTTTTAAACATTTAATCAACCAGAATCACACGCAGATCGAATAAGCAATGATATATGTACAAATAAGAACACTAAACTTGATTTATTACACAGCAGAAGCGTAAACAGTAAAATTTGATAGATTTGTGTTCTTCCAAGTTAAGATTCAGAAATCGAATGAATTTTTCTTATAGAACATAGAAAACTAACAAAATCATTTTTAGAGAAAATGTAGAGTCTAACTTGAGGACCACAACCCTATTTATAATTATCTTTTGACTTACGGGCTATTGTGAGCTCATTAACTACAATGACTTGTAATGAACTTTTACATATCAGGCTTATACTAATAATTAATTAATATTTTTGTGGCTCAATTAATTTATTAAAGTTAGATTTATAATTAAGATATAAATCTATGTACATATATTTATACACGTGTTTCATATAATTCTAACATAACCCACTTAGCAAAGTAAATAGAGATAATTAAGTTACTAAATTAACAATTACCCAGTAAACTCAATCGACTAATCTTTTAAAAAAATTGCTCCACATGCTGGTGCTGCAGTCTAAAAGGAGACTGCCACAGCTGGGTGCTTATCGGTCACCGAATACGGTTGTCAGTTGTCACATTCCAGTGCACTTTAATGAGAGTTTCAAGTTTTAATGCCTCGAAAGCTGCCGTTGGCTACTCTGGCATTCTTTGAAATTTCGTACAGCTGCGACTACGTACCACAACGTACGGGATTAGGTTTGGTCTCTATCACTCCATTACCCCTAGGGCACCTACTCTGTCTCCTTTTGGTCCCATCCATTCAATAAAATGTATTGGATGGTTGGGATTAAAAGGGGACAAAGGGTATTGGGTAAAAAGAGACAGAGGATATGCGCCCTTAGATTTGATCTCTATCACTCCATTAAGCCGCATGAGATCTTCTGTCCCATTTTGTTCAGTACCCTCTAAGTCCTAACAACATCTTAGTCATTTAAATTTCCTCTTTCTTAGTTTTTGTATGGTTGGGATGTTATTGGGACAGAGAGTACCGGGCAAAATGGGACAGAAGAATTGAACCCCCATTAAGTGGGTTGTAGGATTATTTATTTGTCCAGGCAAAAAGCAAGGTTTTAAACGTACTCAAAGATTCCTCTTAAGATGTTCTAGATCTTTAGTGTATCCTACTGACTTTCTGGAGGAAATTAATTTGGTTGTTACGTCGATTGGTGAGATCGTTCATTCTTATCCTAAAGATCAGATATAAAATTTGAGGGTGCCCTTGTTCGTTGGGTATGATAACAGAAGAATAGATATGAAATGAAAAATAAAGTTTGAAAAGAGTAAATGATTATTTTGCTTCTACTTTTATTTCTTACTTTACGGCATTGCTCCATTCCTCTCTATTATGAGATAAATGGAAGTCATTCATAGTTTTGCTTAATACTTAATTTTTTTGATTTAGTAAGGTTTGGTATTTTTTTAACTAATATTATAATTAATTAATTAAAATATTT
>JANIPM010000007.1:26985874-27000599 GCA_027478405.1 Erythroxylum cassinoides
AGCAACACTTTTATTTTTCACATAAGCATAAGGCATTTCGCCTTTCACTCAATCAAGTAACTTTAATCAAATGCATAAGAGATGCTCATTTGACACTTTTCCAATTTATTTCATTGTTGTGACCGAGCGCCTAAACTGTCCCAATATGGGCACATTAATCGTTGAGCCCGTGGCTTTGAATCACTGTGGAGCTCAAGGCCCGAATACAATCGTTGAGCTTGTAGCTCTCGGCGGCTGCTCCGGTCACAACTGTCATTATCTGATTATGCATTTATGCATGGAATGCACATGTCACAATTTATCACATTAAAAACACGATCACAATTAATCACATTAACACACTTAGGTCCCAAATTCACATACAAGTAGCACTTCTATGTCATAACTCACCAGTACATCAGACCTTCTGTCCGGAATCCATAGTCAGTACACAATCCCACCGCATTCATAATTCAATTTATACAAAATGCAAAATAGAATAAAAGGTGTAATGAGACCATCTCGGTCTACTCACAGTACGCTCCAGATTAGCATTGCTTCCAAATTCTGGAAATGCCAGACTGCGAACTCTTAACCTGCACAACCCATTTATTCAATACGTTGCACACACATTAATACTTTGCACAATCATAATCATTGATGCAAATATATGTACGATGCATGTTCATGACTATCACGGTATTAATCTATAAATTTTATCTCAAAAATCATTTCGTTAACACAACTCAGGTATGCCTAGGTTTAAACTGTAACACCCCACTCCCATAAGTCCCGAACCTGACATCGATGGTGATATCCGAGTCCGTGCCCTGCGAGGGTGGCGTGCTACATCACTTGTCAAATCTCAGTATAAAAATTTTCTTTTGAAATATGCATATACACATTATGCGGAAAACAATTTACATAATTAGAGCCAATCAATTATACAGAAATTCATAAATATATAATATTACAAAAAAAATTTGTAGACACTAATGCAGACGCAACTGATCCCGACCTCTTCTCTCACTCGCAAGCGTCACTATACGCCCGTTGCCTAACAAGGTATTCTTCTGAGTCCTGAAAAATGATTGCAAATTTTGGGTGAGTTTTGCGAACTCAATGAGTGACTATCATCGATGGTCCACTCAACCTATGGAACAACATCAATTCGCATAATATATATTAGCATTGTATATTCGATCACATTTCACAATTTGCATACATCTAACTCAACTCGTAACACATTTTCACAAAATTGCACATTCACTTTTCACAAAAATCCACATTCATATTATCATGATTGATACATACATATGACACTCACTTTCCATTTATTGTTATTCTGTTGTGACCGAGTACCTAAATTGTCCCCATAGTAGGGCTCATTGATATCTGTCCCTTATCCGATGGTGGATACATGGCTCATTATACGTTGAGCCTGAGGCTCTGAATCACTTATGAGCTTGAAGCTCATTTTCACACATTGAGCTAAAAGCTCTGATCGGTGGCAACTCTGGTCAACAGCCATTATATTTCAAGCAACACTCAGGCATATCACAGTTTATCAAATTTTCACAGTTAGAAGAACCCCATAACTATTATCACATCAGTTTATGGCATTTTGTCTTTCATTCAATCAAATAGATCAAATCAAATGTAGCATGTAACACTTTTCAATTTATTTCGGTGTTATGACCGAGCGCCTGAACTATCCCTATAAGGGCACATTATTCGTTGAGCCAGAGGCTCTGAAACTGTCCCAATAAGGGCACATTAATCATTGAGCCAGAGGCTTTGAAACTGTCCCTTTAAGGGCACATTAATCGTTGAGCCAGAGGCTCTGAATCACTATGGGGCTCGAGGCCCATATATAAACGTTGAGCTAAAAGCTCTGATCAGTGGCTGCTCCAGTCACAACTGTCATTAGCTGAACATACATTCATGCATGGAATGCATATGACACAAGAAAACAATATCCACATCACAATCATTTCCAAGTTATCACGTTTAAACAAATGGTTCACAATTAGTCACATTAAAACTCACAGTCACATATAATCGCATTTAAACACGTAGATCCCACATTTCTTAGACAAACAACACTTCTATGTCAATATCTCCCATTACCTAGGACACCTTAGGTCCGAAAGCCAGTCATAAACACGCACAAGCCCACCATTATTCTCCACAGAGTCATAATTAAATAATCATAAGCCAATAATAAGTAAGAAACCATCTAGGTCACTTACTAATAGCTCCCGTGCTAATGCCTGGAGGTCTCGGCCATATCGGTGGGTTGACATTCCAAATACGCCTCTATCATAAGTCAAATACTCAATTTTACACATTGTCCAATCAGAAAATTAAATATTGCGCATGTAGCAATCTAAAGATATGTACTATGCACTTTCGTGACATTCCCAGCACGATCCCAAAAATTCCCTTCTCAACATTTCCTCAATATCTGAACTCAATAGACACTAAAATCTTTCCATATGTTTCAGAAATCTGAAAGTGATTCTCCAAAAATATACGGACTATCTTTATGTCAAAACAATATTTTACACTCAACTTCCATCCACAATTGAGAACTTTATAACCTGACCTAAAACTTCTTTTCTTCATAAAACTTGTAGTCCCATATCTCTAGTTTATGCTCCATAAAAAATCACCTTATTTGAATGTCGGTATAATAGTTATGGTTTAAAACCAAAACATATCAGTCAGGAAACAGTAGCTCGCGCTACGGCGTGCACGCTTGCGTTCGCCGAGGTGTGTGCATGAGCATGTCGCGACGTGCGAGCCCCGTAACCTCCCGAAATCTGATTTTTCAACAATTTCCAACCAATTCTCCCCATCTTTCAAAACATAATTCATCTTAACACTAAAACATTACTCACACATCATTTTCCAACTCATTTAAACCAATATCATTCACAAAACAATCAAAATTTCCCATGATCGAAAACCCTAAAACCAAACCTATAGATAGCCCATTCTTTAACTTTTAACACTCAAAACATGAATCATTCATCAAATCAAGAGGAATGGAGCTTATACTTACTTGATTTGGCTTTAAAATCTTCAAGCTTTTCATGAATTCCTCCACAAACCTCAACCTTTTTCTTCTCTTCTTCTTCTTCCACGGTTTCCTCCTCCTTTCCCATTTACAAACCCTAATTTCTCCTTTTTATACCCTTACTAAATGTGAAATGTCCCTTTTGCCCCTTCCTTTAAGCCTTAAGACTTATAATATTAAGTGTCACACCCAAATTGCCCTTATACATATTCTTTTAACTTTCCTGCTTCAATTTAGAAAATTAAACTCTTAGGGACTGAATTGAAATTCAATTTCTTCGGATACACACACTTTTATTGTTTCATTCATGTCTATCAATTTCCATTTCAATCAATTCATTTTCTTTTACTTTCATAACCCCTCTCCAAATTTCAATGGCTCAAGATAAAAATATTCCTAAATCAAATCATTAATTTGTAGTGTCAATTGGACAGACATTTTCAGTACCGAAAATCTCATCGGTATCCACTTAGCAATTTTATGCAGAATACACATAAGTCACTCCAATTCAATTTTCAAACACATAATTCACTCTTTTCACAATAATTACACTTATAGACACATATGCCGGGAATTGTCACGAATGCATGTATAATCATGTGCATTTGGAAAATTTTCCATTCATATCAATATAGAGGCCATTTTATGCACGTATATGACGAGATACGTGTACATACTCACAATCTGATCCAAATTTACTATTTTATCCTTCCCATCGGTGATGGGATGTTACATGCTAATCCTAAAATTGTGTTTTTAACAAAATGTCAATTCAGAAGAGGTTACCCAGACTTATACAAAGTGTGGCCCAGACGAGACAAGTTATCATGATGTTAGAGTAGTTATACTAAATGCAATATATTCCTAAAGAAGATCTAATACATCATGTTATTATGGTTAATCACTTAATGCAAAACCTGTATTTCGAAGGTTGTCTGGCTTTCAAAGAAGCGGAAGTAAAGAAGTGAAGTACACGACTTTATTCTCAACTTTGCCACAACTAAAAATTAATCTGTTAAGCATGCCCTGGAACATAAATGGCCTACTGTGAAGTTATATAAATGGTTGATGATAAAATTTATGAGAGAAGTTTAAAGAAAAGAATTAATTTGGACTTTATATCTAATTAATTTCCAGTTTAAGTTATAAGAACAATAGAACATTGAGCTTTTATGAATTTTATCACATGAATTCATTGATTGTATTCCATGTAGTGTTCATTATTATGTATTGAAATAAGTTGTAATGAACCACATAAATTAGGGTCATTAGTTTACGTCAAGTTTCATATTTAATTTTATCAAAATATATGTTATATGAACTTTTATGTTTGAAACAATCTTCTTGGTTATAATAATTGGTATGTCTAATTATTCAATATATGCATGTATGATATGACAATAACGTGCAAGTATAATATTTCTTTCTTAGAAACTTTGTGTTCCCATTGTGTTTAATACAGTAAAGAATATTGTTGATGAACTTAACAAAGGTCATAAATTAAATGGTGACAATTATGAGATTTGGAACATGAAAATCCAATATATGTACTCAAGAGAAAGAGGCCCTCAAGCCATTAAATATAACCATAAATGTTCCTAAGGAATGCAGTACGACCCAACATAAAAGGGACTGTGATGCTTATAAAGTATAGAAGAAAAAGATCTCATTGGCTCGTATTATATAACTGAGCAGAAGGGATAATGATATTATGCATGGGTTCTGTATATATGAAACTTATGAGGACATGTGGTCTGCTTTAGCTACACATTGTGGAGGCACTTCAGTGAGCAAAGTGAGGTCACACACTATCAAGTTTGACATATATAAGAAATGGTCAAATCACACAATGCAAAAGCATTTGATGTGTAGCATCCCTTACCCTAAGGTACATATTGGGACGCCCAGGGGACATTCCAGTACATAAACTATAATAATGACGCTCTACGTTCAATCATAATATTCACTTAACATAACATCATCTATCTTTGTTCTCTTATAAACATTATAAGGAAAGTCACCATAATTTAAAAACCAAAATTTTCCTCATTTCATTTCATAAAAACTGAATTTACAATGTAACTTTTACAATATCATCCGAAGTATGTACATGATCCAAGCCTAATATAGAGATACGCTACATGAAAGAGGAAATATACAAAATCTATATAATCTATCCATATCTAGCTAATCGACCTTTGAGCCATTCCTTCTTATCCCCAAAAGCAAAAGTCTACAATGCTAGTAGCGTCCCTCAGTAACTAATATCGTCTCTCAGTCCTGAAAAGTCAACGTTGCAATTTTGATGAGTTTTACAAACTCAAAAAAGTAACCATCATCGATGGTTCACTCAATTCATGCATCATATCAATATATATAACACATATTTCACAACCTTGCATAATTCATCATATATCACATTCTCACTCAAGAGTGAACAATTTAACATTTCAATCATTCCAACATGCTTAATAAAATGCATATGAATGCTTATGTGACTCTTTTCCAATTATTATGTTGTTGTGACCAAGTGCCTAAATTGTCCTGCATTCATTGTGGATATCGGGCTCATTTATACTGTCTCTTATCCGTTGGGGATATAGAGCTCATTTTTCATAGTGAGCCTTTGGCTCTTAATCACATTTGGAGCTTTAAGCTCGTTTTTGGTGGCTACTCAGGTCTTAACTCTCATTATTTGATTATGCATTCATGTATGGAATGCATCAGTCATAATCGATGATGTCATGAAACATTTAGTTCAACACATTCACATACAAGTAACACTTTAATATCTCATTCTTATATCACAGTCATCAGACCTTCATTGTCCGGAATAAGCACAATCAAATCAAATTCATTCATAATTTAAACGTAATTTAAAACAAACAATTTATTGAGTGAGACCATCTAGGTTACTCACTAGTCGCTCCTGAAGCTAATGCCTGAAAGTTTCGACAATGTTTGGAGGTTGACGTTCCTGTTGCTCCTCTATATCAAATAACTTATGCATATATCACAATTTGCACAATTATAGGTGTTCAATAATACACATGTATGTATATGCAATAAGCACAACGAAGTAAATCACTTGTTAATATAGAAATCACGTATAATATGTAAAATACACAAGAAGGGGGGTTGAATTATGTTATATCGTCTAAGATATTAATCTTTAAAATCTTCTTGATTTTCTTGATAAATTCAGATGATTACAAAACAATGTACTTAATTTGGTGAGTAATGTAATAGCAGAAATTAGTATCTATTGTTCTAACAACAAGAAAATTAAAGAGGTAAGAGTTAGAGAATATGACATCGCTATCTTTACTGGTTCAGCCTTAACCTTGAGCTACGCCCAGTCCTCAAAGTTTTTCTAAGATTTCATTATCTCCTTCAACATTATTATTTCTACACTTGCAGAGCCTCTTCAGGTCTCTTTCCCAAATTATTTTTTATCTTCTTCCTTAGCCTCTTCAAGCTCTAGCCTTTCTTTCACTCGAAAAGATATTGTCTGATCTTCATGTTGCAGATGTATTTGCTCTCTTTCTTTCTTTCTTTTTCTCTCAGAATATTTTTCACAACATGGGCACTTGAGCACATAATTTCTCTAAGTTTTGTACATTCAAAATTCTCCCTTTTTTTTTAAAGTTTACAACTATAACTAATATTTATAACCTAAATCTCCAACGGTCTTCTTTGAGAAATCTGCTTTTAGAGTCTTCTAAAGTCTGTTACTAGTCAAGTCCTATAAACATCTCCAACTAACTAACGTTCTAGTACATTCTTCAATTACAACGTGTTGAATAGATTCGTATGCTTCGTCTGGTATCTTAGACTTAATCACTTCATCTGATCCATCTTAGACGTTTTGTTTTATTTAGCTTTTACTTAAGTATCATCTTGATTTGATGATTTGATGATTGGTGCTACTTACATTTATCTGCGCACTTAACAAATTCATTAAAATAGTTCACACACTTCTATTATTATTATTATTTGGCTTTCATCAAAATCAATAAAAGAAGTGAAGTCTTCTTGACTTAACAATCTCTCCCTTTTTGATAATAACAAATAATCATAATATTATAAGATAAAAATAATATTCAGACGAATAAAGAAAGATATGCAATGATAAACAATAAAATTTCTATTTCTAATTCTCCTTTCTACTTTTCTCCCCCTATTTGTTATTAATCAAAAAGATAGTTCATTTTAGATGCTTTAAAATTTCAGAATACATTTGCTGAATATCAGTGCGGATTGTCTTGAGGCCTTCTTCTATAGAAACACATAGAAGTACTATTTCCTTATGAAGATCACCCACTGCATCACCTAGTTCATCAACCTTAATATTAATTTCCTTAATGTTTTTAGCTAAGGCTTCCTGAACTTTCGTTTACTTGTTTACTAAATCCAGTCCATTTGATGAAATTTTTTAAGGGCTCCAAATTAATAGTGGCATCTTGTAGTATTTCACTAAGTGGATGAATGTTTCAAAGACAGATGGTTTTCTAGGTGAATCATCTAATTCTATAATTTTAATTGAGGGTAATTTGTAAATCGGTTGCCCTAGAAGGTGTAAAATAGTTTTAACTGAAGGAATGAAACCTAAGGGTTTGAAATGAATGAGAAAATGCAGAAAAGTTTCTAAGTTAAAATCGATACCTTTAATTGTGATACTTTTGTACCTTCCTTCTGATATTGTGTCAACTACCTTGAAGCTTTTGTCTTCGGTAGATGCTCTAAAATTACTTCCTGATTCCCTTGATATATGATGTGATACATAGACACCTACAGGTTAAGCTGCATGACATACATCGTCTATGTTCTTCACTGCCACTTGAATCTCTTCTTCTGTGAGATCATCTTCTCGTCTTTTAGGAAACTTCTTCTTCTTTCCTTTTTCTTTGCTGACTACCAGTTTTCGATGTCTAGGTTGTACATCTGGTACAATATTGATTGTCGTTCTGCTTGTCACTAGATAGATTGTATAAGAATCTTTCATAATCTTCAATAGATATGGTTCTGCCTTTTCATCTCACATAATACTATATAATCTTCATTCTTCAGGGCTTAGAAGATGTATTGTCTGATCATTTACTATTATAGGTTCAACTTGAACCCTAACTTTTTGTTTATAAGGTTCTCTGATGATAATTGAACCTCTGTTCCAATAAGGTGTTGATTCTTCTATAATCTTCATCTTTAAATCTTCTTTCTTTATCAGTTGAGGAGGGTTGTAAGTTACTAGCTGCTGTTCAGACGATGTCTTCGTCTTGTTTTCAACGGTTTGTGTCTTTTGTGATTGGAGCGTCTCAGCCTTCCTCTTTAAAGACATTTGGTGAGTTGGTTGTTAAACCTTGCTTTCCTTTTATTTTGGAAACATCTTGGCTTGTATCAGCTCATCAGATGATTGTTCAACCTTTACCTCTGCTGATATTCTTCCGGACGATCGAGGTTTTGCTTGTATTTTAGACATAACATTTTTGTTTCTACTTCATCTTATTAAAAGCTCCCCCTTAGACTATGCTTTTGGTGTGAAATCTACATCCACTTTGGGTTCAGTCTTGATCCCAATTTTGTGAATATTAGAGGCATTGATAACACTCTTAACATTAATCTTTACTCTGTTTCCTCTATCAAGTAGGATTCCAGATTCTTTGAAGAATCTTGTTAATATCATATTATAAGGTAAAGAACCACTCTTTAGATGATAATTCCTCCCTAGCCTTTATCATGTACTACAGAATCAAGACCGGAAGATTAACAGGTTAGTGAGTGAGTAGATGAAACAGACAATGTTCATCATTCATTGTCACCACATCCTTTGTGTAATGCCCCATATTAGGGGTTAGAATATTAAGAAATTTCAATGCATAATATGCTTTGCATAATTGAGTTTTTGCTTATATGTGCATATGAATTTTGGACATAGATAAATATTTATACATGCATTCATTGACATTTCTGGGTATAATTGGTTTTAAAATTTGCGATTAAGATGAGAATTGTGATTTGTTAGCGATGAAATTTTATTTGGAAATTATTAGTAATATTTCAAAATTTTTTGGGAATTTTAGGAATTTTCTAGGAATTTGGGATATTTATGGACTAGGTAAATGTTGAAAATGCACTAATGGTAGTCAGACATGTGGAAATTTTAGTCAGTGACACATGTATTTCATGTGAAGTGGATACGTGGGTTAAGTATTTGGTTAGAAGGAGAACACTGTAGCTTGTTCTTCACCATAAGCTTTCAACACTCACAACTTGTTCCTTGTTCTTATTTATCCACTGAAATCTCACTGCTGGAGAATTGTTACTGCTTCCTCCGAAGGTTACTGTTAGAGTTTTGTTGAAACAAGTAAGTGTTTGTTGTTGATGTTTTTACAGTGCAAATATATATACATGCATGCATGGTTTTGAGGCGATCTGAAATGAATGTAAGGATCGGGAAAATGAATATAGTGAGGTTCTGATATTGAGATGAGTTGATAATATTGTACAATGGAAAGGTGGAGGTGTAATACCAATTGCATGTAGCTTAAAGAGAAATTTAGTGAAGTAGAAAGGTTTCGGATGAGTTGAGTGGTTGTGATGATTGGGTGTTAATGAAAATGGATGTAGCAGTAGAGAGAGAAAACATAGATTCCATATTCGATTTTGAAGCTTGATTTTTGATTCTTGAGTTTTGAATTGTATGAGTTATGATGAGTTGAAATGGAAGTAGAAGAATTGGTTTAAGTGTGATATGTCCTCATTGAATAAGAGGGAAGTGAGAAAATCTGGGAAAAGAATGAAAGAAGAAGATGAATAAAACGTAGTAAAGTTCGTCGCGACCAACTCTTCTCAGTTCACCGTGGCCAACTTAAAGGATTTCATTTTTATGAAAGTTCACCGCGACCAACTCTTGAGTTCACCGTGGCAAACTTTAAGAAAATTGCGAGGAAGTTTGCTCTCTAGAAAGTTCGCTACGGCCAACTTTTGGCTCACCGCGGCTAAGTTTCTTGACAGCTTGAATAAGCTTCAGTATTTTGGGCATAACTTTATCTGTAGTTATCCAAATGGAGTGATTTTTTATTTGGAGTAAACTAGAGACATAAGGATAAAAATTTTATGAAGATATTAAATTCTAATTCTGCCTCTAAAAATTTCATAATTTGATTGAAAATTGAGATAAGAATTCTACTGCAGCATAAGAACAATCTAAAATTTTTTGAGTATAACTTTCAGTATACTAAACCAAATTGGATGAAGTTTATGTCATTGAAAACCTAAGAAAAATAGGGACAAATTTCTAGAAGGAAGTATTATCTTATTACCTTACATACCTGATGAGAATAATTGAGCAAAATGGACCCAAAAGTTGGTTGTGAAATAAATCTGGATTGAGAAATTTAGTATGGTTTCTCTTGATTGATAATGTGACAAGATTAAGGATAAGAAACCCAGAATTTGTCATGAACATGCATTATACATATTTAGTATACATGAATGTGCATAATTGAATTTATAATTATGCATAATAATGATATGTGTTTGTATTAAATGTTTTAGAGGAACCCATCGAGCGACTGATTCCAAATATTACAGGGAAGTTGAGGCAATAGGCAATAAGGGAGATTTTGTAAGTAATTTTAGACTATAATTTTTGTAAGTAATTTTAGATGGTCAAATTTGATAGTTTTGCTTTAACTATTTTGTTTGCTATAGCTTTTGGTCCATTGAATGATTTGAAAAGTTATTGGATTGACATGTGAATTGAATTTCAGACATTTATGTTTTGATTACGTTAACTCCTAATTGTGGGTAAATAGGCATGTCTAGAAGGGTCTGCAGCTGCTTCTGTGACACTTCGGTGTCTTCTGATATTGACACTTAGGTGTTGAGTCTACGGTCTCCTCTGTATAAGTCCCCTTACCCGTTTCTGTAAATAGATTTAGCAGTCTTATGATTTTGTACCCTGATATCAGTTTGATTTTGATATAAGCTAAATTGTGTTCTATTTCTCAAGGGTTTATACCCTCTTATGTTGAACAGTTCTGTTATTTATAAAACTTTGATTTGATCTTAATTTCTGTATCTGTTGTTAAATTATAGTTTAGATATTACTCACTAAGCTATATGCTTAGCACAGTGGATTTGCCCCGTGTAGGTTCAGAGAAAAGGACATAATGACTGGGCCGAGTCAACCGCAATGGCCAATGGAGTCTAAGTCTTGTTTTGTTAAAATTGTATTTTTTGGAGATTGTTTTTGGTTTGTCTTTGATGTATATGACTTTGGATTTTTGTTTGAAGGTTTGTAATAACGTTAATTTAAGCTGGTTCCAATTTGGAACAAGTTGTATTAAGCTCAATGTATTATAATGTATGTTTGCTTTGAATTACTTCTACTTTAAGCTATTGAGAATGCATGATGAATGTTTCGTATGTTTTGGTCTTGTCTCGATTCTGTATGCACGTATGTTATGTTGTCTACGTGGCATCCCGTATCCTCCCAGGGGGTATTAGGGTGTCACACTTTGACCCTGCTCTTGGTAGGGTACAATGGAGAAAAAGTGAGTGAAGAACCCTAGCCTTCGGAATGAGGGTTGAAGACTTCTTGACTCCTAGATTACTGGATCCATATAATTGTTGATTGATGTTGGCTTTGTCTATATGACTTTGAGAGATCTAATATGTATTGTTGAACAATTATACTCCTTCATTTGGACCCCCAATAGCCTTCACAATAGAATCTTGTGTGATTATTACCAAAAACTCATCTACCATCAATACCAAGGTGTTGTCTACCACCTTCCTATTCTTCTAGAATTGATATATTTCATTTAGATACACTGTCTCTTTGATGTTGAAGAAATTCTTCCATCCAACTGCTTCAATCTCAAGTTCGATATTCATCCGATCATTCTTCAGGGATATGAAATCGACGAGTCTTTCATAGACAAAAGATTTCGGCATTTTTTAATCTGTAAAAGATAAACACTAAACACAGAAATGTATTTCACTTAAAGAAGCGAGGTTTGTATATAACAAAATTGAGTGAAGATATGAAATGAAATGAGAAGGATTTGATGTTTAGCATAGAGAGATGGATTGTCTTTTTTGAGATCACTTTGAACAAGTCGGTTTTGAAGTTTTTAAAGAAAATTGTAGAATGTAAGGTGTTGTAGATTTTGAGATGATTTCTTTTTATATACACTCTTGAAAAGTTACCGTTTGTAACGTTTTTTTAACTGATCCACCGGTAATCATGAAATTGAAACTATCGAGTGAAAGTTACCATTACTATTTAATATGAAAACTTACGACTTTTCAATTTCTTCAGGATGAATTGTCTGGATCATGGAGTTTCAGACGAATGGTCATTTAACATCACCATATTCAAGTTTCATCTGATTTCCTTGAATTTGTCTTCACTTAAGGGTTTGGTGAAGATATCTGCCCATTATTGATTCATCTCAACAAATTGTAGATTGATGATCCCTCTCTGTGCATAGTCTCTTATAAATAATGTCTAACTTTAATATGCTTTGCCCTTGAGTGTTGTATTGGATTCTTTGAGAGATTAATAGCACTTGTGTTGTCACAGAAGATTGGAATTTGATCTTCTTAGATAGAATAATCCTCTAACTGATACTTTATCCATAACATCTGTGAACAACAGCTTGCAGCTAGCATATATTTAGCTTCTACAATAGATAGAGCAATTGAACTTTGCCTCTTACTTGACCAAGAAATTAGATTATGGCCAAGAAAGTGATAACCTCCACTTGTACTCTTTCTGTCAATCCTATCTTCAGTATAATCATCATCACAGTAGCCAATTAACCTGAAATCTTTATCTTTCTCATACATTAAGTAAAGATTAGTAGAACCTGCCAAGTATCTCAATATTCTTTTAACAACAATATAATGAAATTCTCTAGGATCTACTTGAGATCTTACATACAAACTAACACTAAACATTATATTAGGTCTGCTTGCAGTTAGGTAAAGCAAAGAACTAATAATTCCTCTTAAAAGAGTTTAATCAATCTTCTTGCCAACTTCATCCTTAGTTAAGATGATTGAAGGATGCATAGGAGTTGACATTGGTTTAACATTTTCCATTTTATATTTGACTAAAAGTTCTTTGATATACTTTTGTTGATGAACAAAAATCTTTTCTTCAGTTTGTTTAATTTGTAAACCAAGAAAGAACTTTAATTAACCCATCATACTCATTTCAAATTCACTTTTTATAAGATTATCAAAATTTGAACATAATTTTTTAAAAGTTGAACCAAAAATGATATCATCTACATATATTTGTACAATAATAAAATCATTTTGAATATTTTTCCTAAATAATGTTTTATCTACTTGACCTCTAATAAAGTCATTTTTAATAAAAAACGAACTTAGATGATCATACCAAGGATGAGGTGTTTGTTTTAATCCATACAAAGCTTTATGAAGTTTATACACATAATCTGGTTTATCAATGTCTTCAAAACCTGGGGGTTGTTTTACATAAACTTCTTCATCTATAAAACCATTCAAAAATGCACTTTTCACATCCATTTAAAACAGTTTTATATTATGAAAAATAGCATATGCAAGCAAAATCCTAATAGCTTCTAGTCTAGCTACAGGAGCATATGTTTCATTATAGTCTATTCCTTCTCGTTGATTATAGCCTTGAGCTACTAATCTAGCTTTATTACAGGTTACTATTCCTGATTCGTCTAGTTTATTTTTGAATATCTATCTAGTTCCTATAATAGATTTATTGGATAGTTTAGAGACTAGAGACCAAACTTTATTCCTTGTAAATTGATTTAACTCCTCTTGCATAGCCAAAATCCAAGCTTCGTCTTGAAGAGCTTCATCAATTTTCTTAGATTTTAATTCAGAAACAAATGCTACATTAGCCTCTCTTCTAAATCTAGATCTAATTCTCACTCCTTCTGATGTTTCTCCTATAATAAAGTTTTTTGGGTGAGAAGATTTATATTTCCAGTCTTTTCTTAAGATAATATTTTCATAAATATCTACTACTTTATTAGATGGATCGTCTAGTGGTGAATCGTCTAGGTTATTAACTAAAGGAGTAGATAGAGTTTCATCATCAAAATCGTCTCTTTTATCTAAATGAGAATCATCATCAAATTTTACATGCATAGACTCTTCAACATATTTAGAAACAAGATTATAAACTCTATAAGCTTTAGAAGTAATTGAATAACCTAGAGAAATTCCTGAATTGATCTTAGAATCAAATTTATCCAAATTTTCTTTTATATTCAAAATAGTGCATTTACAACCAAAAGGATGAAAGTAAGAAATATTTGGCTTTCTTCCCTTCCATAATTCATATAGAATTTTATTTAAAATAGGTCTTAAAAATACTCTATTTTGAATAAAACAAGCTGTATTTACAGCTTCTGTCTAAAAGTACTTAGGAAGATTTATTTCACATAGCATAGTCCTTGCCATTTCCTGAATCGTCCTATTATTTCTCTCTACAACTCCATTTTGTTAACGAGTTCTAGGAGCAGAGAAATTATGGCAAATTCTATTCTCTTCACAAAACAATTTGAAGTTTTCATTTTCAAATTCTCCACCATGATCACTCCTAATTTCAGCAATAGAAATTCCTTTTTCATTTTGTAACTTTTT
>JANIPM010000007.1:27036106-27054072 GCA_027478405.1 Erythroxylum cassinoides
AAAACTGATCAAAAGTTAAACCAATAAATTAAGTGATTTAAGATCTAAAAAATTCAATTGCATTACATTGTCGATTAAAGATTTAGTAAAACAAAATTTTAGAATATGATTCAAAAAATTTGTTTTTATCGATTGAAAAATTTAAATTTTAATTAAAAAAGAGATTATTAAATAAAATTAATTGATTTATTTTATTTAAAAAAATTTATTAATTTACAAAAATTCAACAATTAATTAATAAACTGATTGATTTTTAACGACAAGAGTTATTAAAGTAAATTGAACCGGTTAAAAACTATACTAAAAAGTTAAACTGTTCAAAGTTTTAATAATTAAACCGGTCAAACTGATTGTAACCAATTTCAACGATTTGTCATAAAATTTATCAGAAACACCTGGTTTATGTTTTATTATATAAATTTGATAAAATTATAATATATACCTATTCAGTTGTTCAAATGATAGGTTGTTTAGAAATAATTCCCTAAACAAATTCCAATTTTTTAAAATTAAAAGTATAAAATTTAAATTATTGGAAATTATTTACGAAGAATGAAATAGGTAAACAAAAAATCTAAAGATGACTGGGTACATGCTTACGTGTCAAATCCTTAGCATACAACACCGTTGAAAGTTTTGATTTTTTTGTTGTATAAACTAGGAATATCCAGACGGTGGAGTGTCCAGCACTTGGTTAAACTTATTACGAGAATTATTGGGATGGAGGACCACTTTACATCGCCTTCCATCGCCCATCGAGCCCTCTTCTTCTTCCCAAGAAACTGTTCACATGTATAGGTTGAAGGTGTGTGAGCCACTAGTTACTTGCGTCCAAGTAACGGTCTTATAGCGACTAAAAATTACATCTGCATATTTTCGACGCTCAGCTACGAGCTGGTGGACGTGACTGCTTCTTGTTGAAGAACATCAAGTGAAATATCTGTGATTCTCCATCGGTTGTTCGTTTCGACATGATTGCTTTGGTGATTCTGCGCTGATAAGTGGGCCAGTTCATGGGTTCATTTAATTGGTCCAATTCTTATTCTTCGGACACTGAGATCATTGAATTTTTATTACTATTTTGTTATTATTATCTTTTTAAAGATTAAATTTTTTTTTTCAAGTTTCAAGTTTTCAATTATAGTCTCAACTTTAAAAAGTTACAATAAAATGCAAAACTTTTAATTTTTTCAAATCTAATCCAAACTTCAAAAAGTGACAATAAAATGTTTAAATTTTCAATTTTCTTCCTTCTTATGCCCTCAGTCTTTTATTTTCTATTTGTTTTTCTAACGCTCCAAACTATTATCATATTATAATGTACTGTACCAGTAGCTCATTATCCTGATGCCCTTAGTGTGAAGGCATTGAGACTGTATAATCTGAAAATCGAAGAGTGAGGACGCCGAGAGAATAAATTGAAAACGAAAGAAAAAATTGAAATCAAAGCGTAAAGTCGTAGAAGTTGCGTAATCTAATTTATATTATTTTTAAACAACGAGGGCGTTTTGATTACCTAATTAAATGACGTCGTTTCATTAATTTTCATTTTTGTGTTAATTTTGCTTAATGTATATTAATAGTTAAGGTTTATGAAACATATAGCAAACCATATAAGCAAACTTAACGAAAACATTAACGTGGCGTTATAATTGAAAAAAATAGAAAGTTTGAACATTTTATAGCTACTTTTTAAAGTTCGGGCTAGAATTGTAAAATTTTAAAAATTTTGACATTTTATTGCTAAGTTTTAAAGTTCGAGTTATAATTGAAACATTGACAAGAGTTTGAGCTTCTTTTAATAATTAATTCTTTTTATCTTTAGTATAGTTAGAAGTAAAATTGCGTATTACTAAATCTCTTGTGTGTCATCAAGACTTTTACTGGGTGTTTTTGTTGTAGAAAACCCATAATTATTGTCTTTAGATGTGTTTTACATAAATCTTCAAATGAATATAATAAGTGTTAATTATGTACTTGTCTAATTAACAAGTTAAAATTAAGTGATCGAATTTCAACTAATATGGAACATTTCGCATATAACAAATTTAGATGGGTAATTATCTAAAATCAGCTTAAGACTTTCAAGTGTAGACTATTTAAAGATGTCAATATATACAGTGCACCAGATTTCTCGTTTTAAGAGGGTTTGAGGAAGGTTATTAATACACGCAACTTTATTTTTTATATTTTTTATAAATAGGTTATTTTTGTTATTCGAACTTGTGACATTCTGGTCACAAAGAACAATTTTTACCTGTCATAGACTATTAGATCATTTTACAGGATGGTTGTTCCAAACTTTTTGTTTTCTAATATAAAAAAATTAGATAATTCATCTACATATAGAATTGGTAAATAAATTAGTTAGAATTAGATGATAAATTAGGTAGTATCAATAAAAAGTATGTTTTTGGTTTTTAAAGCATTTAGCAAAAATTAAGTTTAATCAATATCCAAGTGCTGAAAATATTTGCTATAAAATTTTAAGGGTAAGGCACATTGTAATGTTTCGTACCGTAGCAGCCGGAAAACGATACAAAATGGGATGTTTCGATGCCAAGTTCAAATATTGGCTTGTATTGGTTTGTTTCGTCCGGTACAAGCCATTATCATTAGTATTTGGAATATTAGCTATATACTGGTCAGTATCGAAAATTTTTAAAAAACTAAGGGTATTTTTGCAAAAAATGAAAAACTTTAAATTATATAATACAATATTGAAGGATTATTTTGTAATTTTAAAAAAAATCTAGAGGCCATTTTATAAATTTAAAAATTATCTGAAATGATATTCAATATTGATCGATACCAATACAATATCGTACTAGAATTCAATTCGATACCAAATCCAGTACATTACTCGAAACAATGGTAAGGCACATGTGTCTCTTATAAAGTTTACTTCATTAAGTATATATATATATATATATTAAAGACGAATGAGATGGATGACCACGTTTCATCAACGATTGGGATATGTCAACTATATAGTTATATTATGGCTGTGACTTAAATTGTCACAATTGTGACTTATGTCATTCTTTTTTTTATTAATTTTTTTAATCTTTTGTTCCCGAAGGCAACGACCTTTAATGCATTTATTAAGTGTATATATATACTAACGACGAATGAGATGGACGACCACGCAATTCCATCCCACCATCTGTTTCATCAACAACTGGGATTTATTTGCTATATGATTATGTCACAACTCTGACTTAAACTGTCACAGCCGTGACTCATGTCATTCTTTTTTAAATATTTTTCTTATCTTATGTTCCTAAAAGAGATGACCTTTAATGCACTTTCCATCTACTAAGAGTGACCATGTTTCCATCCCACTGTCCGTTATATAAAGGGCTTGAATTTCTCCCATGTACTTTTCTCACGACTGTGACTTAAATTGTCACAGCCGTGACTCATCTACTTTCATGAATAATTATAATTAATTAATGTACTTAATATTAATATATAGTACTTAATAATAATATAATAATAATTAATATGCAATTCTTGGTTGTGACTTATTAGTCATAGTTGTGAAGAGCTAATAATAATTAATAATTAATAATAATAAGTTAATATTAGAACACCCGCCTACGACTCTTTAATATATAGACTTAGTCATAACAGTTACATAAATACACAATTTTTTTTATTGACTGTGTAATTATTTTAAATTAATTGTTCATTGTTGTTATTTTTATATGCTAATATTAAATTTAAATCTTAATCATAATCCTGTATTATTAATTGGTAATTTTTGTTAAGTTTTATGTGTTAATGTCTTAATATATATAGCTATTCGTTGTTATGACAAATTATTATATTATTAGTTACTACATATTAATATTATATATTAATGCCAGGTATATATATATTAGTGACAAGCTTTCAGGATGCACGGCCGTGCATGTGTAATTATAACTAATTAATATACTTAATATTAATCTAGTAATTAATAACAATGGGATGGATGACCACTTAATATATAACAAAGGGATGGTCAAACCACTTAAAAATCCTATGTTTAACTTGACCCTAGCAAGTTTCACCTGTCACCTCGTGCTTGAGCATAAGGGTGATAGAAAGGTGAAGTTTGGTAATTGCACGATCGTGCTTGAGCTAATCATCTATAATTACACAATCGTGCACACGCACGATTGTGATAGAGAGGAGGCCATCCTGTAGTTGCACCATCGTGCACAAGCACGATCATGCACTTCTGTCTAATAGCTTTCTACACTCTTCATTCTTATTTCTTCATTTCTTAATTAAATATACCTTAAATATATCTAATTAATTAATTAAAATTTAATTACTAATAATTAACATATAATTAAATTAATTTATTTATTAAAATATAATAAATTTATTAGTTACTATGACAAATTAATTATTAATTTATTGGAAATTAATTATTTTTATGTTATAATTAATTCCTATGACAAATTTATTTTTCCATTTTTAATTAAATATACTTTAAACATATTTAATTATCATTAATTAAAATATAATTAATTAATAGATGTATTAAAATATTATTAATTGATTAATTAATTCTTAATTATTAACATTTAATTATTACTTTGTTATTATTAATTATTTACTATTCTTGACTATATATGATTGTACATGTTATTATTAATTATTAACATTATTAATAATTTCTAATTATTTATTGACTGGTATAAGCACAGTAAATATCATAAAACATCTGTCATTGCATCCAAAACAATAAGAGTTCCACAAATAATTCAAGAACAAGTACAAAGTATTTAGTTCGTCATAATCATAAACAATCCGGCAAAATCCATGGTTTTCTACAATCTTCATTCTTTTGTCCATAACTTCTTCTTCGGACCTCCAATTGACTTACAATTTGAACTGCAAGCTCCTCACACATTGTACTTCCTCTCCACCAGATTTCATTGTCATCTAAATTCTCTAAGTCTATCCAGTGGTGCCATTAAATCAGCTAAACCGCATCCACAGTTGCAAATCTGATACCTGCACAATTCATCAACGAGGTACATCAATCCATCCTATAAATAGGCTCCAAAACTACCCTCAAATGCTAGATAATGTAAAGAATCAACTAAGCACCTCAAAAATCAAGAAAAGATGCAAAATATGCTAAAGATCAAATAAATTAGAACTAAAACACACAAACAAGCACTTAAAACAGATGAAAACACACTAGAATGATAACCTAAAAACACATTTATCAACTTCCCCACACTTAAACCTTTGCTTTTCCTCAAGAAAAATCAAACATAACCAATCCACTCTATCAATTCATCTGCCCAAGGATTAAGAGCATACAATCTTTCAAAGTTTGGCCACTTGAATGTCCAATTACTACACACATCATGACTAGTTTTCATCGGCATACATAATCAAACTCAACTTCTAACACTATCTATCGAAGGCAAGCATAGACTCAAAATAGATTTTCCTCACGGAATTCATTCATTTCACTCAAATGTTTAAGGTTAGTGTTTCGTTCAAGACTCCCTATAGGAAAGTACATTACCATAGGCTTGCAAATACACCAATTCTTCTCCACAGTGATTACATGCAGAAATAGATAAAAAGAACTTTGCTAAGGGTTGTAATGAGGCTAGGGTTTAAGTTATGTCAAAAAGGTTTGAGGGCTCATCATAAGTATTCGTAGAATACTAAGTATGCAAAGAGATATAAAATGATTTCTGAGGCATGCAAATGGATATAACTAACTATTCTGCACTTCTTGTTGTACTATATATTATTCTTCTCTTTTTTTTGTTTTTTTTTATTTTTAATTTTTTGTTTGATTTTTTCATAAAAATCAAGAAACAAAAACTAACATTAGCAGCTAGATGTAATGTGCTCTAAAAGTAGAGGTACAAAGAAAGCTACTTAAAACGTCTCAGAAAAAGAAAGATTTTAGTCATAAATCCCAAACTAATGCAACTTAGCAATCTATTAAACTTGTGATATGGTAGGCTAATGGGATTTAAGGTTTAAAATAAGGTGTTTTCTATAAACAAAAAGGTTAAAGGCTCAAAAGGGTTTGCAAGGGACAGTGACATAGGTTGTTCTTTAAGTCAAAGGATAAAAGGAGGGCCTTAATCATTTCTATTTAGCATGCATCTAATATATTCAAATTGGTTCAAGGCAAGTTCTAGGGGTACTACCTATGGGAGTATCACACAATCAAAGAAATGATATGACTATGAAATAAAGTCATATAGGCTCAACTCCTCACTTAGGCTCAAATGAAAATTCATCATGTTTCTACAAATCACCTAATCACCCAAATATTAATTTCTGAGTAAGACTATGTAACCAACTACTTCAGTCAAACCGCATGGTTTACCGTCTATCCAAGTGGTTAATTCAATCTTCAAGCGTGTGACTCAATCCTATTCTGACTACTATGATAGAATCTCAAGGCAATAACTTCTATCTCGAAGATCGAAATGTAGGGAAAATGATAAACCTTGAACTAGCAACCTAATATGTAACCTACAAGACATGCCAAAATGCAATGCAAACATAAACATCAAATAATTAGCTACCAAGCTACCTCCCCACACTTGAAAGACACATTGTCCTCAATTTTTGATGAGATAACTACAAACAAAGAACACAATTACTAAAGCCAAAAACCATAACACAAAACAAATACCAATGCATAGTCACAAAAGAATTAGAAACAAATGAAAAAAACAAATAAAGAAAACAAAAACAACTAAAAAGGGAGTTTAGAAAGCTTATGGAGAGGGTGGAGGCAATGGCGCTGGAGATGGCACATGGAGTCCTTGCTTCTCTCAAGAATTGTGGATTTTCTTTTCCAAGTATCGCTGTTGGTGGGCTATCAGTTGTATTTGCTCATTCATCTGGTCGAGTTACTGTTCTATCTTTCTGTTGCTATTGGCCAGGAGTGTGTCGACTCTCTCCCAACCTGTTGATCCCTCTAATTCCTCACTTGATTCAAAAGAGTCCACAAAAACTTTGGAACTGGAAGCTCCACCTAAAAATATATGCTTGACTGTAGTGCATGTCCGAGGATCTCGGAGCTCCATGTTATGGTGTAGTATATCTCCACACATCTTAAGTATGGTGCATCAAAATACTTATAAGAAATAACGGTTAGTTTAGTAAGTCAATCTTAAAATACTAGGCCAAAGCAGTGGCTAAATAACCATTTCTTAGGGATGATCCCTTCTTTGCCACAGATTGGAATAAAGATTGAGAAAAATAAGAGAACATATTAGGCTTAATCTTTTCATCTATGCACCATAATAACAACAACTCCATAGTAGAGCATTTGTTGCTTGAGTTTTAGCAAACACAGCATAACACATGAATTTGTGCAACAATAACCGTTCAGGACTAAGAATGTGAGCGTTCGATGCATTGTGAGCATTAAAATCAGGCAAGTTAGATAAATACTTCCAATAAATGGTAGATGAGAAGTCTTGATGGGAATCTTCAACCTGTGGCTTAGAAAAACCAAAAAGTTGGTGTAATAACTTTTCATCTAAGCTATGAGACTGACCTCATATTTTAAACCAAAATTTACTAGGTTTACTCGATTCAAACCTCAAGGAAGTAAAAAACTTAAGTGTTAGTTCATGAAAAATGGGGTAATCTATATGCAAAATTGTCCCCGGCCACCTTTATTACAAAATTTCATCAATTTATCCTTAAACCCTATTTCTTCTAACAGATCAATATTGAAATATAGTGGTGCAATAATGGATCTAGTTTTTAAAAGATAATACCTGTCGCCTTATTCCTTGGAGTAAATGGGAAAAGGGGCATCACAGTCAACTGCAATGTCTATAGCAATTTTTCCTCCCACCTTAACTTGGATGGTTTTGACAACTTTCTTGATGCTTGGAGGCATAACGGCGTGAAAACCTACAAAAAATACCAAAAGAAACATGATAAGTTTGAGGAAAGAACACATACAACCTTTAGAGAGAGAAACCTACGAAAATGGAGGGATGAAGGGGAAAACAAAAACAAAACAAATCTGCATAAAACTAAAGATTTTTGATGAAAAATATAAGCAAACTTATAAGATTTGGTGGAAACTTGGAAGAAAATTAGCAAAATCTCTTGAAGAAAGATTGTGCGAGCCGAAACTGGAGAGAAGGATGTGTAGAGATGAGAGAAAATGTGTTTTTCTATGTTTGATATGTACGTGATAAATGTGTTTTAGGGTCTTTAAAGGGGGTGGGTGAGATCTACTACTCGCCCTACACGATCGTGCAACCCCTAGCAGCTAATAGTTCTGTCATGATCATGTTTGATCATACATCCCAGAAGACTGATGGTTGCTGACCCCTAAAGACTGATGTTTCTGTCATAATCGTGCACAATCAATCTCAAGAAAACAACACTCAATTCCCTAGCACAGTTTCCCTTATCCTAATTATTTTTATTTTGCTATTAAATGCAGCGGTTGTCAATGTAAAACATCCTTATTATGAAAAGCATTTCATCACAGCAATTCCTTGGCATAGTTTTCCTTGCCTTGAATGTTTTTCAAGACACTGATGATCTTAGTACTCTAAGGATTTATCAAATTTTGTATATTGCTATTTTATATTTACATTATATTTTGTCCATGTACATTATATTATAATTATATATAAGATAACATTGATATAATTATATGTAGCCTTATTTTTGCCTTTTTATTTGTGTAAATGATTAGAAATGATTTTTCTTAACTTGTATTTCTCGATATGGTAATATGGTCCCATGATAAAATGAGGTGCACATATAATTTTATCCTTTTACCTTGTTACATTTGACCGTTGCCAATTTTTTATAATTAAAACATGAATTATGTTTATTTTTAGGTCCTGTCGAGTTTAAATATAAAATTTTAAAATATATCATTAAATATTGATTCAAATTAAATTAATTGTGATCAT
Source organism: Erythroxylum cassinoides (assembly GCA_027478405.1). NCBI lineage: Eukaryota > Viridiplantae > Streptophyta > Magnoliopsida > Malpighiales > Erythroxylaceae > Erythroxylum > Erythroxylum cassinoides. The sequence continues at coordinate 27,045,046 of JANIPM010000007.1, forward strand.
GATTCTTTAATTTCCTCGCATCTTCAATACATATAAAATCTTCGATACATATAAAAAAGAAATTGTTTTCAAGCAAACCAAATATCTTCCTTGCAAAATTTAATATTAATACATTGTAATTAATAAATTTCTTGTACATTTTCATGACGTTCCAAATATTCATAAATCAAATATACTTATAACCTGTTTCCGTCATAAGAATATAACTTTTCACTATAAATTTTGTCAAGACGTTTTCTTGTCACCCTCTTATATTCTTGTAGCCACCAATAAGAGATTATGTTTAATTAAAAGATATGACAAGATAATTATTTATTTTCTAAACATTTTTCAATCAAACTGAGTCTGAATTATTTCTTTTTTAAGCATTAAATGTTATGTTCTCATAAGCCATTCCTTCATGTCTAAACTATAAAATCCATATATTCAATGCATCATATCTTTTCTATTTCAGTAAACAAAAGTTGCAACTGTCTGTAAGTTCTTCATTACCCTTCTTATCTCATTCGATTTATTAAAATTTTTATCGATGTTTAATATACCACATAAGAAAAATTATATTTAACACATTATGTTTTGTTATGTTAATTCGTGATTTTTTGTTATTATCTTGTATGAAATATATAATGAAGTTAGTTTCCATATTTTACTTTTTTTTGGTGTCGGTCTGTTGTCTGCATGACTTAGAGTCATTGATCCCTGACATTCATTTTAACACATTATGTTTATTCTTCGTTCTTTGTTGTTGTCTTGTATGAAATATATAATGAAGTTGTTTTCTATATTTTACTGTCTTTTGGCCTGACTCCCTCACTAGCATGACTAAGAGTCAGGCAAAGTCTCACGAATGTGACTTAACATGTCACACCCATGAGATTCATTGTTCTACAGCTTTACTTCCATCAACTTCTTAATAGACTTGACAACACATCTATGTTACATCTATCGCATAATCATGAATATAATATTGTGTTAAATATAAAATTAATTGTTTTATATCTTTTTTATCAACCTTTATAGGAAAATCCTAAACGTGAATTAGATGGAGTTTTTAACAAAATTGAGAATACGAATTACATCCATCACATTATTTATCTCAAATCTTATCCTTTATTTTTATTATATTGTGTATACAGCACTGATTAATTTTACACACACACACACACACAGATATATATGTATAATATTAATTGTGTATATATATATATACATTTATATAAATCTTTAGTTATAGTAATGTAAATATTTCTAGCCTAGATATTCTAATATATACATAATATATTCTTAATTTATATATAAAGAAGGCAGATGTTAAATAAATGATTCATAATTTTTAAAAAATTAGTGTTAGTTGTTTTTAGCTTCATTCCACTTTTTTTTGCCATTCAGAGATGGATAAGAAAGCCAAGAGACATCAAAAGTATGTTGAAATACCAAAAAAAGAAAAAATTGAATTACTGCAGCGATGTAGAGAAACTCGTGCTGCAAAAAAGGAAATGTTGCTTTGCCTTCTTTTTTATCAAACTGTCGATGATCAACCTTTCCATTCTACCATTGATAGCAAATCCTCTGTAAACCAACTTTTTATTCATCAGTCTAGTAGTCAACTAGCACAAAATCGATCAATCAATTTTAATGTTGATCCTGTCAATGCAATTCATTCCTCTCTCCAACTAAAAGCAATTCCTCATACATGTACAGTTCTAGCATCTAATATCACGTGTCATAATTTAGATTGTCCAACTATACCTTTTTCTTTGACTCAACCTAGCTCAATGATATGTTTTGAAGAACAAGGTATAAATCTGTTTACATGTATTCCTTCGATTTTTTTAATTATTAGTGTACAAAGTTATCTACTTTCTTTTTAATCTTTCAAGGGATAAATTGTCATCGTTCTTCGTCAAAATTAGCATCTTTGTAGAATTTATCTGTTAAGCCCTTATAGCTTCATTTAGTTCCAAATTGTGAACATTGTGGAGTAAAGAGATTTCATCTAGAACTCCCATCACTCTATTGTTCATTAGGAGAAATTTTCATTGTTGTTCCTCAAATGCCATATGCTTTAAAACTATTATTTATTGGTGATGATTAAGAATCTGAACATTTCAAGAAGAATGTTTGTACATATAATAAGAATGTGGCATTTACTTATTATGGAGCTAGTATGATCGAGAACTCATAAAAGATAAAAAAAGGCACTTATACATTCCGTGTTCAAGGTCAAGTTTATCATTTTCTTAATAGCTTACTTTCAACAATTGATAAGGTATCTGGTATCTAGCTCTATTTCTTTAATACTAATGAGGAATTGAAAAGGACTAAGAACTGTGATAAACTTCGCAAGGATACATTAAATCTGATTATGACAATTCTACGAGATAATCCCTACACTAAATTCTTTAGAAGTCTCAGGGACATTCCAACACTTGAGGATCACACAATTGTTCTGAGCTGTTATCCAAACCTTGATTAGCATGTTTACAATCTTCCTAGTGCATCACAAGTGGTTGCTATATAGACTGAGATCGATGATGAAAAAATTTAAAAATGTCCTCACATCCAAATCTATACTCACTCAGGCACTAGTTATAGAATCTAGTCTTATTATGTTTGTTATGACACCCTTTAATATCCTCTTTTATTTCCTCATGGTGAATCTGGATGGCATTGTAGAATTAAGTGGTTAATTTCAAAGTGAAACAAAAGCAATGTTTTAGATGAAGAATCTAATGTTAATTTTAACACTTTTACTAATGCATCTGAATTATTTACTATGGAAAACACAAGCAGGTTTATTTTTTCCTTTTTCACTTTAAATAAGTTGTTTCTTTTTACAATTAAATTTATCAAATTTATTTGTTTTTACTATTAGTTGTTGATCAAGATTTTTGGGAAAATGGTACTATCTCTGCCAGAGAATATTATTATTATCGGATCCAAATAAGAAAGCACGATGAATCTATGCTGCTCCATAGCTTAAGACTATTGTAACAATTTGTTGTGGTAGCTTACATGAAGATCAAAACATCTAGACTTGATTTCCACACAAAAAAGAGATAAGGATAGAGATGCCACAAGGTGTTTTGAACAGTATTACTGTGGGTCAAACAGAAGTTCTAAAATTGGCGATCGAGTTATGCTCCCAGCTTCATTTGCCAGTGGTCCAATGGTTATGAAACGACGTTATCTTGATGCAATGGCTCTAGTGAAAAAGTACGGTAAACTAGATATTTTTCTCACCATTACTTACAACCCTATGTGGACAGAGATTCAAGATAATCTTAAGTTTCATGGGAAATCATAAGATAGGCCAAATTTATTGGCTAGAATTTTCAGAGCTAAATTTGAAATTCTTAACAATGAGCTAATAAAGAAATAAATCTTTGGAGATGTGGCTGCATGTGTTTATGTTATAGAGTTTCAAAAGCGTGGATTCCCTTATGCTCATTTACTATTGATACTTAAGCAACATTCGAATTTGCTAAATCTAGATTCTTACGACTATATCATATCTGCTAAAATCCCAGTTCCTTGTCAAAGCTCACGATTATATATGTTGACATTAAACATATGATTCATAGTCCTTGTGGTCTTATGAATAAAGATTGCCCTTGCATAAGGAATGGTGTATGGAGGAACCATTATCTTAAAATCTCCCTTTACTGATCGTGGTGAAGACAGTTATCCATGTTATAAATGAAGAGAAGATGGCAGAAAACTCAAGGTTTGAAGACATGAGGTTGATAACAGATAGGTGGTTCCTTACAATTCATACCTCTTGCTACTTATTGGTTGTCACATAAATGTTGAATCTGTTCCACTGTGAAAATCGTAAAATACTTATACAAATATGTCTTCAATGGCCATCATCTTGTTAATTGTATCATTGTCGATCAACAAACTAGTATTGATATTGACGAAATTAGTAATTTCCAAGAAGGCATTTGGATTTTACCTCCTGAAGCTTTCCAGCGTATATATGAATTTTCACTAGCAGAGATTAATCCATCAGTTTATATACTCCAGGTTCATCTTCTAGACCAACAGTTTATTTCCTTTGATAGAAGTGCATATCTATTTTATTTATTAAGAAGAATTGACTTCTCCAAAATAATTTTGACTAAATTTTTCAAGATGAATTTGACAAATAAAAAGACAAAAACATGAAATGCTTGTATAGAGATTTTTCAAAATATTTTGTTTGGAATCAAAAAACTAAAACATGGTTAGAAAGAAGTCAAAAGAAAGTGATAGGAAGATTGGTTACCATTGACCCTAAAGAAGGAGAGAGATATTACTTGAGGTTATTACTCACACATGTTAAAGGAACATCATCATTTGATGACTTGTTAACTGTTGATAGAGAAGCTAATTTAGGGAGGCTATGATAAAGTTAGGATTGCTAACATCCGATTTTTACATACAACAAACTCTTGAGGAAGTTGTTTTATTTCAAATCCCAGCTTTACTTAGACTTTTATTTGCTACACTTCTCTTCTAACCGACAAACCCCTGAATAGCTTTGGGAAACATTCAGAGATGATCTTTGTTCTGAATACCAACATGCTTCCTCCTATGATGCATATATATATGAAGATGTTACAAGGATGGCCTTTGAAGATATTAATAAATCACTTGAAAAAAAATGGGAAAAACTTAAACGATTATCATTTTGTTGATTATTGTTTTGATGTTGCGTATCATCAGCATGTTAGTAGAGAAATACAAAGTGAGAAGAATATACAAGTTAATCCAGAAGACTTTAGATTTAAATTTGAATGACGAGAAAAAGTACATATTTGATTTCATTATGCATTCAATTTTGGCATCTAGTGGTGGAAGTTTTTTTATTAATGGTCGTAGTGGAATTGGGAAGCTTTTTTGTATCGAGCTCTTCTTGCAATTTTACGTTCACAAGGTCATGCTGTAATTGTTGTTGCTACATCAGGTGTTGCATCATCGGTCCTTCCTAGTGGCAGGATAGCTCACTTAAGATTTAAAATCCCGTTTGATTTTTCAAAAATGAAAGTTTGCTAACTAAGTAAGCATAGTAGTATTGCAAAATTAATATTTGAATCTAGTTTTATCTTATGGAACGAGGTTTCAATGGCAAAACGAGAAGCCATTGAAGCATTTTATGACTTACTTAAGATATCATGGACTTGAATCAACCTTTTGGAGGAAAAATTATTGTATTTAGTGGTGATTTTCATCAGACTTTACCAGTTATTGACCAAGCCACAAGACAACAACTCATTGATTCAAGTCTTCTAAGTTCACGTCTTTAGCCAGACATGCATAAATTCTCTTTGGCAATAAATATAAGAGTTATCTCAAATCTAGCTTTTTGTGAATTTTTATTATGAGTAGGAGAAGGAACAAAACCAGTCAACTAGCAAGATCAAATTTCTTTGCCAAAACGACTTGTTATTCCTTACCATAACCAAGATGAATCTCTTAATAGGTTACTTTTTTATGTTTTATTTAATTTTTGAAACTTTCTTAAACGAAATTTAAAATATATGTTTCTTATACACCATTTGCCTTTACCAGGTTACGTGAAAATGTCTTCCCTGACTTAAGCTTGTATTCATCCGATCTATATCAGATGATAAATAGATGTATACTGTACCCCACAAACCGTTGCATTGATGAAATTAACGCCATGATGATCATCAAATTGTCAAGAAATCTACATTCATACATGAGTTTTGACAAAACAGTTGACCGAAGGCATCAAGCAGATTATGAAGATTTTCTCAATTCTTTAAATCCTAAAGGTCTACATCCACACAAACTATTGCTCAAAGAAGGTTCTCCAATTATGCTCCTATGAAATTTGAATCCAACTGAGGGACTATGTAATAGGACAAGGTTGATATGTAGGCAATTAAAAGATCATGCGATTTCTGCATAAATTGTCTTTGGACCTCATAAAGGAAAATTAGTTTTTATACCTAAAATTCCTTTACAATCTTCAGAAAATGAAAAGAATGGAATACCTTTTGTCAGAACACAATTCCCTGTTCATCTATGTTTTGCAATGACCATAAATAAATCTCAAGGTCGAACGCTTGATTATGTAGGGATTTATCTCCATCAACCTGTTTTCTAGCATAGACAATTATATGTGGTTTTGTTAAGAGCTCAAACTTCTGAATCAGTTAAAGTTCTCATTATTCTGGGAACTCTTGAGTCTTCAAAACTTGATTGAAAAAATAAGAAGTATTGTCTTCCATGAAATTTTCCAATTGGTCAAATTATAAAGTTTTAAACTATCATTTGTAACGCCATTGTGAAACCAATTTCACCTCAGTATCAAATTAAAGACTTAAAAATTCAATGGACAATTACAAGTCAAACTATTGTTGAACCTATAGCATATGATGACAACATCGTCTCCATAAAATTCAACTATACATGTTTTACCAATCTTATCAACTACTTGAACGACAAGAAAAAATCAGTTGGTCATATCCATCGATGTTTCTTTCTGTAACTTTGACTTCTTTAAGTATTACATATAATTATATTTATCTTTAACATGCGATAGATACTTTGGGTGTCATTATTGAAGTGTTAGATCAAAAGTAAATCAACAGAGATGGCAAACTTTTAACTATCTAGAAATTCGTTATTGCCATCAAACAATACATTACATTCTTTATTATTCTCTAAAGCTCTTAAAACCTGAGACAAAATCTTTTTCCTCATTTCTTCCATTTTTATATTAGGCAACAAACCGTTATAATGTCAATGTGGAATGCTTTTGTTGCTAATGAGCGTCAACAAATTGTCCACTCATTTCATAGTTATCCTAAATTGTCGGCCACAAGCTAAAAGTCAACTTTATAATGGTAATTTTGTTTTCTCGTTCATCACACTTTTACATTTTTATGTTATTTATGCTTATATTTTATTCTTAACTTACAATTAAAATATTGTAGGTGCTGCATTATCCACTTGGTTTGACTTTGCCATTCTCATTGATCCATTGATACAAGAAGTTGCAGATCTAAAAAATTGTTAATGTCACATTTTGTTTCTCTACTATAAAACTGGAAAAATTATATACAAATTTATAATATTTAAATGCTTGTATATTTATAATAATCATTTTTAGGGCACAATGAAACAATAAGTAACTTAAAAACCTAATTAACCAACAAGCTTTCCTGAAGTATAATTCTAAAGTTTCTTTTGGATCAGATCAAAAAATTACTCAAATTATTTTCTTGAAGTCTACCAGTAAGGTAAACACATATGATATTCTTTTGTAACCTTTCTGCATCACAGATTGCTTATCTGAGATTAATATTTCTAAAAAATCTATTTATATATTTGCAGACAACAAAGATTAAAGCTAAATTTTCCTTTCAACACATTTTGCAAAATTACCAGTATATGGCTTGTAAAAATGCTTTCACTCCACTACAGCTACATATGGGATTACATTCAGTTGTAATTCTTGCAAGGAGAAATTGCCAGCAAAACCCAGACATTTGTTGTTCCTTTTCTTCTTTTCAATTTTTTGCGTTTTCTTCTGATGTAGCATATTTATTGAGAAAATTGGGAAATTATTATGTTTTTTAACTTCACTGTCACGGCTGTGACATATTAAGTCACCCATGAAAACCTTCAATATATCACAGGTGTGACATGTTAAGTCATAACCGTGACAATAACCTCGCGGGTATGGCATGTTAAGTCACACCCGTGACAATAACCTCATGGTATGACATGTTAAGACACAATGCATTTTTTTATTTTCCTCCGTTTTTTTCTTTTGTGACAAAATTTTTAGTAAATTAATTATTATATCTAATTAACACACATATCCTCATTAACTTTTGTTTGGAAATGTAGATGTTGTTATGATGTTGATTTAACTGATGAAACAAGAACTATCATAGCTTCAATTTTTGCCGAACTTACTGAAAATCTCTTGAAGTTCACTACAATTGAAGCTAAGCAATTTTATCACCAAGTTATTTTTTTTACTACAAATACAAATAAATTACAATAATTATGATATGTTTATCATATGACTGATGCTCTATGTTTTTATCTTTTCATAATAAGAGCATCCAATTTCCTCTAAAAAGAGGTACACGCATAATTGAAAACCAAGACATTTCTTCTTCATATCAAACCTATTCACATGTAATCACCAGATGAAAGAAAACGGTTCACTGTTGTATATTACCGTGAAACTGATGCTAATGAAACTAATGGTGATGAATTACAAAAGGGTTGAATTTTGATTATAAAAGATGATGACGTTTCAACTGATCGTCCAAATAACAATACTGAGATTACAAATACATCAATTTCAAGTTTTTATCATTATTTATTCAATAAATTTGTTTCTTTTTTATCGTTATCAAACTACATCATTTTTTTTCCAATTATGTTATCATCTGTTATTTATTTACACAAAAAATTTATCAAAAAAATTTATAAAACAATGTCTTCACAAGAGATTCAGCAAAATTGAGCCGATGATAGCCTCATATGTGAATGTTGAGGATAGCAACAAAAAACCGAAATTGTCATAGACTTTTTTCATAGTTTGTCCAACAACATATGCATATAACTTTCCTAACTTTTATGCTTTAATTAACTCTTTTCTTGAACTTCAAAATTATGTATACATGCATGGTAGTTTTTTCTTGTTAATTGACAAGCATTGTTGACATTTTTCGACTTTTCTCATAATTGTGACTTAGTTATGTACCATGTGACAATTCTATGATGGTTTTTTGTTGTTAATTTACAACCGTCACTAGCATTTTGTGACTTTGGTTTATAACTATCGCTTTGTTATGCCATAAGAAAATTTTCTTTATATTAAACTCATCCATATTCGTAAATAGATTATTTTTAAATTCTTACAAATTTTGACATATAAAAAAAAATTATTGTACATATATTTTTTATTGTTTAAGTTAAATTTTAGTTAATTAAAAAATTCTTATATCATTAATAAAAAATTTCTTTATTGATTAATTATAATATGTTATG
>JANIPM010000007.1:27068314-27083234 GCA_027478405.1 Erythroxylum cassinoides
AAAAGCATTTATTTTTTGAAAATTTTAATTTAATATTAAATATTTTAAAATTTTAATTTAATGATTAACTTTTTAAATTTTGTATAAATTAAGTCAAATTTATATCTCTATCTCTTTAAGTAATTTGTAATAACTTTTGGATATAATAGTCTTTTAGTCCTTAATTTTTTAGCCACTGAAGGAAAACACTCCTTATAGTAACGTTTTCAAAGTTAGCAGATTGAGTTCAATCCACCAACCTAATCAGTTGATTACCAAACAGTCAAATAGCTAAAATCTTTCAATCCGTTAAAAAATGATTGATAAGTCATTTATCAAATAAGGCCTTAGAGTTTAGTTAAAAATAATGATAAAACAAGCGCGATATATCATATGTAGACTAATCAAATGTCATTGACATAGTAACTTGACTCAGCTATTAAACCCAACTCTAACCAATTAAATTTGACCTAAATTAATAATTTAATATAATTAAAATAAATTATTAGTCTATGATGAGATTAATTAGTTCGGCGCAAATTTAAGAATTGAGTTGAATCGTCGTATAAGTAATAAATAATTGGTCTATATATGATATTCATATGTAATGTCCATGTCATATATTTCGTTGTTATTTTTTAACCAAAGTTTAAGATAAGGGATTAAAAAAAACAATACAAGAAGTTTTTAAAAAAACTTTAAAGATTAAAGAGTTAGTCTAAAATTTCTTAAATAGTAACTACTAAAAAAACAACTTTATAAATTTTACAATTATAGTTCGAACGTTAAAAAATGACAATAAAATGCTTGAATTTTAAATTTTTGTAAAAACAACCCAACATTGAACTCTTTGTTAATGGAGCTAACATGGCAAGCCACATCAATTGTCATAATATTTATGTGGATGCTAAGTAGAATTAATTATTCACATCAGTAATTAATTTGTTTAATATTAAAATGATAAAATTTTTTAAAAATTAAACCTAAGCTTTTCCTCTCAAAATTTCTTCGTTCTTCTCCCTTCCACTTCCTCAAATGTCACCTTTTCCTTTACTCTCTTACGGACCCTTGGCTTTATAGGATCCCGATGCACTTTTTACCTCTCCATTTTCATGAGAATTTGTAGGTAATGGAGTTTTTGGTGGAGAAACTTGATTTCCATACCAAAATGTTGGCATGACTGCTAAGCAAGAGCTTGAATAAAAGGTTGGATCTAGCTTTGATTAGGTAGTTGAACATTATGGAGCTGTGTGTTAGCAATGACTCTATTAACCTGATTCTTTCTTTGTGCTATTTCGTATATGCAGGTTTCATGTAAATAAAGTATACATGTTGGTGGTTTATAGTTTATATTTTTGTATGAAAATTGAATTCGGTTATCTATGGTTAATACAATCAATGTTCAAATTGCTTGTTCAAGGTATGTTCAAATATTGATATAATTGATCTTTTATTAATATTGTGAAATAAATTTATTAAAACAACATGCTGTCAAAGTAGTCTCTCTCGTGTAGATTAATTTATTTTATAATATTAAGATGGTTGTGTATGTGTAATTCATGTGGATGTTGACTAGCCTAAAAGAAGGTTAATATTTTCGTCAAAAATACATGTATACTTGTGATAAATATGTGACAATTATTAGGTTAGCCATGTGAACAATTAATCGGTCCAAAGAAAGGTTAATTGTTTGACAGTTTTGTTATTGTCAATATTTAATTATTGCACCAAGAGTACCACTTACAAGTTAATATTTCAGTCCAAAGAATAAATATTTATGTTATGCTAGGTACCTTATGATGGGCTTTACCATTATTTGATATTATATGATTATGTGAAATTTATGTGAGCTTATTTGTTGGTTGTTTTGTTCTCTATTCACTTGCTATTTCTGCTTCTACTATTACTGTTATTTAGTTAAAGGATCAACTTACAGTTCCTCAGTCTTTAAATGCTTTAAACCTTAATGTCACCTTTTCGTATCAACACTTTTATGACCAAATAATTGACCTTTAAATACTAAAACCATGTGATATTCTTTGTTGTTATTAAACAACACTGCAAGAAGATTACCACAGTATAACCAAATAGGTTTAGCCACTGAATCAACCACAGATAACTCAGAAATCAAGTTTTTGAGCTAAACTATTTGTGATATAGCTCCATAGCATGCACTCTACATGAATAGTCGAGGAAGTTATATGTGTCTACTTGACACACTTCTACAACATTGTACCATCTGCAAACTTAAAAATGTAACCTTAAGTGAACTTTCGATCATCCAGACACATAGCTAAAATCTAAATTTGAATTCTCTACGAGTTTTAGTTTGTTGACTTTTCTATATGTCAACATATAATCCTTAATTCTTTTTAGTATCTCAACATTCGCTAGATTGTATTATAATGGTCTACTCTTGAATTAACCAGATATTGATCAAACAGTCAAATAGTGAATGTAATGTCCTGCCTAGTATATAGCTGAGCATACATCAAGCTATCAATCGTACTAGAATACGGAACATTCTTCATAATCTTTCTCTTTATTTTATTCTTTAGACACTGTGTCAAAGATTATCTTTCACTATAAGAGATAAGTGCTACGACAGGTTTACTGTTAACCGTATTAAAACTTTGTAACAAATGTATGCATTCTATGATAGGTTTACTGTTAACCGTATTAAAACTTTGTAACAAATGTATGCATTCTATGAGAGGTCTGATGAGTATTGAAATCTGTCCTGGTGAATCTGAATACTTAGGACAAAAGATGTTATACCAAGATCCTTCATGTCAAAGTTCTTGACCAAAAGTTGCTTAACCTCATATAACATGGTCAAGTGATTTGACGTAAGCAATATATCATCCACATGCAGTAATAGGAAGATAACTTTGCTCCCTTTGACCTTGTAGTACAATAATCTTTTTATTTTATTTTCCATGAAGCCGAAAGAGATCATAATCTGATCAGTTATAAGTGTAACATCTCGTTACTTATGTTAAAGTTAGAATTGTGAATTATGAGAAAGTATTGAGAAATTAGGAAAATGCACGTCATGCATAAGTTAAATGTGTCAGGCACATTTTTACACATTCATTTGATTGTACGTGCATTCATTGACAATTTTCGGGTATAATTGAGTTATTAAATGTGATTTGGCAATTCTTGTTTTTTCGGGTATTTTGAAAATTTTGATGAATTTTAGAAAAATATTAATTTTTGGGCCAATTATGGTGTGAAACATGGCAAATATATATATTTGACAAATGGTTTGTATGTGTGGTGACAAGTGGCAGATTTATTAGGATGAAAAATGTAATACATGCAAAGTGGACACATAGCAAGTGTTTTTGAGAAGGAGATTGTATGTAGCCTTGTTTCCTTCTTTTGTTGTTTTCTTCATCGAAAGAACACTGTGTTTCCAAACTGTTTTCCTTGCTCATCCACCGAAACTTGTTCTTCAATATCACTGCTAGAAATTTTGCTTAAACATCAAGTAATTTGTGTTTAAGTTTGTTTTTGGGTGTTGTGTAAATGATGTTTTGATGGTTGAAAATGAGATCATGCATAAATTGAGAAAGTTGAGTAGCTTTGGTGTAAATGTAGAGTTGTTAAAAAATGTGCTGGAAACCTTGTTGAACCATGATTTTAATGATGACTAGTGTTAGAGATGAATATATGCATGAGAAGGTAAAGTAGTAGAGTTTCGGTGAAAAAATGTGCTAAATGACTTAGATGAGGAATTGAAATTGTGAACGAGGAAAAAATGCAGAAAATTGAAAGTTACATGTATGAGAGTCGGATTTTGATGTTTAAGTGTGAATCTTGGATTTTTGGAATTTTTTGTATACTGATGAGCTAAAAATGAGTTGGAAGAATTGTTTGAAAGTTATTTGAGTTAATTGATGTGAGATTGAGCTTTTGAAAAATTTACTGTAGAGAGAGAGGAAGAATAGTTGGAGTTTTGGATTTGTGACTTTTGAAGTTTAAATTTGATTCTGATTTGTTTAGAGATTGTTTTGGGTATAGAAATGCATGATTTATAAGTTAGAAGGATTTAAGTTGGAAAAAGAGTTGTGTTTAGTCTGGAGAACTTCGGTGAAGAAGAAGAAGAGAGGGAGAAAAATTATGCAAAAACATGTAGAAAATGGTGTCCTGTAGCAAGAGGGAAGTCACCCTTGTGCATAAGCACAACGGTGACTTTGCATGGGTGAGTTCAAAGTCACCCTCGTGCTTAAGCACGACGATGACTTTGCCCAAAGTGACTCACCCTAAACACCTTTGCTTCTTTTAGCTATAACTTTATCATCTGACCTCCAAATGACATGAAACTTAAACCAATAGATTCCTAACATAGTTTTATACCTCTACATAAAAATTGGTAGCCTTATGAATTAAATTGGGAAATATTGATTGAATCAAAGTGAGGGAATATGTTGGAATAGTATGAGCCGGAATATTTTACTGAATAAACTTCAGTATTTTGATTATATCTTGTCCTTTAGAGCTCTGAATGGGATGATTCTTGATTTGAGTTAAACTAGAGACTTAAGGATACAAATTTTCTGTAGAGATTAAATTCTAATTATGCCTATAAGAATTTCAGAATCTGATTGGAAATTGAGATATGAATTCTGCTGAAGCTTAAGAATAGTTTAAAATCTTTTAAGAATAACTTTCAATATACTGACCCAAATTGAATGAACTTGATATCATTGGAAACTTAAGACTTGGTAGAACAACTTTATAGAAGAAAGTATTGGCTAATTTTATCATTTACCTTATCATATTAGTTATGCAAAGTTGACCTGTAAGTAAGTTGTTAGAAAAATCTGAAGTGATCAATTAAGTTATGTAATTGATTTCATATTGTTTTATTATGGTCCAAATTATAAATACAAATGATATTAATGAGGGCTTTGATATTTGAATGATTTGATGATAAGGATCACAATAAGATACCCTAAAATTGTCATTGAACATGCATTGTGCATATTTTATATAAGTAGATATGCATAAAGGAATACTTATACATTTGTGCAAAAGTGTGATATTTGTAAATATGTTTTACATGATATAGAGGAGCTCATTCGATGCCAGTTATACATTGCCGGACCATCCAGGCAATAGCATATTAGAGCGTACTGTGAGTCAACCTAGATGATTTTCTTAGGCTTGATTTGATTTGATTTTTTTAAACTTCCAATATTATTAACCTGTTTTGATTTGTTTATGAATTTCGGTCTTGAAGTCTGAGGAGTTTAATAGTTGGGTATGTATTGGAAGTGCTCTTATTTGATGTGTAATTTTGTATAACATGTGAATTCTAAACGAAAGTTGAATGTCGGACTTAGGTCCGATGATTATGAGTTTCTGATTGAACGTCATACATGACATATTCAGTATTTGATGCATTTCATAAAATGCATGTTCAGATAAAGGAGTTGTGACTGAAGTTGTCAGTAATGAAAATGGTTACATGTAGAGCTTTGTTCCGTGATTTTTATTTCTACATATAGAGTTATGCTCCATGAAATATGTTTCTAATTGAGCCCAATGGGCCAGTATTTGTTTCTGTATGTGAAAGGCACTCGATCACAATAATGATAACGAATGTGGAGTCTCATACACACATGTATTGATATAAATATGTTCTGATTCGCAATGATTACATGAAATGTCATGTTAATGTGAGTATTTGGAAAATACATGTTCTGAATAAATATTTGTGAATTATATGATTTGTGTATATGACCTGGGTGAAATCATTGATGATGATTCACTCATTGAGTTTGCAAAACTCACAAAAATTGCAACGTGATTTTTCAGGTACGAGACAGGAAACCTAATTCTTTAGACAAGACTAAAGGACCCTTTTGGATTAAGTTATAGCTCAGAGGTCTGTCAGTTGACACCAGAAATGTCGTAGCTTTTATTTTTTTAGTTTTGCTAGAACCTGTATGAAGCTTGTAAATATTTGTTTAATGAAAACAGTGTAAGCTTTGTGAATGAATGAAATGTTTAGTTTAAAAAAACATTAGCGACTTTTAAGTATGTTAGATGATACCATGTGTAAGTTAGATTTGTTTTGCCCTAACATACCATTATCATAGGATATGTACTTGAATGTCCATGGATGTTCGGGTATATACCTTATGGTAGTGGGATGTTACAATCTTCCTCTCAGTTATATCTGTTAAAAAAATTAACCATCTTTAAAGTTATTATGAAATTGGTTAACGTTTATTTTGGTATTAAAATTTCATGGTTATTGAAATGAGTATATAATTATTTCATGGTTATAAGGATACTTTAGACAATTAGTCATGTTAACAAATTATTTGGGTCATTTAATATATATTAAAAATTTGTTTCATTTAATATATATTAAAAGCTCTTTTATCTTTTTTAAGATATAATTATTAACTTATGATGAGCCCATTTAAATATGATCATGGTTAAGCCATTTAAGTCACGGTTGTGACTTCCTTTAATCGCAATCGTGATAAGTGCTGTGCAAGTTATTGCTATGTAAGTTATTATTTTAACAGCCCTTATCATGCTTGTGACTTTTTGAGTCATGGACGTGAGTTCCTATAGTTTTAATTTTATATCGTCTTTATCCTAAAACACAATTTTGGTTAACTAAAAAACGTTAATTTGAACTCAAGTTATTATTACCTTCTATTATCTTAATATATACAACAAACTCAATTTTTTTTCAAAACTTTAATCCTTTTTTTTAATTAGGGAGATCATCAAATAGTTTTATAAATATGCTATTTTATATTCGCAAATGGTAACTTCAACAAATACACACTCTTTACACAAAAGAAGAGAAGAAGAGCAAAGAGCATATTTAGCTTAAGCAAATAGGTGGGTCACATAACTGATTAAAAAGGTAAATATTTGGGAACTATTAACAAAAACATTTATTTATTTGTGATGCTCTATCTAAAGAAGATAAACGGAGAACATATATCAATATAAAAAATTAATTTTAAAAAATTAATTAAGTGACTAAACGATAAGTAATTAATTAATCAATTAAACTATAATTAATTAATTTATTAAAATCTACTTCATGCCTTAACACCTCAGACAAATATATTTAATAAATATTATTGAATAATTATAATTTGATTATTAATTACAATTTTTGTTGTTAAATATTATTAATCTTTTATAAATTATTACGTGTTTTTGTTCATGTTATTAATTGTATATGATAGCATGCACGGTTGTGACTTATCATGTTATTTACTGTATATGATAGCATGCACAATTGTGACCAGATAAGTCATAACCGTGCATGTTCGTTGAAAAAACTCACGGGTGTGACATATTAAGTCACGCCTGTGAGCATGATATTAATATTATTAAATATTCTGTGACAAGTTATTATTATTTATTCGCAGACATAAAATTATAAAAAAATTGTCTCATGGGTGTGGCATGATGTCACACCCATGAGGTGATAATGATTATTAAAATAAATGCAAGCCTATAACTTCTCAACTTATAGTCGTGCATCAAAATCACGCCCATGACTTAATTAGTCACAAATGTGACTACTTAACTAGATTTAAGTTGAATTATCAAATCATAATTAATATTAGTTATAAATTACACAATCAATTTATTTTGTCTTAGCCATAAATCCCTATATATATAACAACTATCAATTAAACATAAACATTGCACTAAAACCCTAACCTCAAAAACATGAAATACTACATAAACATCAAAATCTACAATCATCTAATAAAGTAAAACTATTTAAGAAACAAAAATTTCCACTCACAAATTAAACATTTCCACATAATAAAAAAAGTTAATTTGAACTCGCATATGCATACACAAAACACTTATATTAATTTTTTTTCCTTCTTAACATTTGCACATCATGCCTATCCTTGTCTTTGGTTTTCTTCTTAGTCTTACTATGATCCTATTTGTCAACAGTCCCATTTACACCATCCAACTTCTCAACGGTCTGCTGGCCCTCGAATTTTCTCTTATCTTTCTTCTTCTTTTTTCTAAGATTTTGCATCCTCAGAAGCATCAGCATGCCTGTATAACAAGTGCAGCTAGCGACTGCCTCATATAACAAGCACAAGTACATGGTTAAAGAGAGTTAAAAGTTGCAATAATTACATAAACAATAAATGATAAATAATATTCCATAATAAACAATAACATGAACTTAAGAAAAGAAAAAAAAGGGATCACATGACTTACAACTGTCACAACAATACCTTAATATTTAAATTAAAATGCTACTTAACCAAAACTAAAAACACTAAACCATAAAAACACAAACACCAAAAAACAAATTAATAATAACAACAAATTATTTTCTCATTTAATAATTAAAGATGTTAAAGATCAATTCAATGAAAACAACCTAAGATTTTTAAACTCATAATAATTTGCAAACAAACTATTCTTCACATGCATAACCATAATTAACAAGTATGTCAACTGAAAGGCCAATAACAAGTGTAATAGACACTCAGTCCACTTTCCTTTCTTTCAAGCACTCAAAAGTCATAAATATTCACTCATTTTTCATTTCATGTTAAATATCAACCACAAGCTTTTTAGCTGATACAATCTTCATTACTAAATATATAACACAAACATTAATCCAAAGGTTTTTATTTTGGTTGTAATAAGGCCAAGGTAAAGTAGGGAAAAGATAAAACCAGGCTTTAAACCATAGGACTAATTGAGCATTTAAAATGATTCAAACCGATAACATATAAAACATTGAATTTTTTCTTTTCAATTTGAAATATAACTCCCAATCTCCCTTACTTTTTCCTTCTCCCCTTTCCTTTCATTTTCTTTTGTCTCTTCCTTTTTTTCTTTTTTTAATACCATTTTCTCCTTCTCTTTCTTTTTTTTTCTTTTTTCCCCTTTTATCTTTCTTCTTTAGTTGATATGATTTGATTTTTTCCCCAGTATACAACAGCATACAAGGGCAATCAAAACAGATAAACAATAAAGGCCAAAGCTTATGTTTCGTGTTTTAACCAAAAAAAGTTTTCATGTAAGCTCAAAGGGACTCACTAAGGATAACATCATGGTGGATTTTTAAGCTCTCAAGTTAAATCTTAAACCCCTTCATCACTTTAATGTTTGTATAAGATTATGCAATCTCGACTAGTATTCACAAGCAAGTTCTAGATTTGCTTAACCATGAAAGAATACACTCAATAATGAATACTTTTAATTGGTCTCAAATTCTTACTGAAGAAAAGTCTCATTCATCTATCACAACAAGTTAATATCCTTTTAATTAAAATCCAGGTCAATCAATTTATGCATGCAAATATATTTGTTCACTCGTATTATGCATTTATAATCTCAGTAAAGTTCAATTAATAATCAAACATATTTAACGATTAAAAAAAACATAAAATGTACATCAATCATAGTCGACATCATAGGAAATTAAATAAAAGATCTAAGATGCAAACAACATTAATTAATACAAACAATAAAACTAAAAGTATTAATGAAAAACGATCAAAATAATAAAAGAAAAAGATAGAAATACAATGCTAAGATGAAGGTGAACGCTTTCTCGAACGAGGATTTAAATTCGCTAGGAAATTCCTGATCTCTGCAATATTAGCCTCAATCTTGTCCAATCTCTCATTCATTCCTCGTTCAAATATAGTAAGTTGATTAATCAATGATTGATATTTGACAGAATTAGGTGCAATGTTAAAGCACGTACCTTCATGTGGCAAAGCGTCATCCCCTTGTGTACCTTCATCTACTTCACCATGACTATGCTTGCTACTCGAAGCTTCTACTGTCTCGTCATTAACAACAACATAATGATCACCTTGCCGCCTAACAATATTCATGGACACCAAGGACTGCAAATCTCAACTAGAATTCCCTGAACTAACTGCATACTTGTTCTCTCAGTCAATAAACCAAAATACTCTGCAATTTGGGTGACAAATGCACCAACAACTATTTTGCCCGCTCTAACTTTAGCCACATCCTTCATATACATACTTAACCACATACCAATATTAAAGTGTTTAGCATGCACCATACACCACAATACAAACAAATCTACTTTAGAAACCGCACCTTGGCTATCTCCTCTACCAAATATCTTGCAAGTTAAAAACCTATGAAGATAACGAAAGCTAGGGTCCACTAAAGCATACGATTTAGACCTACTCAGAGAGAAAACATTTGTTGAGTTTGTAATTCCATTCCAAAATTCTTTAGGCCTAAATTCATCATGATAACCATATAAATCGCTACGAGGAAATCCAAATATACTATTCAAGTCATCTAAAGCAAAAGCGTATGGTATATTCATAAATCTAAATATCAAATTAATCACAATACCATCTTTGTTAAAGATCAATTGTAAAGTTGTCAAAAATTCTAAAGTTAATTCAACTTATGAATTTTTTTCTAAATTTTGAAAATTTGTCCCATCCTATGTTATGCAACAATTCATTAACTCGGTCTGCAATTCCTAATTCAATTATAGCTCCATGATCAATAAATCTATTCAACATAATCAGACGATCTTTTAAAGTCGCATACCTTAATTGGCTGTCACGAGTGTTAAACTGAAGGGAAGGATTACCTAAAATAGGCACATCGTCCGCTTCAGAAGATGAAGACGCTCTTAATCTCAAACGAGGCATAATCTAAGTACAATTAAAAATCAAAATATTTTGGTAAATCTCAAACCAAATGGAACACTTTATTATGTAATTGGATATCGAGCAGTTAAATATAATAAGCAAACATGAAATCCTACAATAATATGAGTCCAACATGATCATACGATGAACAAACATTTGGCTTAAATATACATCGTTTAATAAATAATAATAAACTAAAGTATTAAAACGAAAAGATTACATAATCTTTTGTGTTATCTTTTATTAAACGTTTGTAAATTTGATTAGTTGTATACTATATCAAAATGTTTTATATAATATCAAACTTGAATTATTTAATAATGAACCATCAATTCATTAAAAACTGAACTTTACTATATTATAAAATCAAAGTTTTAAAACCATTATACCTGCTTTTTAATTCATTCTCATACCATAATTCTCATTAATAACTCATTTACATGTTCACCCCTTTGCTAATCCTTTTTTTCACTCAACAAACAAAAGTTCAAATTTTGTGTAATTTTTATCATTCTTATTTTTATTTTTTTTCATTTATTTAGAAAAATCTATTAACAAAATTAATAGTATATCTATTATAATTTCATTAATGGCGAACAATTAAATACAATTCTTACAATTTAACAATTATATTATTATAAAACAAAGCGATAGCAAATAGCCAAATCAAAACAAAT
Source organism: Erythroxylum cassinoides (assembly GCA_027478405.1). NCBI lineage: Eukaryota > Viridiplantae > Streptophyta > Magnoliopsida > Malpighiales > Erythroxylaceae > Erythroxylum > Erythroxylum cassinoides. Next base: position 27,079,662 of record JANIPM010000007.1, read on the forward strand.
TGTTAATCAAATACAATTCCTAACCGAGTATAAAAACCAGGAAAAAAAACCAAATCGCATAATAAGGTTAAAAAATCTATTGTATCTTATTCAAATCATATCAACTTGAAGTCATAAAAAATGTATATAAAAAACGAAGCATCAACCCAAATCAAAACAAGAAACTAACTAAATACATTTTACTAAATGTAAAAATTAAACCCTCGTGAAATTACAAAACTATGTTATATTTAACTCAACTTTCTTACGTTAAAATCATAAAAAAAGAAAATACCAAAATATGTTTAACGGTATAAAAGATTACCTATAATTGTAAGCAGCTTGCATGAGAGACGGCGACACAAGGCAACAAATGGCAACAGCGACAAGCGACGATACTGAAGAGCCACAGAGGACGGTAACGACCTAAATCAAGAACTAACGTCCCAGCTTTAGATATGAAGAAATACAAGATTCGGACACTTGGGATTTTCAACTGCTCATTCACTGGAGAACAAATCCCAGTAGAAGGAGAAGAGAGAATGGTCGTGATTTCTACTCATGCAACTGTTAGGTTAACTTAAGATTCACACCCAATGAATTTTTTTCGTTATTTTAATTAACTAAAATATTTAATTTATTATAAAAAAATTTAAACTTTTTTTCAGTCCCAGGCGTGACTTAGTAAGTCATACCCGTGACTAAAGTTTGACTAGCTTTTGTAATTTTTGTTTAGATATTATAATATTTGTATTTACTTTCTATATTTTATACATTTATAACAAATACATCACATTATACATTTCTAAATTTTTTATTTTTCATTCTAAATTTTTACTAACAAATTTTACTTATTCATTTTTAATATTCTAACTTACATATTTTTTATAATTCTATCACATTAATAAATTTTAACCTTGTTAATTCCTTTCTTATACATGCCAAAATTTAAATATTTATAATTTTATCACAAAATTTTAAATTACACACTATTCATTTATACATTAAATAATATAACATCTTACACCTAGTGACTTTTATTTAGTTAATTAAAAAAATTTAACTTTTTTTGTTTCGGGCATGATTTGACAAGGCACACCTGTGACTGATGATACAGTTTTTTATTTTTTACTTAGATATTATCATATTTGTATTTACTTTGTATATTTTATCCATTTATAACAAATAGATTACACTATACATTTCCTAAATTTTTTATTTTTCATTCCAAATTTTTGCTAACTAATTTTACTAATTCATTTTTAATATTTGAACTTATATATTTTTAATAATTTTGTCATAATTCCTTTCTTAGTATACATTTCAAAATTTAAATATTTATAATTTTATCACAAAATTTTAAATTATGCAATATTCATTTATACATTAAATAATATATCATGTTACAACCAGTTACTTTTTTTAACTTTGTTATTTTAGTTAACTAAAATATTTAATTGATTATAATTTTTTTTAAATTATTTTGTTTCAGTTAAGTCACACCCGTGACTGTTGATATGTGTGTTTTTTTTTTACTTTTTACTTAGATATTATAATATTTGTATTTACTTTGCATATTTTATCCATTTATAACAAATACATTACACTATACATTTCCTAAATTTTTATTTTTCGTTCCAAATTTTTACTAAATAATTTTACTAATTCATTTATAATATTCTAACTTATATATTTTTAATATAACAAAATTTAACTTTGTTGTAATTTCTTTCTTAGTATACATTTCAAAATTTAAATATTTATAATTTTATTACAAAATTTTAAATTACACAATATTCATTTATACATTAAATATTATAACATGTTTAGAAATACTCCTACAATTAAATTAAGCATAAATACTCCTAGAATTAAATTAAGTGGGTATTATATTACTACGCATTTGCGTAGTGTCTATTTGCTAGTATTAGTTAAAGAGATTTTCAAGTCAAAAGTAAACTAGCATCGATGTTAAATTCTAATGATATGAGTTTGAGTGGTTTTAAACTTTTGTGAAAATAAATTTGTACTCTAATTAAACTTTTTACATGTAACCTTAGATTATAAATAACTAGATAATGATTTTACAAGGTTGAATCTTTGGGAAATTGGGAAGGTTGTTGTCATCTATTCCCTTTATTTCATCCTTCTTACAGTAATAAAAGAAGTCTATGTCATTACTTATATACGTGGTTCATATAATTGATTGAATGACATAAATTCTTGCGTTTTTACTTCGTTTCTTTTCATCCTATATTGCTTTCTTTGTACAATAATCAGTGTTAGATTGATTAGTATTGCAGTATTTGACCTAAGATTTTGCTATTAAGATGTATCTTCATATGTGGGATACTAAGAAATTTAATAGATTAAATAATTTCAATCTATGAAACATAAAGGTGAGTGCGTTTCTTATTCAATAGGATATGCAATAACGTTGAAAGGAAAAAAAATGTTAGAGAATTTTGGGGCATCGAATAAGAAAGAGATTATATTAAACGCCTATTAAGTAAAATTGTTGAGTTTGGAAGACAAGATATCAAGAGAGGTAGTTTATTATGAAAACAACTCAAAAGTAAGTACAATAATAACAACTTAATATGAATCCCTAAGATGCAGGGTTTGAGGAGATAGGGAAGTATAATAGCTTTACTTTTATCTAGTAGAGAGATTATTTCAAACTTGGAAGTAAGTATCAGAAGAAATTATGTACAAATTGTTTAAACAACCTGAGAGTAAATATTAGAAGCAATCATTGACAAACTGTTTATATCAAAAGCAATGTTAGCATACCTTAAAGATGAAAAAAAGTAAACAGGAAAAAGATCACATTGACAATTTTAATTAGATCATCTTGGATTTACAAAGTTTGGAGATTAAAATTGAGAATGAGGATTAAGCTATATATCACTACAAGAAAAATGTCGTTTATCGACGGATCTTACCAACATAAAACCTTAGGATTTCATCGGTAATAGAAATTAGTGACGAAATTAACCGACAGACAAATGCATCGTTAAATGATCATAGGTAAATTTACCAATAGATACTTTATGTAACCGTCGGTGATCATATTGATGGTTGGCTATGACTGTCAGTAAATTTACCTAAGACCGTTTTGTTTCCATTGGAATATTTGCAAACAGTATTGGTTATTCTGTTAACATTATCGACAATTATGACTAAACCATCGGTGAATATGCAGATAATTAAGCAAATCTTGATGGTAAAGTTGGCCACGAGCTGTTAATATTACCGATGGTGATTCTTTGTTCCGTCGATAATATCATGGATTTTATCGATAGTTTTTTGTGTTTCGTTAGTAAATATAGTGAATTTTACCGACGTACTTGTATTTTTCGTCGGTAAATATTTCTAATTTTTTTAAAAAATCCCGTCATTAAATTTTAATTCATGAACTTATAATTAATGCATAATTTCAACAGTTATGAATTATCTATGTATAACATTTTGAAGTGTTTATATATCTGATTTGTTTAAATAGAAAGTTGATTGGTGATATAAAGTTAAAATTATCTTAATTGATAATAAAAACATTAAATTATACATAATAAGTATTTGTAATTCAAATGA
>JANIPM010000007.1:27098201-27109385 GCA_027478405.1 Erythroxylum cassinoides
CCCTCCAAAAAAAAAAAAAAACTTTTTGTATGTTATAGTGCATTTGGCAATTCATTTACCTTATGAGGCAAAACTTTGTAAAATGATCCAATTTCGAGAGATGTTCCTCATTGAAAGGTAATTTATATTAACTTCACCTTTTTTCTTAAATTATTATTTAGTAACAATTGTTAATTTTGTATATTGTAGAGGTTTAGATAGTGAATGAATGCTTGAAATTTTTTTCGATGTACCTAAATGACATGGAGATAAGATTTAATAGATAAAAATGTAACATTGATTTTGATCAAGATGGCGACTTGTCAGTTTTCTCCTAAAAAGTAAGGCCACTTGGAATAACAAAATATGTGGTCTTAAATAAAGACAAACTCAAAATTGGCCATTGGTATATTTTGAATAATTATGAGGAAGTCAATTTATATATGGAGTATGTATATTACTTATCATTCATTATTTCATATTTAAATATAGCATTCAACTTGTATTTTCTGACATCTATTTATTTTTTAAAATAGAGAGTACAATGATGATATTCGAAGTAAAGGGATTGTTAATGTTAAAGAAAGATATAAGATTAAGTTTCCGTCATGCTTTAAGACTCGATAAGTTATTGACAGAATATTATGAACTTATGGCAATTAGTAGGTCAAATTATCATCTAATTATATTTTATCTTACAGATGATACAATTATATAACCGTAAATTGCAAGAGGTGATGATAGCATTATATGCTTTGACATGTGGGCCTCATATGTGTGGCAAAAAATATACAGATTGCATTGTTATTAAAGTTAGATTTCACATTAAAGATCGAGACAGTCAACTTAGATGGCAAAATTGTGGGGTTATTATTAAGGAACAACATGATGATGATTTTATTGACTTCTATGTTATCATCTCATAAATAATAGAGTTGCATTATGTCAAGGATAAAAAAAAGTTGTTCTATTTAAGTGCAAATGGTTTAATCTTGGTGACATAAATGTGAATTGTAATATTACTAGCGTCAATTTTAGTAATAATGACCCTTTTGTCCTTACAAGTTAAGTGAAGCAAGTATTCTACCTTAACGATATTGTATTGGGCAATAATTGGAAAGTTATTCAAAAGTTTCAACATCGAAATCTCTTTGATTTTTATAAAAGAAAAAATAGTCTAATGAGTGAAGATGGTGATGAAGTATATCAAGAGATTGAATTGAAGCTGAATAATGAAGCCCTACAAATAGAAGATGCAGATATATCTTCATTCCATAAGAGAAATTTTGATCCCAATTTATTATAAGGAAATGAAGTACAAGCCTATCTTGTCATAGAAAGAGATGAAGACTATAATGAGGATGAATTATATGATAGTGATGATACTTTGGCTTAATGTAATAGTGATGAAGATTCGAATCATAATGCAATTAATGATGATGATCTCCAAATCTTGATTATGATAATTGAAGGTAATAAAAGTTTTCTTTGTATTGTTTGAAATGTAATGTTGGTAACATTTATGTTAATATGTATTGTTAATGTTTAAGTTATGTTCATGCGAATTGTTGATGTTTGACTTATATTAATGTGTATTGTTGATGTTTTAGCTATGTTAATATGGATTGTTCATGTTTGGCATATGCTAATGCGTATTTTGATGTTTGAGTTATGTTAATGCGAATTATTGATAATTTAGTTATGTTAATGCAAATTGTTGATAATTGAGTTATGATAATGCAGATTGTTGATGATTGAGTTATGTTAATGTGTATTGTTGATGCTAGAGTTATATTAATGTGGATTGTTAATAATTGAGTTATGTTAATGTGGATTGTTGATGTTTGAGTTGTAAATATCTAATAAAATGGCACCTAGTAGAAACAAAGGGAAGAAGGTGGCAGGTATTGAAATGTTCCTACCCAACAATATCCACATCAATCAGTTCATAGCCAATAACAATAATTAACCTCATCCACTGATTAAGAAAGTCAGCAACAACCTCATTCTATCTCAACTAGTATAGAGAGATTTGTAGGTTTGTTAATATTTAAAACCTACAAACAAACTTATGCTCAAATATACACACACACACACACACACACACACACATACATACATACATATATGTTTAATGTGTATTTCCTTATCATTATTCTTTTATTGTCAGGTTCTAATGTCAACATTAGAAAAAAAAAGGTAGCGGCATAACTAGAAGTTATGATTTTCAATGAATTTTGCAATGAACAAGTTGTTAGTACATATTGAAACTTGGCAAGGTTGTTCTCTAGACAAGATTCAATCAATAAAATTATCTAGTGAGTTAGAGATAATTGCCAGAATAGAATTACCTTGCCTAAGCATGCTAAGGAGTTGAAGGAAGACAACTTGCTCACGAATACTTTGGATAAAGTTTCAATAAAATTTCAATTTATTTAACTATATGCAATATTGTTTCACTTCTTTTAAGATTAATTACACTTTTATTTATGCTTTATAGATGAAATAGAATATCTTCAATATCAATAACCCTGATGTTTCAAACTGTGTCACTTAATTATTAAAACAAAGGACTAGGGATTGTCATTATAGTTTGTATCAGTATTACAAATTTTTTCCTTCTAATGCAGAGGCAAGGAGTCGTCTTTTGGAATGGATGTCTCCAGAAGATTGGAACTATTTGTGTGATTATTGGGCCTCTCCCAACATTTAGGTTTGTTTTCTTTCCCTTCACTTTTGCTTCCATTAATCTTATTAGAAGATTTAATGACTTTTTTTTCTTTATTTAGGAAAAATGTGAGAAGGACAATGTGAACAGAGGATAAATGAAAACTCCTCACAATAAAGACTCCAAATCATTTGTTGACGTGCAAAATAAATAAGTAAGATATTTGTTTACAAGTTAAAATTATATCAATAAACACTATATTATTTATGGTGCATTGTATTTTTTATAAAACAAAGTGAGAAAGAACTACTTGGACAAGAGTGTGATAGGATCACACTATACAAACTCACTCCTTAAAAGGAAAGTCAAGGGTAGATGTTTGAAGAAGCGCAAAATAACTATGTAAGTATGAAATTTTGTTTAAATTTTAAGTTTATTTATTTTTGTAGTACTATCTAATAATATTTGCATTGAATATTGGTTTTTTTTAATTTTAGAATAAGATGCAAGAGTTGTTGCAAACATCAATGTCTGAGAGAAATGAGGCAAATGTAAAAGACCTTTGTAACAAGATGCTTTGTACACAATTTAGATATATCAAAGGTCTTAGATTTGGCCTTAAGCTAACTATTTCATCCTCATCAAGATCAACATACGTTAAACATCTTAAAGAGGATAACAAGTTGCTTAAGCTTAAATTACAATATACTGAAAAAAAAATGGCTAAGCATGAAAAGTACCTCAAAAATTACTTAGCCTAGATTATATAAGCAATGAAGATGAAAATGAGACTGAATGATTTGTGTTATATCTTGTAAACTAATCTCTGTATTTATTGTTTTGTATATAAGTATTTTTGAAGTTATAATTAAAATATTGTACACAAAAAAATTAATAAAGTTTTATTTTTTATATTCAATGCTTCAAATTATCAATTTTTATAATTTTTGTAAAATAAATTAACAACAAAAAATTCTAAATATTATATACAATAGTATGGGTTAAAAATGTCACAAATAATCATAATTCAACATTTTTAAAATTTTGACTATATTTTACAAAACATAACTAAAAACATTTGGCTACGTTTTCAAAGATATAGGTAAACTTTTTTTGCTACATTTTCAGAAATGTAGCTTCTTTTTAGGAAATGCAGCTAAAAATTTTTGGCTAATGGTTTTTGCCTATGAAAACTAAGAGTAGTCAAAGTATTGCGACAATTTCTTAAAACGTCGTTAATAGTTTTTTGTTATGAAAATAAAGTGTTAAAAACTATTAGCTACAATTTGTAAAAAAACATCACCTATAATTTTTCGCTATGAGAATTTGACGATGTTTTTGATGACAAATATAAATTGATGCTAACTACTATTAACTACGATTTTGAGACTTTTAGTGACGATTTTTAAGCCAAATGTGATTTCTGTTGTATTGTATAATGATCCTAAATGGAATATTACTTATGTATCTGTAGATTTCTTCAATATGATGGTTATATAATTAATCCTTAAACTTGAGATTACCAGAGTATCTCATATAAAATTACTATGTTTTGATAATACTTATGGTATATAATTAGGATAGCTAAGAATATTATATGAACTATATGGAGATAGTTGATTAAGTCAATAAGAAATCATTACTCTAAAATAATTAGAGAAAATATTTTACTATTCTTGATTAGTAATGATTTAAGGAATTCTCTAGCCATAGTGACTTGAGATTTGAAAAGGTGTTTTTAAGTATCAATTATAAATCAATTACTAACTAATAAGAATGAACGTGATTAGATTTAAAAGAGTAAACACCATATTCATACTCTATATCCAATTAGAACATTAGATGACAAAAGGATTAAACTATATATTATAACCATTTATGGATAAGTTGAGTCAAATCACTTAATATTTTTAATATTTCGGTGATCATAACATGTTACTTAATATCAATCTTGATCTATAATTATAAATTATTTTATTGAAGAATTAAAGATAAATTTAAAGGAGTTTTAATTTGTCTAATTTTAGTTATGAATTAGAATTATAATTTATAATTGTTACAAAAATATTAGAAACCAATGAGTCACATATAAAGAACAACTAAAAAGAGAAAATCAATTTAAATTAAGTTAGACTTAATTATGAAATTTAAAAAACTTTAAGAATTAAATATGAGATATTTGATTTTATTAAAATCAAATTAGAATTAGAATTAGATTATTTAATTTTAAAAGAAAACCCCAATGCTTTTTCCTATTTATAGGAAATAAGCATGAGTGCTGGCTACTTAATGATTGATATAAGCATACTTTATAGGAAATAAGCATAAAGTAGCCAGCACTCATGCTTATTCTTCTCAAAGCATTGAGTTATTTTTCTCTACCTTATGGACACTATTAGGAATTGGACTATTAGATAGCTCGTGGTTGACACCTACTAAAAGGTTTCAACAAGAATTCAAATTAGATACAACTGAGTTACTTTTATGATTGATATTTTTTAAGTTATTCAATTATTAAGATTAGAAACCACAAAACAAATTTAATTTTTTATTACGTCTGTAATTGGATCATGATTGGTTTACCAACAATGGTATCAGAAACTTCTTTAATAGTTTAACTTGATTAAATTGCTTGATTATTATTAATTTGATAAAAATTCAGGCTTAAATCTATTAATTACGGTCTGTTTTAATTTTTTGGAAATTAAAATCGAACTTTTTGTTGTGTTTTCTCAAAAAATAACCCATTGGATCGTGTTTAAGAAAAATGATTGCATGCTTCCTCTGATTTGGTCTTCAAAATTTGTTGACTCTAAAAAACCAGAATTTCTCCCACAAGTTTTGTGGCTCTGAATCTGTGTTGAATCAGATAAGAGAACATTATTGCATCGCCCCCTAAAATAGAATGTTCTTCTTGTTTGAGATCTGGAAAACAACAGGATATATGAATGTTCCATTAGCTTAGTTTATTGTTGTATTTGTCGAGTCAATGGCTTTCTGGGTTATATCTGTCGATTATGTGATGAATTAAATCTCGAGAACAAAAATGCATGTCCCCCTAGCTTTGTGCTTGAATCACGTTTTGGTTTGCTTGAGTTTGATTTAGACGAGTTGGTTGATGGATGAGACTCTCATCCATACCGCCAATCAAGGGCGGTACATCCACCCAACAACTGCAGTCGCTGGTGGAGATGCCTGCCAGTGGCGATAGGGGCAAGAAGTCATCCCCACGTCGACAGAAAGGGAGAGCCTTATAGTTAGAGGCAACAAGGTGAGGATGGGAGAGAAGATGAGCTGGTGGCGACTCAAAAACATAACCGAAACCCTCTATGCACCCCACGTAGGGACATCTTAGTGCATGCGCCTAGCAGAAACATTATGCTTGCAACTAACAGTCGCCATTGTATTTTTATTTTAATTTTTATGTATTTTAAACCTTCTTTTTTACTTAAATTGATTTAATTGAGATTAAATTGATTTAAATTCCTAATAAATCTTAAAAAGTATTTTCTAATTGTTTGGCAATTGTTTTCAAAGGTTATTTAATTAGAAATATTTTAGAATTTAGTTTAATTTTTCAAAGGGTTGAATTATTAAATTAAATTATTTATTAAATAAATAATTAGAATTAAGCAAAGTTTTTTAATGAATAATTTGGTTATGTTATACATTAATAATATAATGAGATTATATTTTTTATGAGACATAAAATTTTGAAATTATAAATCTCTCAATTAAATATTAGGTACACATTAAGAAAATAATAGTCATCTTCTATTATTTAAAAATAAAATCAGAGTTTTATTTATTATAAGACTTGTAAGTAACTAAAGACACCTTTTAGCTCGAATATATTTTATCTTAAATTACTGACTTAACTAAATTTATATGATCTGGATGAGTGACTCATGATCATATGAATTTAAAAACAATGTTATGAATAATATATAAGATATATCTTAGCAATGAGTTGTCGTCTAACGGATCTAAGAGTCACATAAGATGTAATTGATAAAGTTGTTACTACTTAATTCAAATTGAGTTGTTTTATTGAGTAACTCAACACTAACTCAGTTTGAATGGGATCCTATCCCACTAGGAAATTATTTGATAATTTCTCAATTTAACAGTAAAGGCAATTATTTTGAATAAAAATAGTAGTAGTCAAATACTTATTAAAATCCTTATTTTGTTTCGTTTCATGGCATAAAATAGTACTTGCACTTTTATGTCTTTTGATTATTAGAAAAGATGAGTACCAATCTGTCGCTAAGGAGCATCATGGATGTTTTTACAAAACTTTTCTTAGACATCGAACTTATACCAAAGTTGCACCTATTTCTTTGCACGACTATCTCACTTAGGTCCATTTAAGCAAGACCCAACCTTCCGACATGATCGTTGACCAATAAAACCCTATTCTCTAATAAATACCTCATGACTCTTGAAGTGTTTAACTCTCACACTGGAGCAAAAATACTACAAAAGTATTAAATAATCATAGGCAACAATAAACACATAAGATCTACAATAAAAACCAACATTTATTACTTCCCCAAAAAGTATACAAAGGAATGTTCTTTCTTAATGTGTTCCCTTCCCCTTAATCTCTCTTCTCGATGAGCAAGGCTCAAATAAGCTATTTATAGGCTCCTCTAACTTTACAACCCATAATCCTAATTGAACCCATAATCCTAATTGAACTGAACCAACTAGATCACATTTTATCATAATCGGATTACACCAAACTAACTACTAGGATGGCATCCCATCCAAATAGAACTCTATCTGATAGGATTTATCTATATCACGACTAACAAGATAAGATATTACATTTAATTAGGAAAGATACATCCATATCTATAAAGAACTCTACTATCTTCAGATGATCTTCCCACATGGTCTTTATCTCTTAAAGTTGATGTATATCTACTGTGAACTTATCTGTCACATCATCCAAGATCTCCCTTTGATATATATCCATTGATGATGAGCCATTTAAGCCTAAATCCTTTCATAGCATATTGATTCAATTTAATGCTGACCCATATCAAGTTCATTAGTCATGCTTCATCTATTTGAGTACACGTTAAGTCCTTAAAGCTCTCACATGTCTCCCACATATAGGTGATCCAGTTAACTGTCAACCCATGGTCCATCTTAAGCTATCTTTTGTTCTCACATCCGAATCTTGCATCTCTTCAAAGGTTTCCAACAATGTGTACCAACACATGCCAACATTTGACAATGACTATTTTTCTCAACTATTCGTAAGTCTTTTCCTTGTTCTATCGTTCGAGTGTCAAAAATTAATCAAGGCTCACCCCCTACCCGATTTTGCTATTAAGACTTAAGGGTCTAACAGATGTTAACAAACTAACTGGACTTAATTTTTTAGACCGATTTCCTAATTTGAGAATTGTTCTCATGCAAGAAAAGAAACTATATTTTCTTGAGATTATTGTTCTATTAGAGCCTAGTTTGGATATGATTGATGAGTTTTGGGGGAGATATCAACATTATATTAATAATGTTGAACAAGCTACATGTGTGATGTTAGTTAATATGACTCCAAAGCTTCAAAAGCAGTATAAGAACATGGATGCTTTTCCTATAATTTTGCATCTTAAGGATTTGTTTAGTACACAAAGTAGGGTAGAGAGATATCAGTTCTCTGAAGCATTATTTCAATGCAAGATGGTAGAAGGATCTTTAGTAGAATTATACGTATTGAAGATGATTGGTTATATTAAAAAATTAGGCCAATTAGGTTTTGTCATGGACCGTGAGTTAAGCGTTAATATGGTGCTATAGTCTCTTAATTCAAACTTTTCATAGTTTGTTATGAATTTCCAAATAATTCAAAAGGATATGTCATTGCTTAAACTATTAAATGCTCTCAAGACTGTAAAGAGGTGACTTAAGAAGGAACCAGTTATGTTCTTGTTTTGGATTCTTCTAAGAGCAAGAAAAAGGGCTCTAAGAAGAATAATAACAATAAACATAAGGCTTCTACTAAAGTAGTAAAGTCAAAAGGTGATGTCAAAAAGAAAAACAATGATAAGGCCACGTGTTTTCATTGTGAAATTGATGGACATTAGAAAAGGAACTACAAAGCTTATCATGTTACCCTGAAAGATAAGAAGCCTAAGGAAGTTACGTCTATAAATATGTTTATAATTGAGATCAATCTTTCTAGTTATGTTCTATGTTCTTGGTATTGTATATTGGACGTAGTTCTCATATTTATAATAAGATGAAGATGTTAACAAAAAGCAGATAGTTAAGAAAAGGTAAATTGGACCTACAAGTTAGAAAATGTGATAAGAAGATTGATCCTATATAGAGTCACTGTAACAGTATGTCAAGCAACCTAGCTTCCCTTACAAAATGGAAAGTTTTGCATACAAGCGTTAAATTTTGTTAATTACATTACTCTATTTCTACTGGCCAACAGGCTTTCTTGTGTAACACCATAGCCATCTGGAGCAAGAGTTATTGCATTAGTTGTATGAACTTATAGTATAGCTTTGTCTTCTAAGTTTGAACTAGAACTAAATAATTGTTATTATTTTCTAGTTATTAATTGAAACATCATTTCCATTTCTTATTTAAATTTGAATGAATTTTTCTTTATTATTAATAAAAATTTTATTAAAAATATTTTTATTATAGAGATGGATTACTTATAAATGGTTTGTATGAATTAGATCTTAAAAGGCCAATCCTTAATATAAACATCAAGAAGAGAAAGTTAAGTGACCAAATCCATCTTATTTGTAGCATTATAGGTTAAGTGACCAAATCCATCTTATCTGTAGCATTATAGGTTAAGTGACCAAATCCATCTTATTTGTAGCATTATAGGTTAGGTGACCAAATCCATCTTATTTGTAGCATTATAGGTTAAGTCATATTAATGAAACTAGAATCACAAAATTACATAAAGAAGAATATTTGGATCTTTTTTATTATGAATTATATGAAACTTGTATATGTTGTTTGATTGGAAAGATGACCAGACTACCCTTTACTAGAAAGAGAGAGTATGATAGTGAATTACTAAAGCTTATACATTTAGATGTATATGCCCCGATGCCTACTTGTGCTAGAGGTGGATACTCATATTTCATTACATTTATAAATGATCATTATAGATATGGTTATGTGCACTTAATGAAACAAAATTTTGAATCATTTGAAAAGCTCAGAGGATCTAGACTTAAGGTTGAGAAATAAACTAGTAAAAGTATTACGACACTTAGATATGATCTAGGTGGTGAATACTTAGACCATAATTTTCCTAGTTACTTAAAAAAGAATGGAATTCTCTTATAAAGGACTCCTCCTAAAGCTCCACAATATAATAGAGTGTCTAAGAGGAGAAACTATTCTCTATTAGATATAATACATTCCATTATGAGTCATGCAACCTTTCATGTCTCCTTTTGGGGACATGCCCTTGAAATTACTGGTTACTTTTTGAATAGAATCCCATCTAAACCAATTAACAATACTCCATAAGAGAAATGGAATAGTAGTAGACCAAACTTAACATGGCTAAAGATTTGGGGATGTGATGCTTATGTAAAGAATGCAACATCTGATAAGCTTCAAGTTAAGTCAAATAAATGTAAATTTATAGAATATTTGAAATATAATGTCAAATATCAATTTTATCATCTTCTTGAGTAACAAGTTTTGTTTTAAGACATGGTACATCCCTAAAATGAGTGAGGTATTCCAAAACCATAAATTCACATCCAGATGGAACCATATCCCTAAGTTGATACATATGATGTACAACCAAGGGTTCAAAAGACACATAGTCCATGACACATTAGTAGGATACGTCATCCCCTATTAGATTAGATCTACATATATATATCACTCATAGATGATAAGCTTACTACTTTTAAAAAAGCAATTTCTAACATTCATTCTTTAAAATGGCATAAATCCATGAGATTTAGAATGGAATCCATGTACATTAACCAGGTATGGATTTTGGTGGAAGCTACTGATGGTATTGTACTTATAGGACACAAATGGGTTTTGAAGAGAAAATTTGATATGGATGGTAATGTACATATGTACAAAGCAAAGATAGTGGCAAGAAGTTGCCAAAAAAAATCAAGGAGTTGATTTTGATGAAACATTTCTATTATTATTTATGCTTAAATTCATAAGAATCTTATTAGCTATAGCTACACATCATGATTATGCAACATGGCAGATGGATGTCAAAGTAATATTTATTGATGGGAATTTTGTTGAAGATATGTATATAACACAACTTGAAGGTTTTTAATCCAAGAGATTCCTAATCAAGTATGAAAGTTGCAAAAGTTTATTTATGGACTTAATTAAGCATCATCATGTTGGAACATTCATTTTGATTAGATAATCAAAGAGTTTGATTTTATAAAAAATGTTGATGAACCATATGTCCATAAGAAGGTTTGTTGGACCAATGGTGGTTGACAAATTAAATCCCACTTATGTTTTGATAATAATAAAATGTATAGAATTGGTTA
>JANIPM010000007.1:27152310-27167462 GCA_027478405.1 Erythroxylum cassinoides
TCAAATAGTTCAAAATTTCTAATTAAAAGAACCCTTAGAAAGAAAACATTTGAGACCAAAGATCTTAAATTAGAAGGTAGACTAAACAATAGCAGACTTCAATAAGTTGATCTAGAGAGAGAAAAAGAAAGAGACTGAAATAAAAGATCAAGTTGTTGGGATATTTTTTATTTTTGCAAAATGGTCCTCTATATTTTTTAAATTTACGGTATCGATTGGTATATGAGTGATATTTTGAGTAGTGGTCGGTATCTACGCCTGGTACCAAAGATGTCGATACCGTTCCGTTTCTAACATATGATATTATAGTTAAGTTATAAGCGTTCGTTCTTATAGCATGATCAAAATCTTTTATCTTCTGTGCCAACATTTAGCATTTTCGTATATGCTTTTCATAGTGTAGGGTCGGATTGCGAAAGTATAATTAATCTTAGCCGATGTTTGTACTTTTCATATATAATTTTGACAATCAACCATCTAGTGTTTAATAAGCTTTTACAAACGTTCGATCGATCTTTTACAAAATAATCATTTATTTTCCATCTATTCCATTTTGATACAAAAACGTTAAAATAAAAAAAAATATATCATAATATTTTTTAAAAATGTATATCGTAATTTATTAGTATGTATTATTTATAATTTCCAACAATTAGGGAAAATTATGCTATAATCTTCAGTATTAATTGGTTGATCTATAGTAAATGTGCCATTGCCAGTTATACTAAATATGGACCGTATGTTTATGTAATTTATGTTAAAAACATAATGAAAAATCATAATTAGTTTTGCGTTTTCTAGGAGAAGTATTAAAGTACGTAAATTATCATATATCTCGTCAAATAGTTCAAAATTTCTAATTAAAAGAACCCTTAGAAAGAAAACATTTGAGACCAAAGATCTTAAATTAGAAGGCAGAGTAGACAATAGCAGAGTTCAATAAGCTGATCTAGAGAGAGAAAAAGTGAGAGACTGAAATAAAAGATCAAGTTGTTGGGAATTTATTAACATTCTTGCAGCCTAATAAAGATACATACGTTTTTTTAGGACATTCTCAGCTGACATGCAAGGATTGCATCATCTTACAGCCAGTTAAGCAGCCTCTTTTTCTCTCCGCTCCATGTGCAGCCAATGTTGTAATTACTAATTAATAAAGCAAGTGACAATAGAGTATCTTGGATTTGCTATGTAAGCCACGAACTATATACTTGATACGCTTCCAACACCTTCCTACTTTGACGACGAATACATACACATCATACATGTACATGTGTAAAGATAGGTGTAACATTTAGCCCAAAAAAAAAAACAATTCTATTCAGAAACATCTTTCTCACCGAATGAACTTATTGAAGTCAAACTAGAATCAAGGAGTTTGAAGAACAATGACTGAACGTGAAGGAGGAAGATCCTAAGGACCCTCCTAGCTAACCATAGGATATCTACCGAATGCTGAAACCAGACTCGATTCTAGGAAGGTATGTCACATGGCTTTGTCCACCGAACAATACTTCAACTACTTTTAAGAGTACAAAGTCTACTTGTCATCAGAAACCACACATCCGAAAAGGAAAATGATTACTATTCTCCTGTCACTGGAGAAAAACTCCAACTAACGATAAACTGCCCCTCCTGAACTACTACTCCATTGCCTTGCGTATTGAAATAGTCAGCCGCCTGCACAACTTTCTCGTTAGTCACTCGCTGCATCTGCCTGTGCCTTTGTTCTGCGAAAATCACGTACAGGAAAGGCATGATTGCAAATTTTGTTTGTGTCTTCAAGTTGGAAAGGATAGTTACCTTGCCGAAATTGCATATTTCACATCAAAGAGATCATAGGGAAAAGGTATCACCTATTACCATTATTACATCACCACTCACGAGTTCCCCTGCCAACGTTATTTTGTTGGCTCTATGTTTAGTTGCATACCTCCGCTATTCTCGCATTAACTCCTGCCGTTTCATGTTCCCGTACGTCTTAATTCCTGTCCCCTAATGTACCAGTGGGTGCTCCAGCCACTCTCTCTCTCCAGCTTCTAATCTGGGCATTATTCGTGCATTAGCCACAAAAACGTAGTCCCCAGGGTATCTTACGGTCTTAGTACGTGTATCTCAGCTGTGGACTAAATATCGTTTAGTCGAGATCGCCATAATTTCAAACTAGACAAGTCACTCCAGCCAAGTGGGGTATATTTAGCGATAGTCTTTGATCCACTTAGAGGAGTAAATTGAAGTATATACTATGACGTCACTTGGAATAGACTAGTCCATTTCCATCAACTTAAAGGTGTCCCCAGCAATTGGGAAGTCGGTATGCACGACAACTAAGGACTGGTAAGTTGTCAATTGGTTCAGAAATGGAGCTTTAACGAGATTGTGTGTCATAAAGACACAATTCTAAACAGTTGCATTTGCCCCCTGTATATCGCTTCAAACTTGGAAGATTTGTCTAAATTCATATGAACCGGCTAATGCGCATACAAGCCAGGTAACGGTTGATCTAACTCTGGTCAGCCATTCTGGGAAAAAGAGGTGATAAAAGTATATTCATAGCTTTGCATGCTCTGCAGGAGAAATATGGGCTGCCTACTCGATGCTCGCAATTTGAAAGCCTCTTAAACAAAATTTGATGGCATAACAAGGCTCCGAAATTTTGGTTCAGTCTGTATTACTGGTTTCAATCCACAGACCAAATTGTAAATCCAAAATTTGATACTTTATTGCCTTGATGCATAGCTCCCAATGTTTACTTTGGCCTCAAGCTAACACAGTTGTCGGCTGCATTAAGAAGAAAAAGAGAGAAGAAGAAAGCATTTCTTTTCCATGCGTTCCTGTCGCTTGGCGTTTAAATTATCAATTTTCTCAACAAGCCAAGACTCAGACCTCTTAACAGAAATTCAATATCCTCATCTTAATCAAATCTTTCTCTTCTAATTACTTTAGATAAGCTATGAATCCTGTCTTATTACTCTGTTTAAATATGATCAAATACAAAAGGAAAAAGGAAAAGAAGAAAGAAGAATGAAGACAGAATAAGAACACGTTGAACCAGAAACAAAGAAAGAACAAAACCCAATGCGAGCTTTCAACTAAAGGCACGAATTCTAAACACATTATTTCTTTGTAGTTCCTTTCCTCAACATCATGCCTTTTAGTGTGATTCCACTGTTCACCACCACAACCACCACCATTTCACCTCCTCCCACATCTCCCACGTCTTCCGCGAGCTTATGCCTCATAAGAGCTTGCAAGATGCACGTCTTCGTTAGAAATGTGCGGAATTGGCTTTGTGGAAGAAAAGGTTAGATGTGGAGGTGGAAATTGCAATAGGGATTGAATATCTTTATAACTTGGTGGCTTATTTATGGAGATATAATAATTACTTAGGTTAACCCCAAAATGTAGGTGTGTTGGTAAGGGGTTCTTTTGATTTAAGTGAGGTTATGGGTTCGAACTATCCTTATGTATTCAGCCGTTTAAAATTTGGAGCCAGAGCTTTGCCTCCTGCAAGGGACCTACCCGACTTTAGCAGGGATTAGTCTAGAAGTGGATGACTTAAAGGTGCTTTCTTATAGTTGGGACTTCCTAGAACACCTCGTAGGCAACAAAAAAAAACTTAGGTTAAATTAATTAAAATTTATTTATATTTAACTTTATACAAATATTTTATAATTTTAATAATTAATTTTAAATAAATAATCTCGTGATATTATGGTTCTAACGTGACAAAATTTATAATAATTTAATATTATTACGGGAACACTCATGATTATATCCTTATCATCTTTTATGTTAGATTTTTAATTTGAACCTTTGTACATGTGATTTGATTTGATAGCTTTAAAACATTAAGACCTAATTTGTCATTACAAACAAACTTTAGTTTCATTTTTTGCCTTTCTTACTCACTACAAATTAGTTAATTACAACTTTGTTTAAATACATTTGAACTTTATTTCTTCGCATAGTACCAAAGCCTACCCGAACTTACTCACAAATTTATTTGCCTTATCTCCAATACCAACTCTTCTATGGTATCTATCCACAAACATAGAAAATCACAATGTAGTCAGAAACCACTTCTCTACCAATTACCAATGTCACAAACTTACTACCACTCTAGACAACAACAACAACTACCTCATTTAGAGAAATCAAGCGAAAGCAATATTATTTACCTGCGAATTGATTGACTACATTCACAAGTCCATCTCTACACCAGCTAAGCATTATGTATCACTCGATAGTAATTTATCTTCTTCAGCAGACTTCTTGTAATAGCAGAAAAAGGAAAAATAAGTATAATGTTGTCTATAATAACTCTTAGGTTATGTTTGGTTGAACATTGGACTTAAAGTTTTAATAGAATGGAATAATTTATAATGAATTAGAACGAAATAAATATAATAATAGAAAATTATTATTTGGGAGAAATAAAAGAGTTCATAATGTAATATAGTGAAATCTTATTTGAATGAAGGGTTTATAATATAATATAGTGTAAAGTTGTTTATAATTTTACATTTCATCTTAAATTTTTAAATCATTTTTTTTTATTTTTACTGTTTAAGATAAAATAAAATATAATATGAAACTCTTTTTTTCCGTCTTATTTCATTTCATTTCATTATAAGATCTTGTGATAATAGACGATCTATTCCCATTATAAGATCTAGGCCTTTTCACCATCAATGACCTGCCTCCCGAATACGATTTTTTAGTCAGCACAATGGAGAATCGCGAAACACCTCCATCTTTCTTTGATCTGCGAGCAAACCTCCTCCTTTATGAACAATAGTTGTTGTCCCTTTTATTAAGCTCCACAAAAAATGGTGTTCATTGCATCTCGTAAAAGTCACCTCTTAGCTTACAGCGATGATGGACGAGCTGGATTCCGTAACTAGCATTAAAGAAGCTTAGAGACTTCACCAGATCTATTTAGGTCTTCCTCACACTCAAATTGGGTTGGGTCACCTAACCCGTATCTAAGACCTGGCACATATAGCTATACCCACACATTGAATAATAATCCTAACCCAACCCACGACCCAAACTACTAGTCTCATGCCAATTTGCCACATAACAGCTCATATGGCCCAACCCAATTTCCCTTTTCCAACCCATCCACTTATTCCAATTTCCAACTTAATTCCAATCCACGGCCTCTTAAATGTCAAATTGCAATTTTTTTTATTTGTTATATAGCTGCTATTTGTCACTTTTGATATATGCAATCTAGAAATAATTTTTATAACCCTTCCCCTGATCTGACACAAATTCAACCTGCATTTTTTACACTAAATATTCAACCTACATATAATTCCTCCACTTGTTCCTCTACTGAAATTATCAAATGACTTTTAGAGAATGTCACCTCTCTACATATGAAACCCAACACCAATATTACTAACTCCCTTCAACCATAGAGTGATAAAGTGGTTGTCAGTAATGATAATACTCTTTTGATATCTTCAAAGGGCTCCTTATCTTTCCATACAAAACTTTAAACCTTACAGTTAAAAAATATTCTCATTGTGCCTAATCTTACTGTAAATTTACTTTCTGTTAAACAATTTGTTAAACACGATTCTTGTTTAATTGAATTTAATCCATCTGGTCATGTTATTAAGGACTTTTCCACTAAGAATCCACTTCTCCTCGGAACCATTCATAATAATCTCTACCCCCTGAAAGTTCCTGTCAATTTCACAAATACCAAAGCCTTTATTGCTTAACAAGCTTCTTAACACATTTGACATCAATGTATTGGTCATTTGTATCGTAACATTTTTCAAAATTATTTAAGTCAATTCCAGTGTCTCGTGCTAGTCTTGATTGTACATCATATCTTCAAAGCAAAAGTTGTTGTCTTCCTTTTTTACATCTAGGAGAGTATGTACTATATATTGAACCTCCTCAACTAATTCACTACGATATTTGGGACCATCACCTTCCTTATTACTTTCTAGTTTATGATATTTTGTAATTTTTATTGATAATTTTAGTTGATACACTTGGATTTTTACTTTAGCTAATAAGTCCTTAGCCTTACAAAAATTTCAATGTTCGAGAACTTATTTTCATAAAAAATTAAATTGTTTGTGATAGAGCTTTTGAACTCATCAAGGGATTGTTTGCTGCTTTTCTTACCCCATATCATTGAAACAAGAATCACGCTTCTCTTCATAACTGTCTTCTGAAATGCTTAAGGTTTGATGCATTTTCCATAGTTGTTTGCCTTATATAACTTTTACCATCATTTGTCTTACATTTCAATCTCCTCATGAACTTCTATTCCATACACGTTCTAACTTTGATCATCATCATATTTTTTTATTATACCCACTTTCCCTTTCTTTCTTAAACTAATATTGATAAACTCACTCCAAAATCCATTCCATGTGTATTCCTCAGCTACACTCATAATTATAAAGGATATAAATGTTTTAATCCCTTCACATACAAAATCTATATTTTTTAACACGTTGGATTTCTTAAAACTCAATTCCTTAATCTTCTACCTAATCCTCCTCCTTCTTCTCCTACTTCTCTATCTTTACCATGACAGTTCTAATTACCATATGTTCCTCCACCAAATTCAACTCCTTTATCACCAATTTCCATTACTCTTGAATCACCTATTCCTTCCACGGCTTCTCCCCTGTCACTACCACCTATTCATTAACCACCACCATCATCTTCTCATCCAATAGTTACTCACACTTAGGATAGTACTTGAACGTTAACAAATTTTCCTAATCACATTACTTACAATGCCACTGTTACATCGGCTGTTGATCCAAACCCTACATCATTTATTCATACAAACAAATTCTCTCACTAGTGTAAATTGACACTTGATGAATTCAAAGCTCTACGTCAAAACAATATTTGATCACTTGTGCCTCTTTCTCCTTATGCAAATATTGCCAGCTATAAGTGGGTCTTCCAAACAAGACTAAAAGTTGATGGTTTCTTATATCACTATAAATTGGCCTAGTTCCTAAAGGTTATCATCAGTTATGCAACCTTGATTATATTGACACCTTTAGTCAAATTGTCAAACCAACCACCATTAACCTCATTCTTACACTTGCCTAAGCTAAAAACTTGTCCATTTGTTAACTTGATGTCAAGAATGTTTTTCTACATGGCAACTTACAATAACCTATCTTTATGTATCAACCACTTGGCTTTGCTGATCCTTATCTTCCTTATTTCGTGTGTCATCTTGACAAAGCACTTTATAGTCTCAAACAAGCTCCTAAAGCCTGGTTTCATATATTAAGTCATAAACTTGTTGACCTTGGGTTCACTTCATCTAAAGTAGATAACTTACTATTTATTTATTCCAATAGCTTACTATTTATTCATTCCACACTTACTCACTCTACCTTCCTTGTTATGTGGATGATAGCTTGGTGACAGACTCTTGACAACAATTCATTCAAACCATCCTTAATGCACTTCATTATACCTTTACTATTAAAATCTAGGTACCCTGTACTATTTTCTTGGCATCGAAGCTACATTTCACCCACAAGTCTTCTTCTTACACAATCTAATAAATACACTCATCATCGCATATAACTTGAATCTTTCAAACTTGTCTTGACTTCCATTACCCCTTCCCTACCACTTTTAAAAATCATAGCCTACCTTTTTTTTGATCCTACTAAATACCATAATATTGTTATAGCACTTCAATACCTTTATCTAACTAGACTAGACATATAATTTGTTATTATCAAAGTTTCCTAATTCTTCCATTGTCTCACTGACATCCACTGGATGACTATTAAATGCATTGTTTGGTATCTTTTCTCTATCCCATCCTATGATCTTTACTTAACTAAACCCACTTCCTTTACCTATAACTACTTACATGTTCCAGAACGAATGTCTCTAAAAAATAGGAACAATTTGTGTGATTATTGGCCCTTTTCCAATTTTCAGGTTTGTTTTCTTTCCCTTCACATTTGCTTCCATTAATCTTGTTAAATGATTTAAAGACTATCTTTTTTCTTTATTAAGGAAAAATGTGAAAGGCCAAGGTGAATGGAGGAAAAACGAAAACTCCTCACAACCAAAACTCCAAATCATTTGTTGTTGCACGAAATCAATATGTAAGATATTTGTTTACAAGTTATAATTATATCAATAAACATTATATTATTTATCGTGCATTGTATGTTTTTTTTTTCATAAAATAGAACAAGAAGAAACTAAATGGACAAGAGTATGATAAAATCACACTTTACAAAGTCACTCACTCTAAGGAAGGTCAATGGTGGATGTCTAAATAAGCGCAAAATAACTATGTAAGTATAAAAATTTGTCAAAATTTTAAGGTTATTTTTTTTGCAATACTAACTAATAATATTTGCACTGAATATTAGTTTTGTTTTTTCAATTTTAGAATAAGATGTAAAAGTTGCTACAAACATCAATATCTGAGGGAAATGAAGCAAATGTAGATGACAGTTGCAACAAGGTGTTAGGTACACGATCAAGATACATCAAAGGTCTTAGATTTGACTATTGAGTTCTACCTCAGATGCTTTCACCTCAGTTTATCGATCCACTTCTAGAACTTCAAACTGCTCTTCTTTATCCTTGTAGTTTATAGGGAGATTTTCTAAAGCTTTACCAATGATAGCCACTTCTGGAATCTTATCACTCGGTGTTCCATTAGTAATTAAACAATGCTCAAGAAAATCATCTGAATGTTGGTTAGACAAATGGGTATTTACAATGGAATCAATGATATCAATTCTAAAACAATCATCAGACAAGCTCGAAAATTTAGTAGCTTTTGAAAGGTTAAACTGAACACAATCCTCACCAATCTTAAAAGATAATTTGTCATTTTTCACATCTATTTGACAACCTACTGTAGCCAAAAATGGCCTCCCAAGAATGATTGGGGTGCAGATGTCTTCCTCCATTTCCAAAATAACAAAATCAATAGGCACATACAAATTACCTATTTTAATAGGCACATCTTCCAATACACCAACAGAATATTTAACTGATCGATCTGCTAATTGCAAAGCAATAGTAGTGGATTTCAACTCTCATAAATCAAGCTTCTTACACAAAGATAATGGCATTAGGCTCACACTTGATCCTAAATCACATAAAGCACGTTCAATTATTACTTTACCAATTTGTCAAGGGATTGAAAAACTACCAGGATCTTTGAGTTTCGTATGAAGCTTGTTTTGAATGACAGCACTACAATCAACAGTCAAGGCAACAGTTTCATGCTCTTCTAACTTTCTTTTATTTGACAAAATTTCTTTTAAGAACTTAGCATAAGAAGGAATTTGAGAAAGTGCATTGATGAAAGGACTGCTGATGTAAAGCTTTTTAAGAACTTCTAAAAATTTCCCAAATCGAGCATCTAACTTGGATTTGGCCATCCTGTGAGGAAAGGGTATTAGTGGAGTGTAAGGTTTTTGGAAGGGCTTTTGTAGTTCCTTAAAAGGATGATTATCCTCACTCTCCTTTTCCAGCTCAAGTTTTGTTTGTTTACTAGTCCTATCCTGAGTTTCAACTGCGCTCTCTTTTACAAATTCATTCTTAGGATCATGGGGTCCTACCATTTGCTTTCCACTTCTCATTGTCACAGCTTTACAATGTTCCCTAGGATTGGTTTCAGGTTGACTAGGTAATTTACCTGGTGGTGTGGTCGATGAACTAGCCTGATTTGTTATTTGGTTCTCAAGCAACTTGTTATGAGCAGCTAACAAGTCTACCTTAGAGGTTAATTGCTTGATTGTTTCATCTTGTTGTCTTTGGGCTAGTAACATAGATTCCATCATATTTTCTAGGTTTGATTTTTTAGGTCCTGATGGATTGGAAGGTCTTTGAAAACCAAGAGGTGGCCTAATGTTTGGCTGAAGTGGGGGTTTTGGTTATTCCTCCAGGAGAAATTTGGATTGTTTTGCCAACCTGGGTTGTAAATGTTTAAGTGTGGGTCAAATTGAGGTCTTTGGTTAAGATTGTTAATGGCATGAACTTGGTCACTACCCTGGTCTTGGGCAAAAGGGCTACCAATTTGTCAATTAACAGACACATGATCATCAGAACCACAAATTTCATATGCAGAAGTAGAACTACTAGCATTCATAGAATTAACATTCAAACGATCTAACCTGTGAGTCATGGAATCAACTTTAGCATAAAGTATAGTAAGTGCATCAACATCATACTTACCTGGAGTACGTTTTGCTGCTCCTCGTTCACTAGACCATTCGTATTGATTAAGAGCCATCTCTTAAATGAGATTGTATGCATTAGCATAAGTTTTATTCAAAATTGCTCCACCAGCTGCAGCATTGATTAAGGTCCTCATTGACTGGAGTAATCCATTATAGAAATTATGAAGGACCATCTAAGATGGTAAGCCATGATGTGGACACAATCGAAGTAAATATTTATAACACTCCCATGCTTCATACAGTGTCTCATCATCTTTCTGTGTGAATGTTGATATTTGATTCCTGAGATTCGTCGTTTTGCTTGGAGGAAAATACTTGGCTAAAAATGTCTTGGAGAGTTGATCCCATATAGTAATAGATCCAGGTGGAAGTAAATAAAGCCATGCCCTTGCCTTATCCCTTAAAGAGAATGGGAAAGGGCAGAGACTAATGGCATCAGGAGTGACTCCATTCATTTTCAAAATGTCACAAACTTCAAAGAAGATCGTTAAATACATATTTGGATCTTCGATAGGTGACCCTCCAAACTGCGACTGTTGAACCATAGAAATAAGAGCTGGTTTCAACTCAAAATTATTTGCTTCCACAGTTGGATTTCGAATCCTCGAAGTGCTTTCTTGAACTTCTGGCTTTGCATAATCATGGAGTCGCGTTGCTACTCCTCCTTCTGCCATTGTGTTGCTACTATTGACAGGGGTCACCTTCTTCTTATCTTCAAACCTCTGTTTCTTTCTCATATGGTATGTTCTTTCAATCTCAGGATCAAATGGGGCTGTGAAAGTAAATTGCATATAAATCTCAATTCACCACTGCACAAGAAACACAAACGAGAGTGAACAAATTTATATACAAAGTAAATACAAATAAACCTATAACTAAAATAGAATTAAGTAAAGCTTAGTTAACTTTGTTCAGAAAAATTCAATATTTGACAAAATGGCAACGGTGTCAAAAACTTGATAGGCTCCGCAAATGTACAGGTTTAGTTGCAGCAATCAAGTGTCGATCCACAAGGACTAGGTCAAAGTACTAAATTTATACCTTCTAAATTTGCTAATCAATCAAATATGAAAATTCAGTTGTTAAAGAAGTATCAATGCTCGATTAACATAATTTGAGCTACTATTCTAGGAATTCATCTCAACAAAGAAATCATGTAACCCTTATGAAATAAAATATTGATCCAAGTACATTAACCCACTCTTATCAGTTAGTTCTTTCGAAGTAATTAGCATCTTGATTCCAATTTTTAAACCAGTTTCCTAGACCAAAAACCAAATCCAACCCAATGAACACAGTGGTTAATCTCAAGTACTACTAATGAAGAATTCTATTTCTAGATATTCTTTCAATTAAGTCTAATCTAGCAATTCATACATTAAACATCACTTTTTAGTACTTAGTTTAACGTCTATCATTATTCAATAAGAAACCCTAGATTAGAAAGATCAAATCAATATTAGACAAAATTACTTTACTGAAATCAAGTCAACATTGAATTTAGAAGTAAAGACATAAGGTTTAATACATAAATCCCAAGTTGAAACAAACATCCTAGAATAAGAAAATTTACAGATTCATAACTGAATTCAACCTAAAAGTAAAAATTAAAAACATGAACATTGAAGATAAATAATAAATGGAAAGAGGAGGAAAAGGAACTCCAATTACTTCTTGAATCTTGATCTCTCAATCTCCAAGCGTTTCTTCCTCTTCGATTGCTCTTGGTTTTTCTCCTCTTTCTTGAATCTCACGTCCTCCTTTTCCAACCAAAATATCCCGTCTTTTTGTCTCTCAAAAACTGCCTTTTAATCCCTAAAAACTGTCATGAAAACTATCATACATGGACCGTGTGAATTCACACGGGTAGACCGTGTGACTTTCAAATCTGGTTATGTGTTATGGCTTTGAAAGACACGGTCCGTGTGAATTTACATGGGTCGATTGTGTGACTTTCGGATCTTCAACTTTAAACATCTACTTTACACGAGCTATGTGAATTTACATGGGTAGACTGTGCTTTCCTTGGGTTTACTTCATTTTCTTCCCAAATCATCTGCAAATATCAAGAACAAAGGAGCAGTACCAAATTCACAAAACTAAAGACAATTTAACATCATTCAATGCAAAAATGATGACAAAATAGAGCTAAAATATATCAAGAACAACAGCTTATCACTAGTCGAATCCTCTTCTTGTTGCTGTTGAGCACTTGAACGCGCTTGATCAGTCCTACCCTTGAGTGTGTCTAGGAACTAATATCTCGAAGTTCTATATTATGGGATTTCAACTCACCATAGATGATGATGGTTCATGAATTCAGGACAGTAGACTGTGAGTTCGTTGCATTCAACTCCATAGTAATTAGTTATGGCCAAAGCCAAGTAACCCATTCTTAAGTTATTGCTCCTTTTCTTTCAACTAGTAATAATTATGTTAAAGATGTGGGTGCTTGTGCAAACTAGGATGCTACGATCTATGCACCACAACATGAAAAATTCTTTCGTCGAACACTTGTTGGTTTTCGTTTTGTCAAAAAGAGTTTGACACATGAATTTGTACCTCAACAAGTGTTTGTGGCTCCTAATGATGTTGTTGTGTGTGTTCTTAGCGTTGAAATGCTCTAACCTAGTTAGTTCAGTTCAATAAGGGTTGACACGAAAATTATCATGTTGATCCACTATAGACGATTTGAGTAAACCAAAAAATTCATACAAAGTTTCATAATCAAGCCCATAAGGTTGCCCTCATAACCTATACCACAATTCCCTATGTTTGTTGGATTCGTACCACTACAAGAAAACTACAGAGCGGCGATAAAAATTTAGTGACGGAATAGAAACCGTATAAAAATAGTGACGAAAAATATATTTTCGTTGCTGATGGTGGGTAATTTAGCAATGGAAAAAATATTTGTTGGCAAATATGGAATGGTTGCAAAATTTGTGCGGGAATTACCCACGGAAGAATATGTCCTTCGATACTTGAGATTAGTTAGTGACGGAAATATACGAGCTTGTTATGTCCGTCATTAATATTGTCACAGGGAAGACAAAATATTGGCGACGAAAATAATGGGCGTCGGCAATTGCATCGATAAAAGCATCGTATGGTTGATACGTAAATGACGTCATCTCAGATAATAAGGATGGTTTAAGGCTTATTTCAAAACGACGTCATTTTGGTATAAACCAAACGACATCATTTTGGTATAAACCAAACGAAGTAAAATTGAAGTTGCTAACTGTTGGGACCTGCTCTCGGAACCGGATCCCTACCGGAAAATGAAAGGACGAAAGATAGCGGACGAATGCAAACGAATCACAAAAAGCGGAAACGGAACGAAAGCGAAATAACAAAACGAAATTATCGAATCATAAAGCGAAACAAAACGAAAAATCGGATACAAATTTGCAAAAACGAAATCGAAAGCGGAATACATAACCAGATCGGATACGCATCAAACAAACGAAATCGAAAACCGAAGCGAATGAAACGAAACGAACAAACAAAGGCAGAACAAAAATTGAATCCGACATCCGAATGCAATTGTCGAAGAAAACATTGCGTTGGAAATCCTTAAGACATTCCAAAACCGGCATAAATTTTTTTTCTTTCTTTCCTTTTCATTTTCATATTATTCAACTCTGTACCACCTTCAAACAAATCAATACAATTTCCCTTTTGGAAATTTATCCTTAATCTCATACTAATCTCAAATTATATTAATCTTCTTAACACTCACACAACTCCCATAATCCATCTTTTAAACATTTTATTCTTACTTTTATTCATTATTCAACTATTATTTCACAAAAATCGGGCAGCATAACGACTGCATTTGTAAAAACCCAAAACCTGCAAATAGTAAATAAACACTTCTATAATTCCCAATCAAACACACAATCATCAAAATCCACCGGACCCTTCGTCCGGGATCTCAGTAAACACAAACCTATATCTAGTAATTCACATATCACAAATCATCCATATTCAATCCACCATTTTCAGAATTTACAATACATCACACTCATTTATATACACAATTTTCTAATTCAATCCATCATATGCATAAACAATTACAATTTATCTTTCATAATCCCATAATCATACACACATGCCTATATAACTCAATTCAATACCCAAATCTAGAATTCATATACATCCCGAAATAAATGCTTGTAATACAATAATGGCAATTTAAGCCATATGCATAACCAAAATCCATAATCCAAAGTACACAAAATACAGACACATGTAAACATCGAACTAATGTGTTGACCGTCTTTCATCCGATCTCCTGCTCAAAACCTAGAGATGGGGATGAAAGGGGGGTGAGCACAAAGCTCATAGATAATATGTTTATAAAACGAACAATAAGCAAAAACCATTTTTCAAGACGCTTGCTATTTTTAAACATGTCACAGTCGGAAATTTAGCAAAAGCTTATTTTCAAACTTTTTAACTTTTCAAAAGAACTCATAAACAATTTCTCAAATTTCACGATTGAAAACTCACTTTTTCATTTCTCAATTTTCATAAATCATAAACAATTTCAAAAACAACATGAATGCAATCACATAAAATCACAAATCAAAACATAAAACATATCAAACAGTTTGGGTCGGTCCAAAACGGAACGTACTGCACATTCCCGTATAGCGGTCCTGTGCAGTTGTGAACAAAACGTACTACAATTTCCCACATTACTATTCAGTGTAGTCGTGACTTATGGGAGTCCGAAATCGGAACTCCAGTGCCACTAGCAGGCAGGCGGGAGAAGCCTTTTAAAAAAACCGAGACAGTGCACTGACTCTAACTTAAGGGACCTAACCAAACCCACATATCACATAATTCACACTTGAAAATTCGAATTGCCCGAAGGCACGTTTCAAAAACTTAATTTTTTTTTATATCATGACGTAC
>JANIPM010000007.1:27205113-27218170 GCA_027478405.1 Erythroxylum cassinoides
GGAGCGCCTTGGCCATGCAATTACTCAGGCGGTGGCCCAAGGACACTGGAAACCGATAACGTTAAGCAAGCATGGGCCGACCCTCTCCCATTTATTCTTTGCTGACGACCTCATCCTCTTCGTCGAAGCTTCCCCGAAGCAAGTGACTGCCATTAGGGACATATTGCACTCCTTTTACACAGCCTCGGGGCAACGAATCAGTTCCTCGAAATTGCGGTGTTATTTTTCCAAAAATGTCCCTCCCTCACTGCAGCATTCTCTCAGTTGTGATCTAGGTTTCCACAAGACGCACGACCTCGGACGCTATCTTGGTGTTCCCCTCCTCCATCACCGGGTAAGTCGACGGACTTATCAGTATATTCTTGATAAGGTCCAGCAACGCCTCTCCGGATGGTCTGTCCAACTGCTCTCCTTTGCAGGCCACCTTACTTTGGCTCAATCTGTTTTAGCGAGCATCCCGAGTTACACAATGCAGACCATTCGCCTACCCCGCAGCCTCTGTGATGATCTGGAATCTATTATGAGATCTTTTCTGTGGGGGTCCTCTCAGGACAAGGCCAAAGTACATCTCGTCCCCTGGGACGAGGTATGCAAACCTAAGGACCTGGGGGGATTAGGTATTCGGAAAATTCGTGTAACAAATGATGCTTTCTTAACTAAACTCGGCTGGTCGTTGATCGCTAAGCCTACGGCACATTGGGTCCAGGTCCTCTATGCTAAATATCATTTTGACGCCACCAATATCCCAGCTGCACTCGCGACTAAAGGAGGCTCTATGGTCTGGCGCAGTATTACGGTTACCTAGCCCATCGTGACCAAAGGCTTATAGTGGCGACTGGGCGATGGCACTCAGACCCATTTCTGGCTTGACCCTTGGTTAGGAGGTGTAGGCCCGCTTCTCCCCCACACTACCCAACCCATTCCTGAGAGCTCTCTCCATTTGAGCACTCACCGGTTTGTGGAGGCCACGAACAATTGGAATTGGGACATTTTACACTCCTATCTTCCCGAGTCGATCTGTCACCTTATTGCGGGCACTTTCCCACCCAAGCCATATCTTGGGTAGAACAAAGTGATCTGGGACTGTTCTAAATCTGGTTTATTCACTATCGCTTCGACATATTCCATGATCATGGGTCATGTTGAACATTCGTCCGATGCACTTTGGCCTGCTATATGGCAATGGCCTGGCCCCCATCGTATAAGAGCCTTCCTATGGTTGCTGGCTCAGGAGCGTCTTCTCACCAACCAGTACCGAGTGTGCCGACACTTGACTACTGACAGCTCCTGCCCACACTGCCCAGTCGCCGAATCTCCTCTCTATGTTGTTCGTGACTGCTGTTGCGTGCGCCAAGTGTGGGATTCCATGCCACTGGCTCTCTCCACCACGGACTTCTACACTATGCCGCTTCGTCAGTGGCTACTGACCAACCTCCACCATCCTCGGCACATACAGGGACATGATTGGACGGTCATTTTTGGCACCACGTGTTGGTTCCTCTGGTCATGGAGGAACAAATCTATCTTTGATGCTCATTTCACTTGGCCTTTGTCTCCTCACATTCTTATTTTCTCTTTTGCAGATCAGATCCGACAGTCTTCCGTGCGGCAGAGCCGGGTAGGCATAGTCCCCCCTCCTCGTCACCAGCGACTCATTGGGTGGAGTAAACCGCCTCTGGGTTGGGTGAAGCTCAACACAGACGGAGCTTGTAATCGCTCCCAACGCTCAGTTGCAGCAGGTGGCATTTTACGCGACTGGGAAGGCAACTGGCTTGGGGGTTTTTCGCAGAATCTCGGTTGGTGTGAACCGTTGCTGGCTGAACTTTGGGTCATATATACTGGGTTGTCAGTAGCTTGGGACTGAGGATTTCGTCGGATTGAACTAGAGGTGGATTCTCTGGCAGCGTACCATCTCATTTCTTCAGCGGAGAATCGCTCTCAGGCTCCCCAACCCATTGTCACGAGTATCCACGAACTGCTCATGCAGAACTGGTCTGTTGTTCATCTTCATGTTTATCGAGAGAGCAATAGATGTGCAGACTGGCTCGCCATACGTGCTGTCCCTTTGGAGATCGGACTTACTTTTTTTTATTTTACACCCATCGGGTGCCACTGTATCCTCCTGGAGGATCTATCGGGGTTCTGCTTCCCCAAAATAGTGTTGTAATTCAGTTGTTTATCCCTTTAATAAAAAAAACTTCATACCATTTGATATGTGACCAGGCATTGGAGACTGTTTTCTTCGAAACAAACGTCCTCTTTATCAACTGGGAAGACATCAAAACCAGTGATATGATAGGAATCATGGTAGGCACTAGATGGGAAAAGGCTCAAATTCCTTCGCACCAAATCTTCATTGCTACATTGAGGGCTAAGCTTGGAACTTCGGACCCTCCCGAAAACATTATTGTTCCTTGCGCTGCTACGGCCTCGACGCTTCATGACTTTACATTTCCTTCAGACTTCTCCGTGTCAAGTTCATCTGAACCAATTGTGAGCAAATCACGGTAAAGTGAAAAAATAAAATTTTACTATTTCTAATCGAATTATGATAATTGAATAACTTGAAAAATATTAAACTCGAATCATAAAATATAAAATTATACTTGATTTGATATTTCTGTTAAAATCTTTTCAAAACTTTTTTGATGTATCAACTACAAATTATTCACTTGTCTATCATCTAATAATATCTACATAACAATCACTAAACTCTTTGAGAAGAATTAGGAAGAGTGCTATCTCCTTATGCTTATTCTTATTTATAGAAAAATCATTAAGGTTTTTAATTTCTATTAAAATTAAATACATTAATTATAATTGAAGTCCAACTTTAATTATAATTGATTTAATTTTAATAAAATAAAATATCTCATATTTGATTCATAAAGTTTCTCAAACTTTATAATTAAGTCTAACTTAATTGAAATTGATTTTTCTCTTGTAAACTGCTTTTTATATGTGACTCATTATGTTCCTAATATATTGATAATGATTATAAATTATAATTATAATTAGATAAATTAAAATGTCTTTTAATTATTTTTTTCCAATCAAACAATTTATAAGCATAGATCAAGAATATACAACATATCATGACCATCCAAATATTAGGAATGTCAAAGTGGTTCAACTTAACCTATCTATGTTGAGGTATGATGTATTATTTAATCCTTTCGTCATCAAATATTTCAATTGGATAGAGTATAGATATAGTGCCTACTCTTTTGTATCCAATCATATTTGTTCTTGCTAATTAGTAATTGATTTATAATTAATATTTAAAATAACCTTTTCAAATGCTAATTCACTCTAGCAAAGAATTCTTTAAATCACTACTAATCAATAATAGTAGAACATTTTCTCTAATTATTTTAAAGTGACAAATCTTTTATGACTTAACCATCTCCATATGATTCATATTGGATCCATGTACTATCGACTGAATTATTCTCGAATAGTTCATAAGTAACATCAAAATACAGTAATTCTCACATGAGATACCTTAGTAATATCAAATCTAAGGATCAATTTTACAACAATCATTATGAGGAAATCCATAAACACATAATTAATATTCCATTTAGGATCCTCATAATCAGGTTTATTCAATGAACTTATTCTCTAATAAGCACCCACACATTAGTTTAAGTATCTTCATACTTTAATTTATGTAATCAATTACTTTTTTTTAAAGAAATAAACATAATGTGTACTAGTTTTGCATTTTCATCAATATCTTATCTTGATGAAACTACAACTAGGAACCTTTGAGAATAATACATAAATGCAAATTGGATCTTATAATTATGATTTTATTATAATTTCAATTATACAATAATTCCTCCAGGGATCTAACCTTTAGTATTAAAACTTTAATGTAATTAACATAACACATAAAGATAAAGAATGTCTTTATTAATTAAATAATAACGTTATACATTAAAATTGTAACCAACCGATTAGCTACAAGGGAATAAACTAATAATCTCCCACTTGCACTAAAGCCAATCATCTAATACCATATCTCCATATGTCGATGACGTCTCTTCTGAGACAATGTCTTAGTGAGAGATTTTTCAAGATTCTCTTCAATGGGACTCACTCCAATACTATGTCTTTCTACTCCACTATCTCCGTGATCAAATGAAACTTTCTAAGTACATGTTTAGAATGTTGATGAGACCTTGGGTCCTTTTCCTGTACAATGGTGTCATTGTTATTACAGTACAATACTATAGGCCCAACAATGCTAGGAACCATTCCAAGTTTAGTGATGAACTTCTTGATCCAAACCACTTCCTTTGCTGCCTCTGACACTAAAATGTACTCCGCCTTAGTCGTTGAATTTGTAATGGTTGGCTATTTGAAAAATTTCCAACTAACTGTACCACTATTCAAAGTGAAGATGTATCCTGACTATGATCTACAATCATCTGAATCTGACTAAAAATTAGCATCTGAATACCCTTAAACTCTCAATTCAACTCCTCCATAGACTAAGAAAACATCTTTAGACCGTAAGTACTTTAAGATATTTTTCACAATTGTTTAGTGAAACTTACCTGGGTTGGCTTGAAACCTACTAGTTATGCTCAAAGCATAAAGGCATATGGTCTAGTATATAGCATTGTATACATGACTAATCTATATTAAACATAAGCCTTTTTATCTTTGTTTTCTTATGTCTTAGGACACAAACTTTGTGAGAGAGAAATCCCATGTGATATAGTTAAGAATCCCTTTTTAGAATTCTCCATAATAAACCTCTTTAGCACTCTATCTATGTATGTGGATTGAGATAACCCAAGCAACCTATTTGATCTATCTTTATAGATCTTTACTCCTAGAATATAGGCCATTTCTCCCACATCCTTCATACAGAAGTTCATGGATAACCAAATCTTTAAAGATTGGAGCATTAGTATGTCATTTCCAATTAGCAATATGCCATCCATATATAGCACTAGGAAAACTACCGCACTCCTACTAGCCTTCTTATATACACATGGTTAATCCATATTTTTGATAAAATCAAACTCTTGGATTATCTCATCAAATAGATATTCCAACTACATGACATTTGTTTAAGTCCGTAAATAGACTTTTGCAACTTGTATACTTGATTAAGAAATCTCTTGGGTTCAAAACCCTCTATTTGTGTCATCTACACATCCTCCAACAAATTCCCAACGAGAAATGCTCTTTTGACATCCATCTACTAGATTCCATAATCATGATATGCAACTATAAACAATAAGAACCTTATAGATTTAAGCATAGCTATTGGAGAAAAGGTTTCATCAAAATTAACTCCTTTTTTTTATTTGTAACCTTTAACAACTAAACTTGCTTTATACGTATGCACATTACCATCTATGTTAGTTTTTTTAATCCATTTGCATCCAATAGGTACAATAGCATCAAGTGCATCCATCAAAGTCCATACTTGGTTAATGTTCATAGATTCCATTTTAGATCACATGACTTTATGCCATTTTAAAGAATTAATATTAGACATTGCTTCTTTAAAAGTAGAAGATTCATCATGTATGAGAGGCATATTATCCTTCCTCTTTTCAATTTGTAGATCTAAACTAGTGGGGGATGATATATCCACCTAGTGCATCACAGGCTATTTGTCTCTTGAACTCTCAGTTATACATCAGATGTATCAATTTGAGGTTTTTATTCCATCTGAAAATGAATTTGTGGCTCTTGAACTTCTCTAAATTTTGCCTCACTCACACAACTTTCTTTGAGAATAAATTCTCTTTCTAAGAATGTAGCATGTCTTGGGACAAACACCTTTTGTTCAAGAGGATGATAAAATTGATATTCGATACTTTCTTTCAAATCCCCACAAATTTGCATTTATCTGATTTTAGTTTAAAGCTTATCAGATATTGCATGCTTTAAATAGGCATCTCATCCTCAATTCTTTAAGTATGAAAACCTTGGTCTACTATCAATCTATATCTCATATGGTGTCTTATCAACTGATTTGGATGGAACTTTATTTAGAAGGTAAGTATTAGTTTCAATGGCATATCCCTAAAAGGAGACATAAAGGACTACATGACTCATCGTGAAATGTATCATATGTAATAGAGTATGATTTGCCCTCTCAGATACTCCATTATGTTATGAAGTTCTAGAAGGAGTCCATTGTGAGAGAATACCATTCTCTTTTAAGTAACTAAGAAATTTGTGGTCGAAGCATTCACCACCTTAACCTGATCTAAGTGTCTTAATACTTTTACTAGTTTGTTTCTTAACCTCAAGTTTAAATTATTTGAACTTTTTAAATGATTTAGACTTTTGTTTCGTTAAGTACACGTAACCATATCTAGAATGTTCATCTATAAACATAATGAAATATGAGAATCCACCTCTAGCATAAGTAGACATAGGGCCACATACATCTGAATATATAAGCTCTAGTAACTCAATGACATGTACTCCCTTTCCACTAAAGGATAGTTTGGTCATCTTTCCCAATAAAGAGGATTCATAAGTTTCATATGATTCATAATCAAAAGGATCCAAATATTTATCTTTATGTAACTTTGTAATTTTAGTTTCATTGATATGATCTAACCTACAATGCCATAAATAAGATGGATTTTGGTCACTTAAATTTCTTTTCTTGCTATTTATGTTAATGATTGGCCTTTCAAGATCTAATTCATTTAATCCATTTGTTAGTAATCCATATCTATAATAGGGTTTGGAGGGTAGTATTCACACTTGCACAATCGTGGATAAGTAACTTGTCTTTTATGATTATAAAAAAATGCATGATTATGACAGAAGCTTTGGACCTGCGGACTTAGACGATTATGACAAAGGGTCTTATGAAAACCTATCTAAACAATAATATGTTAATTTTAAGGTCACCAGTTTGACCATTCCATCTTAATTTTTCAACCAGAGGAAAGAAAAGAAACTACTTCCCTTTTTTGATAATATATTCCTTTAAAATATAGCTAGCATCTATAGCCATTAACCTTGAATGTTTCCTTTTTATCATTCTCCAACTCTAAAGCTCCATGTTTGAACACTTGGGTAGCCTTAAAAGGACTACTCTAACGTGATTTAAGCTTTCCCAAATATATCTTCAATCTTGACTTAAATAGCAAAACCAAATATCTTATCTTGAACTTCTTATTCTTAATATGAGAATTAAGCCATCTTTTCACTTTTTCCTTATACAACTTGGAATCTCATAAGCATTAAATATTAACTCTTCTAGTTCATTAAGTTGTAGGAGTCTCACTAGTTGCATTTCATTCAAAATTTAATTTCTTAATCACCCATTATGCACTATGTTCCAACTCCTTGGGTAAGTGTCAAGCTTATCCATAAGCATCATCAAACTTTAATGCCCATTCCTTCCTCAAACAATTAGCTATTTCCTCAAACAATTAACTATCTTCTCTAAAATTTTCTTTAGCTCTCAGTCAACAACCTCTACTTGACCATTTTTTATGGATGATAGGGTTTGGCCACTTGATGATAGACTCTATTACTCAAAGAGATTCCAGTGATTTATTAAAATAGTCTGCCCCTTTATCATTTATGATTGCTTTTGGAACTCTAAATAAACTAAATATCCTTTTGATAAAATTTTACACCCCCCTTTGCCATCATTAGTTGGAGTGTCCATTGTTTCAAACTATCTTGAGATATAATATACCCTAACAAGTATATATGTGTTCCCCATGGAAGATGGGAAAGGATCTATGAAATCCAATCGATTAGATCAAAGACTTTAAGCTCAAAAATATTAGAAAGGGGCATCTCATCTCTCTTTAAATACTCCCCACTCCTTGGCATCTACAATATTGCATTAAGTACTCATGAGCATCTTTAAAAAAGTTAGGAAACTATAATCTACGTTCCAATACTCAAGCTATCATCTTATTCACTCCATAATGCCTTACATAAGTATAATTATGACAATAAATTAATATTTCTAACATCTCCTCCTCCGAAACACATCTCCTAATTAATCCATTGACATAAATTTTATATAATACAGGTTCAACCCATAAATAATAAGTACACTCATATAAGAATCTCTTTCTTTGTTGTTAAGACAAATCAAGGGGAAGGATACCACCTACAACATAATTTGCTATATTAGTATGCTATTAAACAAATAAGTAGTGTACCATTATTAAAGAATCATTGGGAAATTACTCATTGATTTCTTCACCCTATTGCATCTACCCTCTTTTAAGGCAAGATAGGTGATCAACACCAAATGTTTTACTTCCTTCTTATCCCTAATCTCTATGTCAAATTCTTGTAGAAGCAACACCCATCATATAAGTCTCAATTTCATATCTTTCTTAGAAAAGAGGTATCTCAATACTACATCGTCTATAGAGATATTCACTTTCGACCCCAAAAGATATGATAGAAATCGCATATGAATAACACTATTAGCAATTCCTTTTAAGTAGTTTTGTAATTCAGTTGGGCTCCCGATAAAGTCTTGCTTCAATAGTAGATAGGATTTAACCTTTTTTCTTTCTGCTGCTCGAACATACACCCTACTGCTTGATCACTAGCATCGCACATAACCTTAAATGGTAAAGACCAATTCGATGATGTCAATATTGGTAACCTATTAAAAGCAATTAAACATTTATTAGCAAAATAAAAAATGCATCTTTAACTAATAAATTAGTAAGAAGTCCTATAATAAGAGAGAAATCCTCAATACATCGACGGTAAAATCATGTGTCCCAAAAATGCATGCACACCTTTGACATTATTTGATGCTGGAAACTTCTTAATGGCCTTTGTTTTGGCTATATCCACTTCTATACTTTTGCACCATATTTTAACTCCCAAAACTACGCCCTCTCGCACCATGAAATGACATTTTTCCTAATTTAGATATAATTTCTCACATATTTGAAGAACTTTATCCAAATTTGTCAAACAATGATCAAAGGAGTCTCCAATAA
The DNA here is from genome assembly GCA_027478405.1 of Erythroxylum cassinoides. Classification (NCBI taxonomy): domain Eukaryota; kingdom Viridiplantae; phylum Streptophyta; class Magnoliopsida; order Malpighiales; family Erythroxylaceae; genus Erythroxylum; species Erythroxylum cassinoides. Next base: position 27,214,095 of record JANIPM010000007.1, read on the forward strand.
CTAAAAAATTATCCATAAAAATTCTTCACAATGTCCTAAATCATATATACAAAGATAACAACTTTGAAAAGTTATTAGTGCATTGTAAAGTCCAAATGACATCTGTTTATAAGCACGAGTTCCATAAGGACATGTGAATGTAGTCTTCTCTTGATCTTCTGTATAGATAAAATTTTGATTATATCCTGAATATCCATCAAGGAAATAATAGAAATGTGTGTCCACCAACTCTCTCAATCATTTGATCCACGAACGATAAATGAAAGTGATCCTTCTTAGTCACTGTGTTAAGAAAATCAATACATACCCTCTAGACTATCATCCCTCCTTTCTTATGTACACATTATACTAGACTTACTATCTCCTTTTTAACCACTTCTTTCATATGAGGGTTTAATCTTCTTTGCCTCTCCTTTACTGCCTTACAAACTTCATCAAAATTGATTCTATTCATCACCGCATTAGGACTTATGCCTCTTATATCTCAAAATTTTCATCCTATGGCTCTCATCCTCTTTTTAATTATCTCTATCACTCTCTTTTCTTATTCCCCATCTAACTTATTTGAAATTATGATCGGTAAAGTATAACTCTCACCTAGAAAGGTATATCTAAGGTGTAAGGGTAAGGGTTTCAACTTTAGAGTGTGTGGTTTCTCAATTAAAGGTGGCATGGGTGCTTCTATCCTTACTAAGATTTCTTGTTTTAATTTCTTACCTAACTCATTCTCCTTCTATAACTCTTCATCATCTTTCACATCTTTAATATCAGCATCTTGTTTATAGTTCTGCTCTTGCTCTTTTACACACTCATTGACTATATCAATTTTCATACAAGTATTGTGCTCCTTAAGATTCTTCAATACCTTACTTATGTTAAACTCAACCTATTCATCACCAATCTGAAGAATTAGTTTTCCTTTATTTACATCCACTAATGCTCTTCTTGTACTCATGAATGGTATACTAATAATTAATGGAAATTTTTAATCCTTTTCAAAGTCTAGCACTACAAAATCCAAAGGAATAATAAATCTGTCCACTTTAACTAGCATGTCCTTCACCATGCTAAATGTTTTCTTTATTAATTGATCCACCAACTGAATGAGCATGGATGTTGGCTTCACATCTCCTAGTCCCAATTTCCTCAAAATCGACAAAGGCATAAGATCAATACTTGTACCTAGGTCACATAAACACTTAAAATTTTAAATTTCCTACTACACAAGGGGTAGTAAAACTCTATGGATCTTTCAAATTTAAGGTCATATGGCTGGTAATTATAAAGCTATAACTCTATATCAAAGAGACCATTTGATTGTTATCCCATATTAGCTTGTTTGATAGGATGTCTTTGAGAAACTTCACACACTTATACATGTTCTCTAAAGCTTTCATAAAGGATAAGTTAATTTATAATTTCATTAACTTCTCTAAAAAGTTTACAAATTGAGTATCCATACGATTCTTCTTTAGTTTTTGTGGAATTGGATCTGTGGAACATATAGAGGGGTTGGGACATATCACAATTCCTCTTTCTTATCCTCCTTTTTTTTGACTTCCTTTTAGGTGGGGTTCAGACTTCTTCTTCATGGTTGGTTCTTCCAACTCTTTCCCATTTCTAAGTGTAATGACCTTCAATTGGTTCCTTAGGTTAGACTCTGTATTGCTCAGGAGACTCCCTATACTTCGTGTAAACAATGCATTTTCTAACTGCCTAATATGAACCTCCAAATTATGGATATAAGAAACATGATTCCTTGAAATCTGATAGGACTTTGCTTCCACCCTCTTTTAACTCTCATCTTAGCTCATGAGTTTGGAAGTTAGCATATCCATTAGCTTTTCCATCTTTAATTATAAAGACCTAAGCCTTTCTTGCTAAAATTTTAATAGGTCTTTTGCTCTCATTTAATATCTGCATTAATAGATACTGGAGTAATGTTATTACCACCTTGACCTAATTATGCCCTTAGGAAATTTAGCTATCTTCATATTGTTGCCATCCACTAAGAAGCAATCAATTGTAACATGACATTCTGAACCGCACAATTCATATCCATATTGTATCACCTGTAGTGGGCTGGGAAAAGTAGCTTTCAGGTTATTTATTTGCTTAGCTGAGCTTGATACTTTAGCCTATAATGTTGTCAATAAATCAATAGCAAACACTTTGTTCTTATCTTTAAAGATTAGTTGTTATTTGCAACTTTTCGATGTATATAAACAGTTATTATTTTCCATCTCCTCCAATATATCATATGTAGCATCTACTATCTTCCTCATCAATAAAACATTAGTTGTTGCATCAGTGGTACCTTTTATGGTTAAATTGACTCCAATGTGGAAGGTTTGCAATAGGAACTCCTTGGGTAAGTTATATTGTGGGCAACTCCTTTGTAAATCCTTTAATCATTCCCATGCTTCGTTCAATGATTGCCCTTCACTTTACTAAATTTGTTATCTCTTTAATGATACTTGTGGTCTTTGTTAGGGGGAAGTACTTAGCAAACAAGGCTTATACCAACCACTCCTATGTCATTATGTTTTCTAGCTTAAGAGAATTCGGTCACTCCTTAACTTAATCTTTAAACATAAATGGAAATAGCCTCATCTTGGCTACATCCTCTGATAACCCATCATATCTAAAGATATCACATATCTAAAATTGGCTAAATGAGAATTATGATCCTTATTGGCCAGTCTATAAAACTGGACATTGGTTTGGAACATATTAAACAAGGCTAGTTTAATTTTGAAATTATTTGCCTACATCAGTGGTCTTGAGATCCCTTATTGATTAGCATTGAACCTTGACCTTATAAATTCCATGATGGTTCTTTGTTGTTATCCTTGGTTCCCCTCTTCCTCCATCTATCTTTGTATAGCTTCTTGCCATCTAGCTTTTCAAATTTCCCTCTCTTTCTTGGTAATGTTAGAAATTTGTGTACCTTTAAGTTTGTTAAAACTCCTTATTGTTTTTGTATTTGTACATCTACAATAACATAAGATAAACGTTAAATTCCTTAAAGCAAAGTAACTCAAATTGCACTAGATGCTAAATCAACAATCCCACAACAATGTTAAAAATTTGTTTATCACAACAATGTTAAAAACTTGTTTATTTAATTTTTTTTAATCTATCTATCCCATAAGTATACGGGCTATCTCTTTATAATATAAACATTATCCTTCCCACAAGAATTGTTATTAGACACAAAATTTTTTATCACTTTAAAAAATATAATAAGTGTAGTTAGAAAATAAACAAAATTGGAGAAAATTGATAATTGAACAATTAACAAAGCGGTAGTGAACTTGTGATTAATCAGTGATAAAAATTTAGGAATTACTTCTTTGTTTTGTTTTCACTTACCTTCTTGATTTAACAATACTTAACCCTAGATATCCAATATTTATGATTACCCTCTCTCAAGATATAACCAATTAATCCTAATTAAAATATATAAGAATTGAAATATGACCTCTTACTCTGTCAAAAATCTTCATAACTATCCAACTGGATTTGAAACAATCCTATAGATAACTAAGCAATTAATATCTCCCTTCAATTGCCTATTAATTTGATTTTTCTAGGCTTATTATGTTACCAACTCTCGGTATGTAAAATAACACAGATATTTTAATCTCATCTCCTAATTTAGATCAAAGATTAAAATAATAACCACCACAAAGTATGATTCCATTAAATCAAGAACATAAAAGTTTAACAAAAAAAAATTCAAGAGGAATTTAAATCCACATTTGTTACAATCAAGAACAAAGAAAGGAAAGGAAAAAGTAAAATATTGAACCTTGGATGTTTGTTTTTCTTATGCTTAAGCTAGACAATTATACAACTTTGTTCTTCTGGAATGTTTGCCTCTTTGATCTCCTTTTTAGATGTTCCAGCCACCTCTTTTGGTGTTTCTGTAACATCCCGTTGCCTTACAAAGGGTTTGAACCCTAGAAATTAGTACATGTGAGAAAAAAAACAACGCATCTCATGCTCATGCATTATATAAGGTGTACATGCACATGAATAGTAAATTTTGCACAGGAAAATGACTGTACATG
>JANIPM010000007.1:27287623-27302779 GCA_027478405.1 Erythroxylum cassinoides
AAACTTTATAGCGTTGGAAAGCTAAGAGGATAAGCCACAACTTTCTAGAAGACAACTTTGTCTATTTCTACCTAGATCAATCCAGTTTACCCCCTGAATTTAGAACACAATTCCTACCCTTATGAAAAGCTTGAAAATGCAATTTAAATTCTTTGGAAATCATGAGCAAAACATAATGTATATATATTTCATTAACATCAAAACAAATAAAAGTTTTAAAACTCTTTAGTGGGCATTTCGAGCCCCCTTACATCATAATCCAAAATACAAAGTTTACAAAAACTATAATCGCTCAAAATGCGACTAAAGCATTGTTTTACATAATCTAACTTCAAAAACAAAACATGCAAACTGGAGTGATGCCTTGACTCTTGACTCGATCACTCGATATCTTGTTCATCGCCTGAAGATGGGAAGGAAGGGGGTGAGCTTAAAGCTCGTGGGTAACAGTTTTATAATCGATAACAAGCAAAACCATTTGAAACATTCATGATCATAACAAATTCATATGAAATCCATGAAACACATACTCCTTAAATTCTTAACATATCAACCAATTCGTAAACCACATAATTCACATATTCATCAAACTTATCCACTAAGCATATAAGCATAAACATATCAGAATGGTTTGGGTAGTCCATAACAGAACGTACTAACATAATGCCATAAAATGGTCTTGTATAACTATAAACAGAACATACTATCGCAATCCCACATAATGATTTTCCATAGACGTGAACTTAAGGGAGTCCGTGAAGGAGCTCCATGCCACTAGCGGGTAGGCAGAAGAAGCCTTTAGACAAGTACATTGACTAATAGAATATACCACCACAAACCCATATAATATGTAATTCATAGCTTGAAAACCAATTGCCCAAATGGAACATTTCTAAAACTTGTTTGTCATGCAAATGACATATTTCATATTCATTTCCATCATCATTTCACAATTCATCAACCACATTCCTATACCAAGCATAAAAGCCATTTCTCAACTCATTCAAAAGCAACATAATACATTAATTGTGAAGTAAATAAAATTCATTCCCAAAATTCACAAACATCAACATGTGGCACATTCTCAAGCATTTAAAGAACAATAAACATACATTTATAAGGTAATTGGAAAATCATTAAATTCCCTTTATTTGAAGAACATTTATGGTTCATTAACTCAATTATAAAAATAAAACCCACCTTAATTTCCTTGCTTAAAAACATTGCTTAGCTTCTACTCTTGCTCCTCTTGCCTCTCTTGAACATTGACAAAAACCCATTCAAAATCAATTCCAATTGGAAAACCCAAAGAACCATATGCATGAAATTGACCCTAGGATACTTAAACCCATGCACTTCCTAAGCTTTTTGAACCAAATCCCTTCCCAAAATCCAAATATTAAAACACCAACTTACCTTGGACCTTTACCAAACAATGAGTTTCTTAGCTCTAATGGAAGCTTTAACCTTCCTCTTCCTTTTTCCCTTCTTGATCACTCTCAAAATCCCTCTTGAAGGTTAAGAAAACTTGAAACCTAGCTCAACTCTCCTTTTTCTCTAAACTCACGACAATCTCTTCTCCTCTCTCTCTTCAATTTTCGTTTCTTTGCTTATTCCTAATGCAAGACAAGTCTTTTTGCTCCCTTTTATACCCTTATTGATTGCATAATGTCCATGTTGCCCTTCCTTCAATGCTTTATGGTTTTTAAGCTTAAGGGTGCTTCCCAAAATACCCATGTAAACTTACCCTCCTTAAACTTTAATTCAGTTAACCTATGTCATATAATCTTACTCACATTAACATAATAATTAACTCCAAAAATAAATCTATAACGACCTCATAATAATTTAAATCATGCTTAATTAAAGAAAAAAAATTTGGAGCTAATATTTCTTCCCCTCTTAAGAGAATTTTATCCTCAAAATTATTACCTGAATCATTGAAGAGGTACGAATACTTCTCCTTTATGGCTTCTAAGGGCTCCCACGTGGCCTCTTCTATAGAATGGTTTCTCTATAGGACTTTGACCAATTGAACTGTCTTGTTCCAGAGGACCTTTTCCTTGTTGTCCAAAATCTCCACTGGGATCTTTCCTCATAACTCAGATCATCTCTCAATTGGACCTCAGTGTTCTGAATGATGTGAGAGGGATCCGATCTATACCTCCTCAGCATGGAGATATGAAAGACGTTATGTATTTGTGACAATTTCGGTGGCAACGTCAACCTATAGGCTAATGGTCCAATCCTTTCAACAATCTCATAGGGACTCACATATCTCGGACTTAACTTGCCTTTCTTACCAAACCTCGTGACTCCTTTCTAAGGAGACGTCTTAAGAAAGACCTTTTCACGGACTCCGTACTCCATCTCCTTTCGGTGTGCATCAGTATAACTTTTCATTCTATCATGTGCTGCCTTAAGCCGTTGCTTAACTAAGTTGACCTTGTCTACTGTCATCTGAAGTAACTCTGGCCCTATCAGTTTCCTCTCTCCTTCTTCATCCCAACATATCAGAGTTTTACATCTCCTTCCATACAGTGCTTCATAAGGAGCCATCTGAATGCTTGAATGGTACGAATTATTATAAGCAAATTCGACCAATGGCAAATGCTCATCCCAAGCTCTTTTGAAATCCATCACACATGCCCTGAGCATTCTCTCAAGGGTCCGACTGGTCCTCTCAAATTGGCCATCTGTCTAGGGGTGAAAAGCAATGCTAAAATTTAACTTGATTCCTAGAGCCTCTTGTAAGCTTTCCCATAATCTCGAAGTAAACCGAGGATTCCTGTCAGAAACTATAGAGTCAGGAATTCCATGCAATCTAACTATCTTATCAATATATTTCTTTGCTAACACATGCAAAGAATCAGTTTGTTTAATTGCCAGAAAATGGAATGATTTTGTCAACCGATCAAAAATAACCCATATAGCATCATGCTTCCTACTAGTCTTAGGCAAACCTATCAAAAAGTCCACAGTTACCCATTGCTACTTCCACTCAGGGATGGACAATGACCTTAACTTGCCAGAAGGTACCTGATGTTCGGCCTTGACTTGCTGGCATACTAGACACTTACTCACATATTCTACTACATCTATCTTCATGCCTTTCCACCAGAAATGCTCTTTCAGATCTTTGTACATCCTGGTACTACCTAGGTGTATGGTATAAGGCGCGTTGTGTGTCTCATCAAGTATCTCATTCTTTACTTCCTTGACATTCAGGATATAAAGTCTGTTTCCTACAACCATGCTCAATGTATGAACAAGTTGTTGAAACTTTTATGAAAGTTATATAATTTTATGTTATTAACGTCTTTTTATTTCTTTCTTAACACGTGGCCTCTTAATGGGCCTGAGAAATCATATGTCCACCAAATTACTTAAGCAAACTGTAAGAAACCTTAACAGTAATTTATAGTAATCTTATTGGGCTTCTCCATCACAAACCCAATAAATAACTTGTTCATATTGATTATGGCTCATTTTGTTCACTGAACTTCAATATATTTAACAACATCTTTTGTTGAGCTTTTTATTATCTTTAATTTGGATCAAATTCTATTTTCTTAACCTTAATTTTAAAAAAATTATAATTAATGATTGTCCAAGATAAATTTTTACAATTCAAACATCTTGAGGGGGTATAAACCTAAGTTTCTTAAATTTGGTGGTATCCTTGACACTTTTACTCTAAAATTTTCAAATTATAGGAAGAGAAAAATAAGAATCAGAAATATTAAAAAAAAAAAAAAGACAGGTTCTAGAACTTGAGCAGACGTGAGTTATGTTAAGGTTGAAAGTATATTGAAAGTATAGGAGAGATAAGAGTTTTTAAGATAGGAGAGTTCAGATATTGTAGTTAAAGTAGAGACATCATAAAAGAGAAGGAAGAAATAAATGAACTACTCCGAGATCATCAACAGAAGAGTACACAGGAGCAAGCATATAGCCTCCTTTCCCTGACGAAAAGTAGTAAGGCAGAAAATTACTCCACTCATACAATGGTCACTAACAAGATGAGTTTTTTTTTTTTTAAGGAAGCAAAAACAGAAAGTAGAAAAAAGCTTGGTTTAGAAAGAAGCATGGGATGAGCCGTAAGTTCTTAAACCTATACGCGCTCTCAAGTCTCAAACAACAGATTAAAAGAAATGCATTAAGAATCAATGGTCACAATTCCTCAAATGTTGACAATCCGCCATTTCTGAAGAAGTGTCTTTTCTTATCTCCTTGTGCTAGTCCAATAAGATTTCATAACCATCTTTTCTAATTTATCTGGGTGATGAAAATTAGTGAGAAAAAGGTTGTTGAAGAGATATACGAACAGGAAAAAAAATGTCGAACTCCATGAATGGAGCGATAAGTGACCTGGAAGTGCCACCATCTGACAAACACCAAACAACCACTCTGCTGACCGACAGTCATCTTAGAATTTGCCTTTCTCGGGTCTCAGCTACAATTGTGAATTTGACAAGGAAGCAGTCATTATGCAACAACCTCTAGAAGTTTTTCTCTTAACTATTTTCAATCTTTATTTTGTTTAAGCACATAAAATTTAGCATACAAATTGATCAAAGTTTAATGTCTGAAAACAAAGGTGTGTATCTTTATATTTGTATTTTGTAAACAGCGTTACCATCAAAGTATTAATTCCATTCAATAGAAAGATGATGACATATGGCTCTCTTATGCAGGTAGAACGACCCATCGATTTGTTGAAATGTAATTTTCTGAAGAGGCTTTCTAGGAGACAGGTTCGGTTTGATTTTATGGAACTCATTAAAGTCTACAGTACCATCTCTTTCTCCGAGAGATTTGCGTAAAGATGATGAGTCTGGCATATTTAATGCTTCCAGTTCAACTCGTACAGGAGTAAGAATATACCTTGTTACGGTTTAATTGTAAAGTGTCCGTAATAAAATAAACTGCTGTGAGCTTATGAACTCTCCCACCTTTGAAACTAGTTTTTAGAGTTGGTTCTCTCATAAGATTTGTAATAATCGATATCAGAGCTAACACTACTTCTTTGAGACCTTGTGCCACGCCCACAGGTGGTGATGTCGGCATTGCAGTATTCGTTTGGGGTTAGAAAAGGTCTAGCGCACAGTCAGTCCGTGAGTACGTAGATGATGACAACAATATAACAGTGTTCGCTTGGGGCTATAAAAGGTCTAGAGCATAGCCAGATTGTCGGTGCCTGGGCTGCGAAGTGTGGTAAAATGTTACGGTCTAATTATTCCACATCGGTAGTAAAAGAAACTGACGTAAAGTTTATAAATTTATGAGTTCTCCCACCCTTCAAGCTAACTTTTGAGGTTGATTCTCTCGTAATGTCTGTAACATACCTTCTGTATGCAAACATGACTAAGGCTCACGGACTGTTAACACAATGCAATCGAGATCTGCAATGTTAATGAATAGCTGAGGTTAAGGTTAGTTAACTTAGTAAAGTCAAGCTTCTAACCAACAAAATAGACGAAACTGGGTGTTGGTGATTGAATTGTAGGAGTAGATCAATCTAAAGATTTATAACTTCAACATGTAATCAAAATAATCGTAGTTTACTTAAAATTTAAAAAATATATATAGATGATTGAAAATGTAAAATTTATTAATTAATTTTAAAAATAAAATCATATAATTCAAATATTGCAAGGGTAACAAAATTTTCCAATCTCCCTAAATTTTTATTTAAAATTTCAAGCGTCCATTTTTCCAAAAGTGGAAACAAATAAAATTTGATTAATGTATACACAAAAATTATGTTTTACTTGTAATTTTGGTTTTAAATTGAAATTTTAAATTAAAAAATCCCATCCTATTAACTTTCTATTAGGGTTGGTAATAGTATGCGATCTATTCCAATTACATGCATGCTCTTTTATTTCATTTTGCAGAAAATGTTGATAAGAGGTGACACCTGCGTGGCACACCAATATCAATTAGTATATGTTAGGCACGATGGTGCTATTGGTGTGTCACCATTTTTGTTTAAAGTTGCATTGTTTTGACCGCACAACATTAATTCGTGTTGATGATCATAATTCACGTCCTGACCACATTGATCTCTTCGATTTCATTTTCAAATGAGAATATCAAAATGACAGCTATGGAGTATCACCGACGTCTTTCGATTCAACTCGTGAGATTCTCCTACATCTTGGTTCAATTATTGGCTACATTTAATACAGATCTTCAACATCATCTATCATGTAACAAGTTGTTCATTTCCATTTCCATTTTCTCATTCCCATTATTGGTGAGAAATGAGAGTTCCAAACATGTCAACATAGAATTCTATGACATTCTTTTGGCAATATAATAATAAAGTAGGTCTTATAACAAACAAAATTTGAGGGTACGGTCCTCTAAAATTCAGTCAGTATTCAACAATAAATTCATTTACTAGCTAATATTAATTATTTTGTGTTGAAAATTTGTGTCCCACGTAAAGGACACTGAATTGCCAGATGAAAAGCTTGCTTGTATTACGATACATACAAGAATATATAACAAGAGTTTGTTGTAACAACTAGATACAAAGGATAAAATATCCATTCAAATATACATGAATATATCCTATAAAGATATACAATGATTATCTCTTATTATGCCCCCGCAAGATGAAGTCGTGGGACATGACATTCATTTTGTTCCGAAAGATTTCAAACTTGTGCCAAGACAATGGTTTGGTTAAGACATCCGTAGTCTGATCAAGGGATGAAATGTGATAAACTTGTAAATGCTTATGTTGCTCCTGTTCCCGAATGAAGTGACAGTCGCAAGGTGTTTCATCCGAGAATGGAAAACGGGATTAGAGCACACATACGTAGCTCCCAAGTTATCGAAGTAAATTGTTGGCATATCTTATGAGTGAACAGATAATTCCCGCGGGAGATTTCAAAGCCACATGACTTCTGCAGTAGTATTGGCAACCGTGCATTATTCTGCTTCTGTGGAAGAGCGAGCTACCGTACATTAGCGTTTCGAACTCCATGAAATAGGATTGTTATCAAAATAAATTACATAGGCAAACGTAGACGTTCTGGTGTCAGCATGCCCTCCCCAATCAGCATCACTGGATGCTTGCAGCCTGAAATATTTCGATCATCGCAGTTGAAGTCCATAGTCATGTGTATATTTGAGATAATTAAGTGTACGCTTCAACTACTGAAAGTGAAGAACAGTTTGTTTGTGCATATACTGGGACAATTTATTGACGGCGAAGTTAAGATCTGGTCTTGTTATAAGTACATATTGGAGAGCTCTTAAGATGCTGCAGTAGTATTGTCAACCGCGCGATATTCTGCTTCTGTAGAAGAGCGAGCTACCGTATTTTGGCTTTTTGAACTCCATCAAATAGGATTGTTACCAAAATAAATAACATAGGCAGACGTAGACATTTTGGTGTCAGCATCCCCTCCCCAATCAGCATCACTGAATGCTTGCAGCCTAAAATATTGCGATCATCGCAGTTGACGTCCATAGTCATGTGTATATTTGAGATAACGAAGTGTACACTTCAACTATTGAAAGTGAAGAACAATCGGTTTGTGCATATACTAGGACAATTTATTGACGACGAAGTTAAGATCTGGTCTTGTTATAAGTACATATTGGAGAGCTCTTAAGATGCTGCGATAAAGAGACCCATCTGTCATTGCGGAACCATCATCAATTATGCCAATGCAAGAGACAGAATGACTTTTATAGTCTGATGCTTCACTACAGGGGAGAAAGTTTCAGTGTAGTAGACCCGAGACACTGGTTGTAGTCTTTTGCAATGAGTCGGGACTTATAACGAGCCACCTTCTCATCTAGGGACTGCTTTATGCAAAAAATCCACATACACCCAATCACATTCTGAGCTTCGGTCGCAGGTACAAGAGTCTAGGTGCCATTATGTAAGAGAGCTTCAAATTCCAAAAAGGCAGACTTGCACCAATGTGGTAGTTTTAAAGCGTGGGTTACGATTCGGGGTTCCTCAGGAGATAGTAGAGGATGACGAGTAACAGCGAAGGTTTTTGGTTTATGAATGTTGTTTTTGGATCGAGTAATCATAGGATGAATATTGGTAGATTGGTGCGGTGGTGAGGGGAGAGTGATTGATGGTGTTGGTGGAGAAGGATTGTTTAGTTGATTGGATGGAGATGAAGATTCATTAGGCGCAGGCAGTGCAGTAGGTACAGGTGATGCCACGATGGGAATTATTTGGTGAGACATAGGTGGAGTGGACATTGGGTCAGAAATGGATGGTACAGGAGTGTGTTGGAGTGACTCATAAGGATAGTTGTTATCAAAGAACACCACATATCTAGAGACATATATTTTGTTGTTTTTCATATCAAGATAGATATATGCAAATTGAGTAGAGGAATATCCAACAAAGACACAAGGAATGGAACAGGGCTGTAATTTATGACTAGTGTAAGGACGAAGCCAAGGAAAGCAGAGACAGCAAAAAACGTGTAAATGCTTGTAACTAGGAGATTGATGAAATAGTTTGCCAAACGGGGTTTGCATGTGGAGAGTGGGAGTTGGTAAACGATTGATGAGATAGACAACCGTGCGAGTGGCATAAGACCAGAAAGTGGAGGGAAGTTTACTATGATAAAGAAGAGCTCGGGTGGTTTCAACAATATGGTGATGAAGTCTTTCAGACATGCCATTTAGCTTTGGAGTATGAGGTGGGGTGGTAATGTGAGAGATACCATAAGTGACAAGAAAAGGTTTGAGTTTAAGAAACTCTCCACCATTATCAGAATATACAGTTTTGATTGGTGTTTCAAATTGTTTTTCAACAAGCTTTCGGAAATTGATGAATGTAGGCAAAATATCGGAAATTGATTAATTTCCTTTCGGGCGTATAGCTATTAGGAACAAATGAGTTCTCAAAATAAAACAAAACGCTGATGGTAGTATTAAAATATACAAAACATGCCTCGTAATGAAAGGATATACATAACATGAGGGAATTGATTATGACAAAACATTTTCGCCTATTGTGAGGTTTGCTTGAATCTATCTAATCTTGGCTATAGAAGCTAGTTTGGATCGTAAATTAAATCAAATTGATGTAAAGACTCCTTTTCTAGATAGAGAATTAGAAGAAGAAATCTATATAGAACAACCTGTAAGTTTTATAGAGACAGGTCAAGAACACAAAGTATGTCGATTATTAAAATTGACTTATGGTTTGAACAAGTCTTTAAAGTAATGGTGTATATGTTTTCACAATGTAATCCGTTCATATGATTTTCATAGGCTTAATGAAAACCGTTGTACATATATTAAGAGATCCCAAGATAAATGTACAATTTTATCTTTATATGTGGATGATATGTTAATTACTTATAATAACTATAAGTTTGTTAAGCAAATCAAAGATTGGTTGTCATATGAATTTGAGATGAAAGATATGGGTGAAGTTGCATACATCCAAAATATTTCAAAATGATTATGTATGCAAGATTGCAAACAAATAGGTAATTTTATTGCTAAAGGTGAAGGTATCAGTAAGAAGTTTTTCCCATCATTTCCATAAGAAAGGGAGTAAATGAAGAAAATTCCATATTCTAGTATAGATGGAAGTGTCATGTATGCAACAATGTGTACAAGACTATGTTTTTGTTATACTGTTATAATGGTGAGTAGATATTAGTTAAATTCAAGATAAGCCACATTAGAAAGCAGTAAAGAGAATATTGAGGTATTTAAAAGGTATAATGGACTATATGCTACCCTATCAAGGTATTGACATATATATACAAAGATAGACAAATGTAGAATGTGGAGGAGATTTAGATAAAAGAAAATATACCTCCAAATTTATTTTCTTACTCAATAATAAAGCATTATTATGGAAAAGTAAGAAACAATCTTGCATTGCAATGTCTACAATGGAAGTTGAATTTGTAGAATTTTTAACAGTAATAACAAAAGTTATATGGCTTTGATGATTCTTGGTTCATCTGGAGTCACTAAAAGTGAAATTGAACCAGTGATTATCAATTATGATAATCAAGCAGCAATGGCTTATACAAAATATCTCAAATTTCATTGTAAAACCAAGTTTATAAATACCAAGTATAATTATGTGAAAGATATAGTCACACGAGGAGAAGTGAACATGAAGTATATATCTACACGAGATATGGTGGCAGACTTAATCATAAAGCCAATTTGCATAAATGTGTATATTAGGCATATGAAGTCACTAGGTTTACATAGATATTGAAATGTAATAAGAAACATTTCTCTTGTATGTTCATTTATTGTAATTTCATAGTTAAATGAGAATGTTTGATAGAGATTATACATTATATAATACTTTATTTATAAATATATTTGTTTATTTTATGTAAATATATATAGAGATATGAATCAAGACCATATAAGATAGTTCAAAGACTAGCTTTCTAAGACAAGCAATCACCTCTAGTGATTTGTGATCATAAGAGATGAGGCATGTTTAAATTTTATTATCTGGGTGATAATTGAGAGTAAAAGACTTAAACCATAAATGTTTCCCTAAATTACAAAAAAAGTTAGTACAAAGTTTTTTTTAGAAAGTTAGGACAAGTATTCATTAATAAATAAAATTTACAGTTTCACACATGTTCACTTTTAGTTACCCTTCTACTAACTTACAGACAATAGAAAAGTATATGCAATTAATATACGTGGCATCATCTAATGCACTAGCAATACACTCACTCCTAAAGCATCTAAGATCATTTGTAAGTTTTAGAGATAGGGAGATCTAGTCTTCGTAGAGTAAAAGGCATCCAAAATGCGACTTTACAAGTCCTCCATAATATTGATATTGTAAATATAAGAACTGTAAGTCTTTGTGACCTTCCTGGAAGTTTTTTTATAATGAGCTTGACTTGTTCTTTTTACCTTAATGAAATCATAATGCTAATTTGAGTTTTAACTAAGGTGAGATCGTGTGTAACAATTCATTGGCTAATGTAGATAGCCTCTTTTTAGGAGAAATGTAGACCAGACCATTCTTTCATTAAGAGTTCTTAAACATAACCTTACTTTTCAGTAGGATTGCATTGGACCATTCAACAATGTTTGATCACTCTCAAGTGCTACATTGAATGTTAAATAGTTCATGTACCTGCTTCCATAGATAGTTAGAGTTGTGAAAATCAAAGAACAGGTGTGAGTGGCTCTCCATATCAACTCCAAAAAGGAAACAATATCTGGAGTCAATTGAGAACTTTATTCTATCTTTGGTAGTCAATTTTTTTCTTGATGGCTAGCTTAAGAACAAAGGAGTAGGAAGACGGATTACAGAATTCCAAACCCTCCTAAACTAGTTGACTTTATGGGCATGTCTAGTTATAAGATTCCTATATGTTTTGATAGAGAATGTCTTATGTTTCTGCTCTGTCCAAAGTATTAAATTAGGTTTTCAAGTTCTAGAAGGCTTTCTATGATTAACTGTAGGATCTTTTGCCAACCCTCTAGCATTATGGTAAGGCTAGGTACATTCTCTCTTGATGAAGTCTGAGACTTTAGTGCTAGTAGGAATTACTATTCTCAGTGAGGTAAGGTCTGAGAATTTGTAAAGTGGACCGATAGATAACCAGTTTTCAAATCAAACTTACAATCATTTCCAATCTTATAATGAAGTTTTTCAACAAAGTCCTAGTAGCTAAAATCTTCTATAGTGTATAAGGTTGTGTAGGTTTGTTTTCAACATTCCATAAACCCCCTCCTTAGTATGATATATATGAACCCATTTGACACCAAGATTCTCCTTGTTAGAGCAAATCATCCATTTCATTTTTGCAAGTAAAGTTTTATTAGATGTAATTGTAGAATGGATCCATATTCCTCCTTCTGGTTCTGCAAACAAAGGGAGTTCCAATTCACTTTGGAGGCCTCAGTGTTATTGTTAAATTCCCTTTAAATGAAGATTTTTATTAGCTTTTCAATCCTCTTGAATATTTGTTTGGGGATGGCTAAGTGGGATAGCCAATAAGTGCTAAGGTTGTTAAGTACACTAACTACTAACTAAATCCTCCCTTTATAGGACAAGCAACTGTTACAATAGGAATTAATCCTCATCTTTATATTATTGATCAAGGGGTTACAATCTCCTGCTACTAAGCTTCTGGTAGAGATAAGGACTCTTATATATTTAAATGGTAAGGCTTCCACCTTAATATTAAGTAAGGTAGGAACAGTGCATTCCAGTGAATATGTAGAGATAGATAAGAATATGGAACTTTTGCCAGGAATAAAGTTGAGACGAGTCATATCTTTAAAGGATTCAATTATTTTAGTAACCAGCTTATTGAATCCTTATTAGCTCAATATAGCATCAAAAGGTCATTAGCAAAGGCTAATTTTGAGAACTACAATTTCTTCCATCTATAATGTAACCTAAAGCTTGGGAAGTTGTCATGGTGTATCTCTGTAATTTTACTAAGCATCTTCACTAAAATTATAAAGAGGAAAGGGAGAAACAGGTCTCTTTGTCTCAATCCACTGGTAGTTATGAAAGTTTTAGAGGGTTCACCATTAATTAAGACTGTATAAAAGACAGTTGAGATATAAGCTCCAACCCAAAGCACAAATCTTGTAAGAAAACTTGGAAATGTTAACTTAAGAACAAATTGCTAGCTAAAAGAATCAAAAGCTTTTGTGAAGTTAATTTTAAAGACATATCTTCTAATGGCTTTATTTGAGGTACAACCCCTGAAAAGTTCCTGAGCTAAGCAAATATTGTCTCCAATGTTCTTGTCTTTAACATAAACTCCCTGATTTGGAATAATAAAAGCTTAGGAGGGTCTCGTTGAATCTATTTACTAGGATCTTGGAGATCACCTTGTACATAATATCACAACATGAAATAGGTTTATAATCTCTCAAATACTCAAGATTAGGAGCCTTAGATACCAGAAAGACAAAAGTTTTATTTAAGATTATTGGTATGTAACTTTCCTTAAAGAATTCAAGGACAGTATGCACAATTAAACAACCTCTGAGATCCCAATTAACCTGAAAGAATCCAACATTAAATCCATCTAGGCCAGGTACCTTATCAGGATTAATAAAAAAAAGGTGGATTTAATTTCCTCCTATATGACCATTTTATTAAGAGCATCAACTTCATGTTCAAAAATGGATACGTTCAAGGAATTGAACACCTCTGAACCCAATTCAGGCCTTAAAGTTTTGGGAGGTAGATCTATAGGGTTTTTTGTAATATTAGTAGTAGATGGATCATTGGAGCCAGATTGTGGTGGAAAGTTAGGGTTTAAGTTTTTCGGAGATAGATCTATAGGGTTGATTTTGGTCGAAGAAGAGGTGGAAGTGAGTCAAGGAAGCTGAGGCAAAGAACCAAAGTTTTCCATTAACAATAAACTATCAAGTATTATGCCTTGGAGGAGAAGGTTTGGCTGGTTTAGGTTGCTTAAACAAGAAAAAAGAGGGGCGGTTTAATGGTCGGTTTAAGTTGTTTTGGATAAAAGAGGCCATACATTAGAAAAAAGCCAAAGTTTCTTTTTCTAACCCATTATGTGATTCAAATATTTAACACTCTACGTCCATTATGTGATTTAAATATTTACACTATCTGTCATAACTTGCAATATGTGAGTTTTGAAACATTCTATTTTGGATAATAAGTGAAAGTTAAACAATCAGTATATTTGAATTAAGATCTGTACAATATTTTGTAAATGAAAGACATTCACATGAAGATAATATGAGTCAATACCGTAATACATAACTCGTATCATGTGTGCAAATACAACCATGAAGGGATTAATGTAAGATATAAGATCTTTGCTTACATTGTGTGAGACCTTTGAGGTTACTCTTGTTTAATTTTTCAGAATTAAATTTAAGGTTTGTTACTTTAGAATATTACTAGTAGATCACATATGATGTGATCTTATAAAACAATTCTAGGAAATCAAATTAAAATTGATTTGAAGAAATTCATAATAGAGGAAGGTCATTGCATTTAAAGAGTCGCATAATAAGATATAAAATCTTTTTTTACATTGTGTGAGACCTTTGAGGTTATTGTTGTTTAATTTTTTTAGAATTAAATTTAAGGTTCGCTACTTTAAAATATTACTAACAAATCATATATGATTATAGAACGATTCTAAGAAAGCAAATTAAATTTGATACGAACAAATTCATAATAGAGGAAGGTCATTACATTTAAAAGACTCACACAAAATGTATTCAAAGGTAGCCTACATTTTTTAGTAGGGTAATTGAAAACAATTGTAATGTGATGAAACAAATGAGATCAAAAGAGATTAATGTGAGATATAACTTAGGATATATTATATAATATCTACTCAAGGACACATTAATCCCAAGATCAATTCATTTATCGAGATGTTACATGCTACCAATAAATATGTGACAATGAGCTCTTGATAGTCACATAGGTTAGTAGATAAGTATGAGAACGTATAATTTTCAATTGATTAAACTCTTTCGCATGTGTGTGCGGAAGATGATAGTCACTCAAATACCTTTGAATGAGTTTAATGTTATTTGTAAACAACTATTTAAAAAAAGAAGTTATATTTTCATTCCAATGTAAACGAAATAAATTTTGAAAGTTTGAATGGATATTTTCTCTTTTTTGTTTTCAAAAATCTTGGCATTGGAAAGAGTCTGTGATCCTAATTATATATAATATCCAAATAAGTGATATTATTCATAATCATGCATATCTAGTGATCTGATCCTTTAATCTATGTGATTTCCTACGGATTTTTTTGGCATCCCTTGATTATTTGAGTAGTACTGTGCATTCATTCTTTGCCGTATCCAGCATAGAGATGGATAAACAATTACTGTCGTTCCATGGAGATTCTATATATATATATTAAACTATCTTCTTTAGCTAATATTAAAGTATTATTATTATATCTATGAGAACTTAGTTGTCTAGTTAAAAGGATGACTACTAACACTATTATTAGTAAAAGACAATCGGGGCGGTAAATTATTAGAGAATAGTAAATGTTTATCTTGTAAATCTAAATTCAATGGTCTAGATTCAATTTCTTCTATCTTGGGTAATGTAGGCATTTGTATATGACAGACTTCAATAAATAAGTAAGGAAAATCTATAGTATCCTTGACTACAAAGCAATCAGA
>JANIPM010000007.1:27306095-27321412 GCA_027478405.1 Erythroxylum cassinoides
TACAAAAAAGAAAGGAGTTGATATTGTTATTCTTCTAATCTATGTGGATGATTTGTTGATAACTGGAAGTAATTTTGCGATGATAGAAGAATTGAAACAGATTTTGCATCAGAATTTCAAAATGAAGGATCTGGGAGATTTGAAGTTCTTTCTTGGTATTGAAATACTTCGATCCAAGTCTGGAATTATTTTGACTCAAAGAAAATATGCTCTTGAGTTAATTGAAGATGCAGGTCTAGGGGGAGCAAAAACTGCATTTACACCTTTGGAGCAGAATCAAAAATTGACTTCTGTTGAGTTTGATAAAGGCACAGGATTGGAACTTGTTGATGAAGAAATGACAGATGTAGCCTTGTATCAAAGGTTGATAGGGAGACTATTGTATTTAACTCACACAAGGCCAGATATAGCTTATGGAGTACAACACTTGAGTCAGTTCATGCAGAAGCCGAAACATTCACATTATGAGGCAGCTTTGAGAATTGTGCGTTATGTTAAGAAATGTCCAGGGCAAGGAATCTTCTTATCTGCCAATGGACATTTAGAATTGTCTGCTTATTGTGATTCTGACTGGGCCTCTTGTCCCATGACTAGAAAGTCTATTACAGGATTTTTTGTAAAATTAGGAGATTCATTGATTTCATGGAAGTCAAAGAAGCAGAGTACGATTTCTCGATCCTCAGCAGAAGCTGAGTATAGGAGTATGGCCATTACTACTGCTGAGTTGGTCTGGTTATCAGGATTGCTTGAAGAACTGGGAATTAAAAGTGAAAGACCGATTGTGTTATATTGTGATAGCCAAGCAGCCTTGCAGATTGCAGCAAATCCTGTATATCATGAAAGAACGAAACACATCGAGATAGATTGTCATTTTGTACGTGAGAAAATTCAATGTGGATTAATTCAGACTCAACATGTTTCTACAAACGAGCAGATTGCAGATTTACTTACCAAAGGATTGGGAGTACAACAACATGAGTATCTCTTGTCTAAGTTGGGTGTTAAAAATGAATATGAACCCCCAACTTGAGGGGGAGTGAAGAAATGTAATTAGTAATTTAGTTTTGATAGTTAGTTTTTGTATTTTGGGCTTTTATGTATAAAGTCCAACAGTTTTTACATAATGAGTAAGAGAAGTCCAGAAGAGCTTATCTCTGGCTCCCAAAACTGTCTTCGTCTCTTCTCTGTCCTCTATAGCTTTTCATCTCCGATTATAATTTTGACAAACTACAAAGAGTATAATTCGGAAAGAATTCCAATAATTTGTTGGTTAGTCAATCTTGACATTCTTAAATATTTGAATGACCATGATATATTGCTAAATGTCAATCTTCATATACAGACATAAAATATTTAATTAGAGAACTAAAGATAAATTAAAAGAGTTTAATTTATCTAATTCTAAATATGACTTAGAGTTATAATTCATATTCATTATTAACATAATTCACATCCAATGTTAACATAATTGAGAACCTAATAGGTTATATAAAAAAGAATGGGTTGAAGAGAAAAGATATTTTAATCAAGTTGGACTTGACTACAAAGTTTATGATTAAATATGAAATATTTAATAAATAAAAACCAAATGAAATATTGGATTTTATTTAAGCGTAATTGTTATTTAATTATAATTAAAGTTTAATTGAGATTAATTTCAATTAAATTACTATAATGTCTAAAACTTATTATAAATAAACTTAAGTTTTAAGGGAGCTAGCATTCCTTGCCTAACCTCTTCATAACATTTGTAGAGTTCTTTCAACATGTTTTATAGATACCATTAGAGGTTAGATACTTATACAGCTACAGTAGTTAAGAAGCTGATTTTAGAAACGGTTCATAAAAAATAACAAGAAAAAGATCAAACTTCATAATAATGTACTAAAAAAGATTCATGCTTTATTATAATTTACGTATTAATCATTTTATAAAATTTAAGTGAGCTTAACTTTTAGAAAATTATATAAAAAAGTTTAATTTTTATTCTGTTGTGCATGGGATTAGATCTTGCACCGACTTATCAACATAATTTATATAACTCCACGAAATTGAAATTTTAGACATCAATCCCATAACTTGTTAACATTTCAAACACACATAAATCTACAATTAAAATTTGTAATATTTTATGAATCATTTTTATAAATGAATTTATGTTTTCTTCCTACCTAATAATTTGACTTTAGATAATTTTGTATTGGTAAAAGGGTCACTTTTGATCATAAGTTTTTCTCTGATTGACAAATTTAATTCTAATATTTAAAAAATGTTAAAATTGAACCCCACCATAACAAAAAATTTAATCAGGTCTGTTAAGTACCAGATCAACATTGATCTGGTAATTTTTAATATTTTATTTTTTTATGGGCCCCAAGTACCGCATCATTACTGATGTGGCAAGGTGAGATCCACGTTTTTTAAAAAATTGACAAAAGGGTTGATTTTGACTCTAAGTCTTACATCATTCGACAAATTTAATCATAACATTTCAGAGAGAACACTTAAGACCTTAACTTTTAGAAAATGTTAAAATCTGACCCCATTATAATAGAATTACTAACAGCTTGATGATGTCAATGACTTGGCACTTTTTTAATGATTTATTTTATTTGCATGTTATAATAACTTTATAGGGAATTGCAATATGGGACTTGCAAATAAAATAAATTTGTAACGGCTTTATAAAAAGTGTAATTCTTTATTACGACTTTATAAAAAATGTAGTTCTCTATTACGAGGAGTGTATTTCATTTTTTAAGTAATTCTGTTAACTTTACAATACAAAACTTTTAAACTTCACATGTGTACATTCGTATTGAAATTAAACATTTAATTATTATTTATACATGTGAAATATATATAATTTTTATGGCTCAGTAAAAGAAGAAGAAGAAGAATATTAATGAATAAGAACGAATATCTAATTTGCTAAATATTTTATTAGAATGTTATAATGAAATAAGAATTGATATCAAAATAATTTGCATTGGTAATAAAATAAATTTATTTTAAACTTGCCTAAATTCAAGTATTTTAATTTTTCTACATTGTAATTTCATTATAAAATCATTATAACATGAAAATAAAATAAAATATTAAAAATGTCAAGTCAGTGACATCATCAAGTTGTTAGTAATTTCGTTGTAATGAAGTTAAATTTTAACAATTTCTAAAAGTTAGGGTTTTAAGTATTCTCCCTGAAATGTTAGTGTTAAACTTATCGAATGATGTACAATTTATGATCAAATTGACCCTTTTGTCAATTTTCTTTAAAAATTTGGGTCCCACCTTGGCACATCAGTAATGACATGGCACTTGAGACCCACAAAAAATAAAAAATTTAAAATATTACCAAGTCAGCGCTAACCTCACACTTAACAGACGAAGTTAATTTTTTCGTTATAGTGGAGTTCAATATTAATACTTTCTAAACGTTAGGGTTATAATTGTTCTCTATGAAATATTAGGATTAAACTTGTTGATTGGCGAAAAACTTAAGGTTAAAGGTGACCTTTTTGCCTTTTGTATTTGCAATATATTGATATCTAGAACAATTTTAAGGTTCCATCCATTAAGAGGTTGAAATGGTGGAAGGTATTTGTACATATTTTCTTTTTTTTGTCGTTACTATATATAATATTGTATATTGTAAATTTATAATTTCTACATTTTTAGGATCTAATAATTCTTGCAAAATAAACAAGTTCCATTATTTATGATGTAGTAAAAGGATCTTTTTGAATTTTAGTCAAAATAAACTTATAACAAAACAAGATTTTGATTATTTCGCTTTTAACCTTTTTTTTCCTTTTGTAGAGCTTTTAGTGAAATAAAATTGAACTTAAATAGTGAGGGAGAGAACTAACTCGTTAAAACTTAGAAGAAACCTTTTTAAAAAATAATTTTCTCTTATTTCATACTACATCAATGTAAAAATTAACTGATAATTATTTTATTTATAGATTATCTCTTTTACAATGACTAATTGGATTAAGTACTTATATAATTAAACCACAAAATATGGGGTATTTAATGACATTATCTAATAGTCTCTCACTAGGTCATATACATAAGCATGGTTTAGTAATATAACATAATATGCATATAATAAAAGTGAATTCTTCTTTTTGTCATAATATAATCATAATCAAGCAAAAAATAGAGATAATCATAACATTTGTACATCTTTTATTATGGCATACTCCCTTCTATGTATCAAGAATGATTTAATTATGCTAGAACTTATGAAAGATATGGCCTTAAATGGAAAACTTTGGTATAGTAGAATACAATTAAAGGATCTCATATCAAGAGGTCTTTTTTTCATAGGACTTTTAAACTTTTTCTTTCAACCCTTATCTCTTATATTTAGCCTAAAATTTTAATATTTTGTACTTCCCTCTTAATTATTTAGCTTAAACATTTCCTTACTTAGTCTAAACAATATCTTATAATAGATTGCTTGTTTTATTTATTTACTTGTTTAATTTTTTATTTGTGTATTTATTATTTATTTATTTTATCTTTTATTTTTATTCATTACTTGTTCCATATTTATTGTATTATTTATCATCATCATCATCATCATCATCATTATTATCATCATTATCATCATCTTTTATGTATATTTTAATTTTAATTTTATTATTTATTATTATTGCTTTATTATTTTAATTTGCATCATTTATTA
Source organism: Erythroxylum cassinoides (assembly GCA_027478405.1). Classification (NCBI taxonomy): domain Eukaryota; kingdom Viridiplantae; phylum Streptophyta; class Magnoliopsida; order Malpighiales; family Erythroxylaceae; genus Erythroxylum; species Erythroxylum cassinoides. The sequence goes on from JANIPM010000007.1 coordinate 27,310,789, forward strand.
GTCTATCGGAAACAACATCTCTACCAGTTAAGAATAAGACTGCACACTTTTGAAGCTATCTAGACCCTACGTTCAACAAGGCATTTACTAGGATGTTGTTGTTATTATTATTGTTGTTGTACTCCCTTCCTTGTATCACAAAACTAGTTTAAAACTTATATGATCCATAATGATATATATCGTAATGGTTCAATAATAATGTTTTTGTAAAAACAAATCCTATTAAAATTCAATTAATCTTTTTTGTAATAAAATTTACATAATCATTCATGTATATATACTAACAAAAAAAAAGATACTTAAATATCAAAAACAATACATAAATCAATTCAGAGTGTCAAATGCATAAAATACATAAGTAATAACATTTTGTTCGATCATGGAACCAAGTAATGCCCATTCTTTTGACAGGTTCATTAAACATCTTTGGTGATAATCCTTTTGTACTAATATGTTTGATTGACAATCTTTGTTTTTGAACTTTTTTCTTTAACAACAAAGTTTTTTTATTTACATATGTTTATCATCATTTGAATATTTGTCATTTTTTGAAAAGAATATTATTTTGGAATTATTACAATAAATTTTAAATGATTTGACAATATTGTCGATAATCCCAAGTCCTCAAATAAAGTTGCACAACCATAAACCATAAATAATGACCTTATAGCATGCCAAAAACTCAACTTTTATAGGGCATGCAATAAAGATGGAATGTTTCGCACTCTTCTATGAAATTGCTTCTCTAGCTAAAAAAACAAATAACCAAATGTGGATCTTCTTGTATTAATACATCCAGTATAGTCTAAGTCTGAGTATCCAATTATCTCAAGATGATTAAAACTCCCATAAGTGATTGTATAATCTTTTATTCCTTAAATGTTTGAATACTTTCTTTGCAACTTTTTACTATTGGAATATTACTTTTGATATCTACTTAGCACTCTAATAGTAAAACTAATGTCTGGTCTATTGAAGGTATGAGCATACATTAAACTCCCAATAATAAACGTATAAGGAAGTTTTCCACTTTATTGCGTTCAAATTCATTTTTTGGACATTACTTAAGACTAAGTTTATATCCTTTTTTAGTTGGAGCAACACTTGTAGAGCACTTTTTTATTTTGTATCTCTCTTAAATTTTGTTAACATGTGTTTTTTAAGACAATCCTAATATTAGAAAATATCTTAATTCATATCACATAAGATGCCTCACCCATATATTTAATGTCAAAATGTTTAGAGAGGAACTTCTTGTTATTGTGTAATAAATTGAGATCATTAATAGTAAATAAGATGTCATCAACATATAGTACTAGAAACATAAATTTGTTCCCACTAGCCTTTTAGATATATACATCGATCAATGACGTTTTCTTTATGTCCAAAAGAAATAATGATATCATTAAAATTGAGATACTATTATCGAGAGGCTTGCTTAAGTCCATATGTTGATTTCTTAAATTTACATAACATATATTTTCTTTCCTTCAATGTGCCCTCAGATTAATCCATATGAATTCCTTCCTCTAAAGTCCCATTTAGAAAGGTGGTTTTCACATTCATTTAATGGAGTTATAAATCACAATGAGATACTATTCCATAATAATTTTGAATAAATCGTTTCTCAAAACAAGAAAAATGTCTCATTATAATCAATACTAACCTTTTGAGTGTAATTATTGCGACAAGTTTAGCTTTATATTGTTTGATATTAACATTAAAGTCACGTTTGGTCTTCAAGACATATTTACACTCGACTATCTTACAACTCTTTGGGGATTTAACAATATCCCATACTTTGTACTATGGTTAGGATGATAAAATCTATATCTTTTATACATTTTTAGGTAACAAATGAAGAATCCAGTGGTTGTTCTTGAATTAGATTGTTACTTCTATCAGGCAACAATAAACATGTGGGTGCTTTAACTAGATTTCCTTCATATGCATAGTTTAAAAGGTATCTTAGAAACTGCTTTACTAAGAACTTTATTTAATAAACAAATGTTAGTTTTTAAAGGATACATCCACAATGATAAGGGTAAAGAACAATGATTCATCATACTCTTAACTATGTCCTTTAAAGTATAATTAAGTCTTTTAGCTACATTATTTTATTTTGGTGTACCTGACATTGTATTTTAAGCACAAATTCCACGCTTTTCAATAAATTTAGCAATTGGACTAGGACATCATATCTCCCATAATATTCACAACCCTTATTAGGTTTGATAATTTTCAACTTTTTTATCTATCTTACTACCTCATTAAGGAACACCTTTAAGGCATCTATTTATACAGCATATAAATATAATCATAATGTGAAAATTCATCAATAAAAGTTATAAAAAAATTTCTTCACTAAACAAAAAAGAACATTGAAAGGCTTATACATATCAATGTGTATAATTTTAAGTAGTTATGTGTTTCTTGTAACTTCTTTCTTAATTGTGCATTATATATTTTTTCATTTAATGCAATCCATATAAATGTCCAATAAATCTAAAACTAGAAGTATTTCATTCTTTACTAATATGACCATTGACCATTCTTTCTTTAGATATATGATTCAAATACTTATGTCACAAGTAAGTTGAAGTTTCACTTATAAAACCTTGTTTAGTACTAATATTATAATACAAGATCAATAGAGTTTCAAAAAAAAAAAAAGATTGTCAAGTTTTAATTTATATAATCCATTTTAAATGACACCATAACCATTAAGGCAAATATATTTGAACAAACTGAAACATCCATTATCAAGTTTAAAAGAATATCCAACCATATCAAGTTTTGACAAAGAAATTAGGTTTTGAGAAATAGTAGGAACATAAAGAGTTTGGAAAAGGTCTTAATGATGTCTAATGTCTAAAATCAAACGATAGGTTCTAACATTTTTAACTGGAGCTTTGACTCGATTTCCTATAGAGACAAACTTTTCATTTAGATTTATAGTTTGGATTGTAAGTAATCCTTACATCGAATTGGTAATATGAGTAGTACATCCAGAATCAATCCACCAAGTAATATAAGGAATTTTCACTAAATTTAATTTGAAACATACTAAAGCACTAGACCTAACTTTCTTTCAACTTTCTTTCCTTTTTACTAATTGCAGCTAATTATATATTAATCTTATATAGTATATACTTTCCCTTCCATTTATCCTTTTTTAACTTCTTTCTAACTCCTAGGTGACGCATAAAATTAATCGAATGAACTCCTTAATTCTTAAGCCTGACTTCCTCTTAAATAAGCATACTTTGAACAAACTCCTCATTTCTTAAGCCAGACTTCCTCTTGAATAAGCATACTTTGCAATTCATTCATATTCCATTTGTTCTTTAGTATTATAACTCATTTAGAATAGACATATTCAACAGGTAAGGATTTAATAATAAACTGCAAAAGGAAACCTTTACTCACTTCCATTCCTATAAATCTTAATCTTGTTGTTGTATTTGTCATTTTAGTGATATGCTCATACATAATATGGGAACCATTAAACTTTATAGTAGTTAGCATACTCAACACGTGACTTATTAGTAAAGTTAGACTAAGAAATATCTTCAACAAACTTAAGATATTCCCATAGCCTTGATGTTGCTAGTTATAGTCATTCACATATTTTATGATTCCCACGATTCATAGATAGATTTTTTTTAGCATTATTAGTACTAGTAAGAGCAACAACATCTTGGTTTGGAGTGCTAAGTCAGATTCTTAGGTTGTACTAAACTTATTCACATCGTTTAGTAAAATTAAGCCCATTAAACTTCATAATAGATTAAACTTTCTAGTGAATAGCAACTTAAATTAGATGTTGTAAAATATATTAATGCATATGCATTAATTCTTTGAGTCATAACTTAAACGCATAAATAGAATCAACTATCATATCAACATACAAAATAAAATAAACTAATGATTAGTATTATGTCTACATTATTGATAATTTCATATACTATAATTATATGTTTGTTATCTTTGGATATACAAATCATATCTAACAAAGTATACCAATTAATCACTATAGATAACTAATAATAATAATTATTATTTAATTTGATATTTATAAAAACTTTATAATTGGATTACCTTGGTTACAAACAAATTATTCATTACATAAATGTCAAAGTAAATAAATTAAATTATCATTAAATGTAATATCTCACTAGTTGATTATTAATATAAAATAATTACATAGTACGATAATGTAATTTATTTATGCAACGGATAATGTAATTTTTTTACATTGGTTTTAACAGTGTCATGCTCATTTTCAAAGTGAACGGAATAATACTTTATTAATTACACAGCGTAAATTATATTTATACTAAAAATAGAAAGCGAGATGCTAAAATTGTTTTCCACTTTATTCCTTTGATTAGATTCTTATCTAAAAACACAACGTTTACAAAATAAATAATTTAGTCAGACTCCCATCATTAAATTCCAAAGTTTGACAGTATAATGGCACCATTACCAACTTAATTTTGACTAACTCTTATTTGTTGTTCAATTTACGGCGAAACTATCGCCATATATTGTCGGCGCATCGACAACAGAGTTATTGAAACATCGACGTGTCTGCAATCCACGGGTTGAAGAAAGCCCCTTAGCATGAGAGATTTACGCCAGTGGTCCCGGCTATCTGCTGCCACTCATGAAGTGGGCGGAATTCACCCCTGCAAGGGTTAATTTAACTCAATTAAGAATGTTTGTTTGTTTAAATTAAAAAAATACTTGTAAAACATCCGAATGCGAGGGGAGTGATGACAGGCGGTGTCTGGTTTCCCATTCATTAGCTTCTTTTTTTTTTCTTTTCCTCTTAGAACGACCACGTCGCGACCATTGTTGGTGTTTTTGTAATAAATTCCCCAACTTCTCTTTCTTTCTTTCTTTCTCCTCTTCTTCTCGATTTTTGATCACATGGTTTGGTAGCCGCCGGCGAGAATTTCCGGCGAGTTGTGATTCGATTGAATCGCCGGGAATTTTTTAAGAGATCGTGGGGAATTGAGGTAGATGATATTTTGGGTAATGAGAGAGTGAAGTAGGGTTTTCGTGAGTTGCGTATGAAGTGAACATTTTCAACTTTTGGGGATTGTTTTGTTAATTTTGTTCTCGCGATCTGAATTAAAATTGGGTGCCATTTTTGGGGGGTTCTATATTTGGGATTTTTTTTGGTCTTGGGATCTTGAAGATTCTGAATAGGGGAAACAGGGCAAGGAAGGGAAGTTTCGATCTTTTTTGGGTTACAGTTTGGTGCCAGGTGTAGTTTGGTTGAAGCGTGGGCTTTTTATTTAAGCCTACATTGATTCAGAGAAATTGGGGAAACAGCTGGTAATGTGCATGTGTGTATTATGCAAATGTGCAGGTTAGAGAGGGGTGAAAGAGATAACGAGAATAGATGGGGTTGGTGAAAGGTGTGGAGAAGGTGAAGACTATATCACGATCCAAAATGAAGCTTTGGATGATACGTGCCACCACGTCGGTGCTATTGTGGACTTGCATCGTTCAGTTGACGACGATCGGTGAGATGTGGGGCCCGAGGGTTTTGAAGGGTTGGCCTTCTTGTTTCTCTCATGAAGTATCCGCCATCTCCGCCTTGCAAGAGAAAGTCCCCGCCGTGCCCGCCCTCGTTTTGACACCAAAGAGTGAGTGCTCATTCATGTTCAGATCAAGGATAAAAAAATTATTTTTGTTTTTTTATTATGAGGGGTGTGACGCCCCAAATTGGTGTTTATGGGTAGATTGCTTTTGGAGCTGGATAAAATCCTTTTTCATTGTGACAAGTGTTCATTTTAACAAAGCGACGGTATTGCAAAATGTCTCTCAGAGTTTAACTAGTACATATTGCATTTAATCAGCGTGTTTCAAACTCGCTGGCTTCTTCTTCTTCTTTTTTTTTGTATTGAATTACTTGGTTATTTTCTCTCTTTGTTTCTGGTGATGAATCGGATTGTTGGTTTGTTTTTCCTAGGGGTGTATAAGAACAATGGATATCTGATGGTTTCATGCAATGGAGGTCTCAATCAAATGAGGGCAGCGGTGAGTCATTTGCTAAGCTTAATTTGCCAAGGGTTCCACATCTTCTTAATGGATGGTTGGACCTTTTGATACTACTCAATCTTCGAATATTTCTTATCTAATGATCGTTTAGTTTAATCATGTGCTTCTTTACAGATTTGCGATATGGTAGCCATTGCCAGACATCTAAACGTCACTCTTATAGTCCCAGAACTGGATAAAACCTCATTTTGGGCTGATCCAAGGTGCGTCAACTTATCTTTACATGAATTTTTGCAGCTAGAGAATATGTCATTATCTATCAACGTTGCAAAACTAAAAATTTCACGATTCCTATCTTGCTAAAAGGTTTCATAAGAGGTCAATTTCGATAACATGTCTGTTTAAATTGAAATATTATCTCTGATTTTGAAATTTTGTAATTTTCTTACCTTTGTCTGATAACTCGCCCTTTTGTTTTTACCTCATGGCAGTGAATTCCAAGACATATTTGATGTGGATCATTTTATCTCGTCATTGAGAGATGAGGTCCGAATATTGAAAGAATTGCCTCCTAGACTGAAGAGAAGAGTGGAACTAGGGATGACTTATACCATGGCACCAGTTAGTTGGTCAGATATTTCGTACTATCATAATCTGGTTGGTTCTTTTATGAAAAGTCCTTCTTTCTATTCCACAAATGCCGACCATCACTGCTATCATTTTGCATCTACTTTCTCAACCTTAATTAAACCTATAACCTGTGGTGCCACTTCAGCCACTTTAGCCTTTTGACATATAATCTTTTACATATTTATTTGTCTCATTTTGATTTTTTCTTTTTGGTTCCTTTTCATTATGCACGTAGATTCTTCCTTTGATACGGAAGTACAAAGTTGTGCATCTAAACAGAACTGATGCTCGATTAGCCAATAATCATCAACCACTGGAGATTCAGAAGCTGCGTTGTCGTGTAAACTTTAGTGCTCTGAGATTCACTTCTCAGATTGAGGAATTGGGTAAGAGAGTAATTAGACTTTTAAGGCAAAATGGTCCTTTCCTGGTGCTTCACCTTAGATATGAAATGGACATGTTGGCATTTTCTGGATGTACTCAAGGTTGCAACAAGGATGAAGTAGAAGAATTGACAAGAATGAGGTGAGCTTTGTGTATTTCTTTCTTCACCATCAATACCAATTGCATGAAGTATTATCTCAATGTTATGTTGAATTGGTAATTTACTTATTTCAACAGATATGCTTATCCCTGGTGGAAGGAGAAAATAATAAATTCTGACTTGAAAAGGAAGGATGGATTATGCCCTTTAACACCAGAAGAGACAGCCCTTACATTGAGGGCTTTGGACATTGACACAACTATGCAGATCTATATAGCCGCTGGTGAGATATATGGCGGAGAAAGGAGAATGGCTAGCCTTGCTGCAGATTTTCCCAGACTGGTTAGTAACCTGGACTTGTATTTAAGTGTTTAAACATGTGCAAATTGTTGACACTTACCTTTTTTAACTAGTTGCCTTTGAATTGTCGTGAAACAGGTCAGGAAGGAAACACTATTGGAACCGTCAGACCTTAGTTTCTTCCAGAACCATTCCTCCCAGATGGCAGCACTAGATTATCTGGTTTCTTTAGAAAGTGATATATTTGTTCCCACCTATGATGGAAACATGGCTAAAGTTGTTGAAGGGCACCGTAGGTATATTTCCACCAATAAGTCAATATGTTGTTTGCATGTGATTTTTTCAGCTATGGTCGAACTGATCTGTGTTTTTCTTTTGACTTCAGATAAATGATCTTTGCGATTCATTTCCTTCCAGTTTTAACTTTCTATCTCAGTCAGAGGACAAAAACTTGTGTATGCCCCTAATTCCAGACAGAGTTCATTATTCTGGCTGTGAAATATATATTTAACCTAAAGCTTTTTCGATTTCAACACTTTTCAGATAGTTTTTGGAACTAATGTATTGATGAGGAGGTTTTTAATTTGTCTCACGATGTGCTAGCCATCTGGTTTTCTTCTTTGTAATGAGGAATTTGACAGTGATTCTCCCTTGCATATCTGACAATCGGGATAATACTTACCTTTTTTCTGTTGTCTTAATGAGCATCAGATTCCTTGGCTTCAAGAAGACAATTCTACTCGACAGAAGGCTTTTGGTTGATCTAATAGACAGATACAGTAACGGATCATTGACCTGGGATGAATTCTCCTTTTCTGTAAAACAAGCTCATGCAGAGCGAATGGGGAGCTCAACTGAACGGTTGGTCATTCCAGACAGGCCAAAAGAGGAGGATTATTTCTATGCCAATCCAGAAGAGTGTTTACGGTCATCACAATATGGATGGAGTAGTACATGATAGTGTAGGAGGTTGTGCCATTCGTCCAAGTATTCTGCCCTAGGGCTTTGTATTTTACACACAAACCATAACGCAGTTCTTTACCAGGAGATGCATAATCATTATTAAGGCAATCAAAAGGACTGTAGAGGTTTTTAAACTTGAAGAAGAATGCCTGAGAAGATCCAATGAAGCAGCCAGGGGGACGTTGTCATCTCTAGTATATGCTAATAATAGAGTTCTCATGTATAGAAGCTACCCTGCCATTGCTGGGGTGATGTCAGTCAACTAAACTGCGGTTGTAAGCCGGGTGGATCCAAATATAGATGCGATTTTCCAGAATTCTAGCTTCATGGAAGGAGGTTGAGTCCTCCTTCCATTTGTACCTTTTTTGTTTAATTTGGAATATCAGTGGATCTTTTTAGTCCCAGGGAATGTCCCACTCCTCAAGTTTATCCTGTTGGCATCGCTTTTCCTTGACATGCATTTTACAGATTGGTGTACAAGTGTCACAAATGTGCTTTCCTTTAGTTTCACAAGTTAAAATTGTGCGGTTGACATGACCATGAAATTTTCATTGATTCATTGGCTCTGGTAATGAAAATAGAACACCCGGCATTGGTAAACTATGTTCGGTTTCGTGTCTGTGGACAATCAAATATAAGACTCCCAACATATCTAGTAAGTGATTGGATCTGGACTAGTCGTAGAACTTACTGATATGATACGGCGAACTTCATGTATGAGCGTATCGCGAAAGCTGACAATAACCTCTGCATAACATTCTCGGTACTTGCGCCAGTGAGCAGGACAGAGCTTTATGGAATGGTTCCAATGTGTCAAAGTAGGCACAGCTGAGGAAAGGATGACTGGTTGCTTGTAAGTCTCACGTCTGAGAATGTTTTTAAATGGAAGAAAATGGTTGGAGAAGTTGAGGTCATCCAACACAGAAAAGCCATGGGGTGTTGAGAATTCTGAAGATGAGGATGGGTTCTTTATTTTCTAAAGGAATCCTCCAATGGCTGCTGACTGCTGACTGCTGACTGCTGAGCTGTTGATGGCGTTGGTGGAAGTGGAATCCAAAAACAAATTATATAATCCTAGGGAATGATTGACCACCATTTTACCTTATTTAAACATTCATGCGGATGTTCTGTTCCTTTAAGACTCAGCTTTGTCTTTTACCGACACGTTCGACCCCATGCCTGCTCCAACCGTTTCGTTAGTAGTAAACAACTGACAAAAATCTGCTTGGAATAATTTTGAAACGGCATAAAAATCTTGTATCGTTTCGTTTCGTTTAGAATTGAAACACCGGATAAGCCAAAGTTGACATTTCTTTAACCTTTGACACAAAGTGTAGATGGGCTCCAATCATTCAATTATTATCATATAGTCTGAAAATGCATCCGCATAATGTAGGCCAATTTTAGATTGATCCTTTCAAATTGATTAAGAGATTCGAGTACAGCTATTATGATTTGTCCTTCACATATATTCATTATCGTCTTTATTGTAATAATTTATAATTACAGTATCTCTGAATTTATGATTTATCCTTCAACCATATCGGATTGGGGATCAAAGCAATAAACTAAGACCAACTTATAAATATGTTTTAACGTGGATTAAGTATAAAATAGCAAATGAAAAGTCGTTGATGCTTATGAGTTAAGCTAAGAGGTGAGTTGTCATGAACAGGTAGGTTTGGTGCCGGCTAACGTGAAAAGAATGAATCACCAGACATGCTGAAACTCAAAGCATTATAGGACAGTATTAATACGATTGGTCCTCCGCTTATCACCTCATCCTAAGCGTACGTACGCATAAAGCTGGTGAGTTTTTGCTACTATATATATTATCTTCTGATAAAAATTATTGGAAAAAGATGGGATCGATGATAATGCAGAAAATCATTTTTTTCATTTTTGTATGTTTTAAAATGAATAAAATAATATACAAAACTATATTCAAATTTTTAACTTTTCAATACAAAGGAAAAAACTATAATACCGTATGGTTGGGTCGGTCGTGCTAGGCCCAAGCCTAGGCTTAAACATAGATGACCCATTCATAAATGGCGGCTGCCCACTTGAAAGGAAAAACCTAAATCTAGCAGGTATTTGTCATATATAAATTGATTACCTCATCATAAGAAAGGTACGACTTTCGAGAACCCTAATTCTTTATTCACTAGCCTCTAAAACTCTCCCAAAAGACTAACTTGAGCGTCGGATGGGCCTACCGGGAATCAATCC
>JANIPM010000007.1:27325493-27340378 GCA_027478405.1 Erythroxylum cassinoides
GTTATTCTTTTGCCATTTCAAGTTTATATTTTCAAACCAAACACAGGAATAGAAATTCTTTGTCTATTTCATTCCTTGAACCAAACAAAGTAATACCTATTCTATTCTATTCCTCATCTTTTCTATTCCTAAGAATCACTATTCTATTCCTTCTCTATTCCATTTTATGAACCAAATAGGCCATAAATGTTTCCACCATCGAGCATCCCAACTAGCATGATTGAGGCGCATAACTGGGACATGTCTACATCTTTCAACACGAGCTCATATCCTTTGTTAGTCATCAAAATAACATTGCTTAACTTGGTGATCTTATAAGTCATTTGATTTCCCAGTTTGAAGGTACCAAAGCCACCATCCTGGTATGTGAAGAAGAAGTTTTGATGTGGGGTGATATGGAAGGAAGTGCCTGAATCAATGATCCATGAACAATCATCATATGCGATATTAAGATAATTATTTTCTCCGATAAAGAAGATATCATCGTGATCATTTTCGGCAATAGTAGTTATGCTCTACTCTTAGCAATAGCAGTTATGCTCTACTCTTAGCAATAGCAGTTATGCTCTGCTCTTCTTTCTTCTTCGTTCGATCTGGTCTTGCTTGACAATCCTATTCTGGTCTCTTTTAAGATTTCAAATTCAAAATTCTTATGTCCTGCTTGCCACATTAGTAGCAAATGACTTTTAAGCATGATTTAGACTGCTTTGTATATTTGTCTCGATCTTTACATTTACTTCTTATATGGGTCTCACTTCCTCCTCTATTTTGAACAATGTTAGCCTTAGATTGCATGGATATACTGCATTCATTTCTCCTAGTTTCTTTGTTCAATAGGTTGTTGGCCATGGTATCCATGGTGAGCTTTCCTTCTAATCTTCATGTGCTTATTTGAAGATATTTAGACGTTCAATTATACTCTAGTTATCCTTATACTCCAACTTAGCCAATTATCTTATTAAATGTGCCTTATTACGAGGTGTCTTCTTTTGAATTATAGAGTCTAGTTTTGTCCATAATTAGTATGCATTGAAGTAGATTTACACATGTTCAAACAAGCTGCAATCGATGAACTTTCAGATCTTAACCACCATCTTTCTATTTGAGAGCTCACTTTCTTTGTCCATTTTTTCCTCTGGCTTTTGACCATACATGATTAGCTCATGCAACTCTTTACCATACAAGTGATCATTTATCATCGTCTTCTAATAAAAATAATTCTCCATGGTAATGTTTGATGGCCTAAAAAACGTGGCCCTAATACCGTTGTTAGGAAAAGACGAGTGGATAATGTGAAAGCTCTTCTCCCTCTTTATGTGTTTTAAAATGGGCAAAATAAGATGTGAAAATTAGGTAGAAAGAATACCTAAATTTTTAGGTAAAAAACTCTCCAATACACATAAAAAACTACAAGACCATCTACTGCAATATAGTAGGATTACAACAAGGTCTTTTTTACAACATACACTTATCAACCTATTAGATATATTATAATAGTCAAAATTTTGTCACCAATTTGTGGTGGATCACTCTCAAGCTCCTTTATTTTATGATGGTACCCTCTCTCTGGTACTTATTAAAATTTTATCCAACTTTATCCAACCAATTACGAAGGACCCAACAAAACCACTGGTACAGTACAACGTTGGAAAAAAAAAGCAATCATCAGTTCTCGTCTTCGCCGTCGCTATGCGTCATCTTTAGTAAAATGTGATGTACGTTGGTGCATACAATTAGAACTAAAAGAATAAAGGAAACAAGGGCGGACGACTGCAAAGTAAGAGAGCCTCTATGATAATACACAAAAGTTAGTAATAATACATTTTCGTTTGTCATAATCTCTGTGCATCCTGACAAACTCAAAGTTACTACATGTACAATCATGCTGCTCTCGAGTGGGTATAAACCAGGAGGTGACATGAATAAAAAGACCCCAGACATGAGACAAAGGGTTTCCCAAAAAATTAAAAAATCGAAGTAAGAAAGAAAAAGGAATATTATGATGCCGCTATGCTAGCCTTTAGTTGTCTTCATCTTCTTTAAGGCTTGTTGAGATTCCCCGCGAGTTGAAATCCTTGAACGTTTTGTCCCTTGATTATCAGAGGGAACGTTGTTTTCCTAATCCAAAATCAGACAAAGACAATGAGTCAATACAATAGTTCAATGAAATGGATAAACTACTGTGATAAACTATTGTGGAATATCAGATAAACCTTAAGAGCGGGAGTTGTCGCAATTGGTCGATCACCCGCTTGCTTCCCAAGCTCAATTTGCACTGAGATGCTAGCTTGTGACAAATCTACTCCAGAACCCTGTAGTGCTTGTGTCAAAGTATTTAGCAACCTGTTCCAAAACATTATCAGCTATGTTTTTTATTCATTATAATGTGCAATATGAAACAAACCAAATTCAGTTTCTTTTTCCGCAACCAAAGTTATCCAGTCAGATCAGCAAAGCACAAGAAGATGTTAGCAGTGCAAAGCAGAAGCTCCTTAAAATGACAACAAAGAGTTTAAAGTTCGTTCTTCACAGACATGGTTACAAGTTTATAAAATTTGCAGAAGAAAACTCCAAGAAGGACCCTAGTCCAAATATAATTCCTGATACTTATATCTCATGGCAAGTTAGTATAGGATACCATAGAGACAGAGTATAGTGGCCTAAAACAAATGAATAATAAGCCAGTTGAAGGCAGAATACAGCATCTTCCATCTTAGAAACTATGAGGATAATAGGGATTATATACAAGTTATATAGAAATCAGAGTAATCTGTGTTTTCTGAAAATAAAAATAAAGAATCAATTCACTAATAAAAAAGGGAATGGAAAGAAAAGCAATCAAAATGAACAAAAAGAAATGAAGCTGCTGGCTTTTGGAAGGGTCATAATAGTAAAATGTACAACTCACCCTCTGGAGTAAACACTTGATACACTAATAGTACCACCTTCGATGGTTAGATCCTCTTGTTTCATTTTATCAGCCACAATCGTTCTTGTATGACACAATTGAGCTTGATGCTGATTTTCCAAGATCTCAAACTGAGATCCCAGCCTAGGTGGAAATTGTGTAATAGAACTTCTTGTAGGGCAGAAGTTTTGAGGAAGTGACACTGGAAAAGGCACTGCTCTGTTTGTTATTCCTGAATGATGATCTAGTGGTTTAAAGTTCACGTCAGCTTCTGCCTGATTGCTTACATCTCCAGGAATACAAGCAGACACAGCCATGCTTTTCTCATTCAATTTTGAAGCAACCACGGATCCAGTACCAGATCCACTAACTATTCGTTGAGATTGATCAACGTAACTCTCTGCATGCCTATTATTGTTTTCCTGTTTCAAACGAAAGAGAGATCAGCTGCTTGGTAGAAACATCAACAAGTATGACAAGAGATTCAATTACATTTTTTCCCAAACCACAAAAACTATATAAATACAAGTCGAGGGATTACCCAAGGCACCAACTTTGCTTGTTCATGGTTCCATAATGCATATGACCCTTCATATTTTTGCACTTTCTCCTGTAAAAACTGGACGTACTCAATAACCTACAGAGAGATTCAAACATTCTATCATCCAACAATAATAACACCATATAACAAGGTAAAGAACACGAAATTAAAAATTTTATGTACCTCCAATAGGAAAGACGCCTTATCTCTCTTCTGATCACTGCGAGGAATAAGTTCTCTCAACATCTGAAACCTGCAAAATAGTTTTCAAGTTCTAGTAAACCTTGAAGTTGGTAATGAATTTGTACCTATTAATCAAACAGTTTACATTCAGCAAAAAGATGGGCAACGAAAATTTGACCATTTATGTCAACCTGTCGATAACTTCTATGCAATTCAAAAAGGGTATCCCGTTAGATGGTTTACGCGTTAGTAACAAAGAAAACGTTGCGTTCTTGACAAAAAAGGAGTATTATTGAGAAGAAATCAAGAAAAGGTGGTGGGAAAAGCATGCCTGTCGTTGATTTTGCTTCTTCTACGTTGTTCGGTGGCGGAATGTTTAGAGCGTGGCGTGTTAGCTTTCTCATCGCTGCTCTTCCCCTCCACTTTTACTCTCAATTTTCCTGCAATCTCCAAGATGTAAATGGAAAAGAACTATAATACAAACCCCAAGTTGAAATTCTTTTCAAGGAAAAATCTTTTACAGAAAAAATAAAGAAAGAGGCAATAGTGTAGTACAGGAGCAGAGTAGAGTAGAGTACCTTTATGCACAGGGGAAGGGCTTTCTTTCTTGAGTACGATCTCTTCGTCGTCGTCTAGATCGTCATCCTGTGTGCTTGATTTTATCATTTCAATGAAGCTCTGGTTCTTCTGTCCCGATGGCCTGTTTAAAAGACTGGATACTTAGTTATGCAATGAGAGAGAGAGGGCAAAAGTAAAGACATTTAAAATAGGAAGAGAAGAGAAAGGAACAGACTGAGAAGAAGCTAGGGAGCTAAAACTGTTGCGATGGTTGTCGGACGACGACTGTGACGGCCTAGGAGCCTTGGACGCCGTTTCTGTTACCCGCAAAAACAGACCCCAACAAGTCATTATATAGTTATATACTGAAAACATGGACTATACATCAAATGAATCTTATCAAAATAATAAAATCATCTCCCAGTTTCTTTTTCTTTTTCAGGTTTTACTCTTTGAGATCACATATTGTTACCTTCTTTTATTACTTGGTTGTTTTCGCATGCCCGTTGCGCTTTTGTATCCTAAAAATTCTATATATATAAATAAATAAATAAAGTAGGCAAACCATTGACTCCGTGAATCTACAGTATCCTAAATATTAGCAGTTGATGGATTCTACATTCCCATGCAAATAATGAAGCGAAGATAACAGTTAAGAATAAGGAGCAATTCAAGAAGCTTACCTCTTAAAGTACCGGAGTTGGACTTCTCCCCAACATTCTCCTTCCCTGTCTTTCCCTTCTTTGATACAGATTGTTCCCACAGTGTAAACCCACTTCCAGTGTAAGAACTGCAGTTGGAATTCTCGCCGTTTCTTTCTGTGCTACTTGCTTCTGCTACCGTGGACACCATGCACTCCGGCTTTGGAGGTCTTTGATTAAAATAGGAGATGTGGCTGATACTGTAAGTTCCAATGCCTCCCGGGAGGATATGCTCCGCGGAGGTTGGCGGCAGAGGCTTTTCCAGGGCTGGAATCTGGTTGGATTCTTCTTTGGCTGCAGATGCCTTCCACACCCGTTCCAACGGTCGAAGAAAATCGTGAGTTTTGAGGTACCCACCTGTCCATTCATCACAAAATCAAACAAGATACATTTGTAAATAGTATTTGAATTGTATGAATATGTACTTTAGCATTTTCCCTCAATACTTTGAATGAATTCATTGTGTAAGGTGGCGATTCTTTTCCTAAAAGTGGTAGTAGGATGAAGTGGGTGTGCCAATTAATTTTTCTACCAAATCATAAGAAACTGGCCAACATGGTATTACTAACGAAACCAAAATTATTACCAAACGCAAGTAGCACCAGCAGTTGAGCATAGAAAAGTGTTTTGTCACTTTTATTTTCCTTTATGTCTAATATATTAAAAACAAAATTATAAAAAAAATACTTTTAAGTTATTTTCACTTAAATTAATCTATGTTCAAACTAAATAGGTCCTTATAAGAAGTAAAGCTCTAATCTTAAATTTTATATAAAAGGATTCAAACTTACAATCTTACTTAAATTAGTAGAGCTTCTTACCGACTGATCTTTATTTTTATTTTTTTTTCATTTCACAGCGAGATACAAATAATACCATGTCATGTCCAATTCCCTCAGTGGGACCCATTCCACACATAACCACGATACTCCCAAAATCTGACGGTGCCCATATCTGTGTCTAAGTCACTCTTTTCAGATTTTGGGAAACCCTGCTTGCAGGGCCCACCCAGTAATTCCATGATTCAATTGCTATCACGTGCACGTCCAGAATTTTCATCTCACCAAAATAAAAATACTAATACCATTTTTTCTTATAAATCAATTTTAAACAGAAAAAGAGAGAGCGCATACCTTGGGATTGGGAAGCCGGTTTTGGATCATGTTGGACAGTTGAATGAGTGTACACGGAAAGAAAGTCATGCGTTGGTTTCCTTTCTCCTGTAAAACAATACTAGCATTTTCCATTTGCATGCTTTTCGTATCACAAAAAATTAAGACGGAAACATAAACTTAATTTCTGATACCTTCTGTTCCAAAAGAACGTTGCTGAGGAGGCTCCATCATCCACAGAATTTATAGGCTTCACTGAATTCTGGGTTGGTGAGATTTGGAGCAGAGAACTTAAAATTATTTTCTCCCAATAGATTCTGCTCAGATCCGTTTCCGATAGGAAAATCGAGTTTGGTGAGAGTTATCACGGCCCCGCCGGAGATCGGCGAAGTTGATAGTTAATTCCCAGTCTGGAGTTTGATGTATATATCGTAGCCGCGGTCTTGAATGCTCTCTGAGAAAATCTTCTCTCCCAAGATAATTATAAACTTAAGCTACCAACTAGAATTTCAAATGACTGGTTTCGACGAACCTGAAACCAAAATCCATCAGAATTGGACGTACCAAAGGCTGCTCTAATCAAAATTACGTACAATTCTAAGCTTCTAAACAGCACCCGCAAAAAAGGCTGCTTACCTTTGATCTGAATTATAAAAAAATCAAGCGCGGTTCGAGCTTGGGAATTTTCCAAGAAATTCAACTGGCAAAACTTGAAACACCGAAATGTAGAGAGAAGAAAGTAATCGAACCCCACAATTTAAAAGAACTGACAATGAAAAATGCAGAAAGGATCTCCTTGTATTGGGACCAAAAACGTCTCTTTCTTTTCTCTCCTCTTTTACTCTTCAAAGAATTTCCCTTCCCACCAAACAGCGCTGCGAAACAAACTCTCCCTCTCTCTCTCTCTCTCTCTCTCTCTCAGTGTGCCCTTTTGCTTTAAGGTCTTTTTACCATTTGCTTGGCTCATCGTTTTCCGTTAAGTCGAAACGGTGTTTCCTTAACGTCGTTGCGGCGGGGCCAACGGCGTTAGTGTCACGGATTCTTGGGTGGGTTGGTTTCAGTTAGTCATTAAAAAAGATATTTTAAATATTGTAATACATCCGTTTAATCTAGCTGGGTGTGACGTTCTCGTTGTGGTTCACGGACACAACACTTTTTAATGTTTCATGTCTCGACAATCCCAATACATAATTTGTGAATATAAAATAATGAAACACAATTTCATTGGACTTCATCATATACAATTGTGATTAAATCAAACTGACACGTGAATTTGTTGAATACTTGACATGTAATATTGTTTTCAACTTACGTGGCAATATTACCAAGTCAAGGTGTTGAGAAATAAGAAAAAAGTCTTCCAAAGTTTTTAAAAAAAAAAACATAAATAAGATGCGTAGTTAACATCATAAAAAGGTGAAACCAGGAGCCCTGTTGGACTGGAGTTGGGAATAGAAAGAGAGAGAGAGCTGACAGATTGTACTGTTAAAAATGAAACAATAGATGGAAGAAAGGTACTGGAAGCATACGCAGAGTCAGACACAGGCTTTGAGAGGTCATGTAAGATCTGGTGCCCAGCATGTGCACCGAGGACGTGCATTGTCCCCACCTTTGGTCTCATTGGACCAATTCTCTTTTATCCTCTTGCTTCCACACCTCACGTGATGAGAGGTTAAACTTTAAACTCATCACAAGAGAGCGTTGACTCCCGGGAATGGGATTAACCAAGTGGGGAGAGAGCATATTAGCCTGGTTTACAACTCATGATTAGTGCACAGATCCCAATTATGGATTAGTTAAAATT
Organism: Erythroxylum cassinoides; assembly: GCA_027478405.1. Taxonomy (NCBI): domain Eukaryota; kingdom Viridiplantae; phylum Streptophyta; class Magnoliopsida; order Malpighiales; family Erythroxylaceae; genus Erythroxylum; species Erythroxylum cassinoides. The sequence goes on from JANIPM010000007.1 coordinate 27,333,301, forward strand.
GGTGGTAAAGACGAAAGAAGAGAAGGGAAAGGTCACGTGCCCTGCACCTCTCCCTTTAAGTGTCTGTCGTTTTGCTGTGCTTATGGCCCCATGTGCCTCCCTGTTCACCCTTTACTCCAGTCCCACGCTCTCTGCTACCGCAAAAGAGCAACATATGTAAGACGAAGTTCTTTCACAAAAGTTTATAATCTTCACGCAGCATTCCAGAGTTTTCCTTAAATAGTGTAATTGGTTACAAACTTTTCAATAAATTATAGAAAATAGAGATTGTGTATTGGGCTTTTAAAATATTTATTTTTTATTTTCTCTTTCTTTATTAATATTTAAAAAATTGTTATGTGTTTTAGTCATAGTTATCACTTATCAATGAAAGAGATGAAATCGACTAATCAGATCCCTTATGAAGCTTTAGCATTGGCATGGGTAGAGAGCGTTGCTAATGGCCTAATTAAGCCAATAAATTAAACCAACTTTGGCTTTTGAAATGTAAGAAAATATTAAACCCACATGCCAAACGTCAGAGCCAACCCATTTTCAGACTTGCATCAATGTCTTACTTGCGAACTCTTCATGGTGAATCTATACATTGCGTTCTTAATACCATTATTATAATTAATCCATAAGCTCAACAATCATGGCAACCATTCACATTGGCACTTTGGTGCATTGCAACAGCTATAACTAGCCGGCAAGATAATATGCTCCTTTCTTTTTTCATCTTCTTTCCACATTTTTATGTAACAACAATAAAATTAAAGATAGCAAGAACATGGCTCTCCAATTCGGAATATTGTACTTTAAACTCTTCTTAGTGCTATGATTAATTACCCTTTTGTCGTAATGGAACATATTAAAGAAATAACGTTCCTGCTTTTGGTGATCCCTATGCAGATATGCTGTCTAGGTAGTCGACTAGATCTATATTATGTCATTTTCATGGCTTTATATTATAATAACATTTAGGTACTATAGTAATCTGTCTCCGTCTTATACTCAGTGGGAAACAAGCGCGCGACGTAGGCTTCATCTTTAACCATATATCTACCTTTGGTTTACAGAAGAAAAAGGAAAGTGGCAATTTTTCCTTGGAGGATAGACGTTGCCGATGAAAACAGAAAACTGAACCTTCCGACACACGTTAAGTGTGGGTATAGATAAGATAGACGCTTATTTGTGTCCCACTTGAGTTCTTTTTTTATTACATTAGGTATTCTGACTTAGTCAGACTAATTCTAAACCGTTACGACCCCACCCTAAAAGTCTAGAGGATATAAATCTGGAACTCCAAGATCCCTCAGGTTTCTATGTAACCTATACACTTCTGCGCACAAGGAGTCTTCACATATTATGAATTGTTCAACTGATGATTGATCATTGGCTCCCCCTGTTCAGCATCAGGTTCCCATCAGCTCCCAGATTCCCATCAACCTCCAACCCCCACTTAAGTTCTTAGAACGTCTTGATGTTGTCTCATCCTAAGATTGGATTACCTTCTTATCACTAGTCAGTTATAGTGTTTATGTTAATCATCAATTCATCAGTTTGATCATCAATTTTTATGGTCTTGCATTGAGTTGTTCATGTTGTTATACGTTTTCCACGTATGCATAATATACAACAAGAGTTGACTTAAGAAACTTAAATGTCCGTTGAGGTGTTGACTTGTAAAGTTAAAGGCACAAATTCATATTAAAATTTTTCATACAAATTTAAATTAGGCATTACTATTAATTAACATTTGTTCTAAAATTACTTTTTTTTTTGAAAAAAGCCTAATAACAGTGTCAAATTATTGATTTTTATATTATGACAATAAAGTATAAACAGTTTGTATAGTAAAAAAGCATTGAATTGCTGAAAGCACGTGAGGAGTGAGTGGAAATGCTGCCGCCACGAGAGAGAGAGAGGCCGAACATTAAATTAGCAAAGGCCCGATCACAGTGGGTAGGGTGGGTGATGCAATAACACGAAAAAGTGATGTGTAGTCGTTTTCATGCTTTGTCGTCACAGATGCATATGTTGGGCCGCGTGAGTTGACCCCTCAACTCACGTGCAAAATTTACTCAATATGATAATGTACGAACAACACTACTTGTAATCACCCAACCAACCCACACCAAGCAACTGGGTCCCACCTATACGAATGAAAATTGAAAATTCACTTTCAATTTTATAGCCACTCCAAAAATAAATATTAGGGTGTGCTCATATTTTAATAGAAATTATAATAAATATAATAAAAATAGATATATTTTTATTTTTCACTATATTAATCTAATCGTAATATATTACTAACCATTTTTTATTTATTACTCATTTTTCTTCTCGTATTAACTAATTAAGCACATTTTGTTTAATAAAAGAACCTGTAATCGTTATTTTTTAGATATATAATGAGTAAATTTTCGAGTTGACGCAATATATAATCTGCAAATCATATCAACCAGATACTTCATATTAGGTAAGTCTTATACAACAGATTCAATCGAAAGAGTATAGATAAGGGGAATCGATCACAGAACTTTTTGACCTCATATTCTTTTATTCCACCAATTTGACCACCCCTTAGGGGCAACTAACCAAGCACCCCTTTCTTGTTCTTAGCATGGATATATTAGAAATAGGTCCCTAGTAATTAAGAGTTAGATTACATATTTTTAAACCTTCTCCAATCTTTGGATATCTTCTAAAATATTGTTGTTATAAAAATAAATATTATAATTATTGAAAAAATTCGTAATCAATTATTCAAAGACTTTGAAATAACGGAAAAGGTTAAAAATTTTAATAAAAGAATCTATAACTAATATTTTTAATATGTATGGGATAAAGTTTTAAATATAATATATATGACGTAATCTAAATTAAGTATTTCATATATCAATAATTTTTAAACTAAATAAAAGTTTTATAATTTTCAAAAAAACTTTTTGTATAATGTAATTTATCATTTAAAGTTTTCTGAAATGACATAATATTGTAGAATTAGTAAAAAAAATCCACAAAACAATTAAGCCATCACCTAAAAAGGTTACAATACAAAAAGTATAAAATACTTAATCGTTCGTGATCTTTTCATCGGGACACGGAATTTAATTAGTATTCAGTGCAAGAATCAAAGCTAGGTAAAAACCTCTATGAATAATACATTAAAGACATCTATAACGAATCTACTTTTTATTTATTTAATGAAAAAACATAAAGTCATAAGTACACGAAGTTTGATTAACTTTATTTAAGCGAATAAGGTATGGGGCATTAGGCCATTCCTTACACAATCGCATCTCAAACAATGGAAAGATTCCATTACACCAATAATTTTAATTTTTTAATGTTAATTTTTAATTAAAAGTGAAATAATTAAAAATCTTTCCACAGAAAAGCCTCAAAATTCGTATTTAATTTTAATATAATGTGCAGCTCGTTTATTATTATATATTATGAGTCTAATCCCAATCCTTTGCTTTGTAAGAGAGACGGGGGACGAAAACAACATCTGACCGTTGTGGGCGCCAGGAACAAATGTAAGCGCGGAATCATCGCAACCCCAAAAGAGCCAGTACTTTGCATTAAATGCATGGGAAAACGACAATGTCATTCCCCAAGCCCAAGTACTTCAAGAGTCTTAAATAAATAATCAAAAATATAATTTATTCTTAAACCGTAAACAACTTTGTATAGGTTGCACATATTTATTTCTTATGACCCAATTGAAAAAGGAAAGGAGATAATAAGACAATTTAAAAATTTAAAAAAAAATGGTTCCAGAAGATCTGGTTACGGTAATGTCATAAATGTTTACCTTATTTTAGGTTCTGTAATAACAATTATGGACATTCCTTTGGGCTTAGGGATCAGTTAAGTACGGGTATATTTGGTGATAACATTAACTCTTTGCAGTCCCTAATCCCAACAAAAACCCTTGCTCTCTGTTTTGGTTTTCTAGGAGTTTGATTAAGACAGGTGTCAGTCAAACCGCGATATCCGGGGCACATCGCCTGATTAAAACATCGTTCGCCTTTCATCACGTGGCCAACTCACGGTTGTGTTTCGTGCTGGGCCCCACATTTTATTACTCACTCCCCTTTTCCAACATTAATTTACGTGCATCATTCTCACTGTTTGTTATTTTTTTAATTTAATTTTATTAAGTTATACAACAAGTACAGCACACGCTTTTTGTCTACGATGTTATTTAATATTAACACTTTATTACGTAATTATATTATTCATTATTGCACCTTAAAAATTTTATTTTATTTTAATATCTTTTTCAAGATTGTTAATAATTAATATATAAATTGATTAACATAATTCTTTCCACTTAAAACTGATAAGATTGCATTATCAATTTTTAAATTCTACCATTAAGTTTGACCCTAATTGAGAGAATCTTTAGGTTTATATGAAACTCCTTTCGAGTAGATCTATTCATACAATAGAATCTTCCAATCTCAATCATATAAAATCAAATAACGCTTTAATATTTTAGATATATTATAACAAAAATAAAACGTATAATTAAATCACAATAAATTAATCAATATAATTGCATTAAATAAAAGATCAAAAGATATTGTTATCCCAAATTAGTGTTCCTTCTCGTCCTTTAATCAGAAATATCGCCTCTGAATATGCCTCATGACTTAAAATCTCTTCAAAACTCAACTCTCTTTTATTTATCTCTGTTAAGGTCCTTTTATAGTAAAAATTAAGATTTTGGGGATATATATACCGGTATATAGGAGATTACGTATATTAAAAAATACATGAATTCGTGATTTCACATAAGCAAAGAGACTTACACAGGCACACATACATGGCCCTGTATATCAATATACATTGACGTTTAACTCCACATGACCATAATTAAAATTCTTCAATGTTCACATATTTAGAGAGACTTACATAGCCACTTTACACAGTCATGAAGGAGTGTAGGTCCTTAGTTGCTTCAAATCTTTGTTTCATGTCATGATTTAATTCGAGTTCTTCTCCTTTTAGTCCATGAAGGTAATTATTATCTATAAATGCGCTTGAAGAGAATTAAGTACCAAATATATAACAAAAGTATAAAATATCAATCAAAACATGTTAAATATAGGTGTGTAATTATAGTCAAATACAAATCTATCAACCACCAAATATTAAAAATAAGTCATAAGTAATCTCAAAATATAATAATTTATATATAAAACACTTTGGTATAATCTTAAATGTAAGGATCGATTATACAATCATCATTATGAAAAAGTTACCAACACATAAGTAATGTTATGTTCATAATCATTGAATTAGATTAATTTAATGAACTTATTTTTTAGGGTAAAAGGTACAAACTACCTATTTTTTTTTTTTTTTGAAAAATCTCTTGTTCTTAAAATTGCTCGAAAACACTCTTTCTAGTTTTCAAGTTTTTAGAAAAAACAACTCATTTTCTTAGATTCCAGTTAAAAAATAATGAAGAAGTATACAAGACATAAACATCATACTTGTGCCAATTAAATGATGCTTATATAACGATTCAACTTAATTCTTAAACTTAACCTGAACACTAAATTTTAACTAAACTAATAATTTGATATAATTTTATTAATTTAAATCAAGTTTAGGAACCGAGTTGAGTTACTATATTAGTAACATATGATTACTCCATGTTTGATATTCATATCGCATGCATTTTATCATTATTTTTAATTGAAGTATAAGAAAAAGAGTTTTTTGACAAATGTTAAAGATTTGAGTGTTTTTTCTAAAGCTTCTATTAATTCATCCTATTTTTAATAAGCACTTATACATTTTATATTTTAATTTATAATATCAATTACTTTCTTCGTAAGAAAAAAATAATATTCGCTATTATTATTACGACACATATTGTCTTATAAAAATACAAATAAGAACTACTTAAAAAATACATAAATACAAATTGAATATTATAATTGTAATCTTATCACAATTTTAATTGTACATTAATTATTTTAAGATTTTATCTTTAGTATTAAATATAAAAAATAATTAATAAATAAAAATAAAGAGTGCCTTTATTGATTAAAATAATAATATGGTACATTAAATTATAACCAAGCAATTAATTACATAAACATAAACTAATAAAATTGATGTTTTAGATGATAGGAATGCATATGCTTGGATAGACCTATATTATACCTGGTAGGGGCATTTTGGGCACAAGAAGAAATGGTTATAATAAGAAATCAAGTGGGCGTGATAGCACGTGGTATGAGATTAGGCGGTGCGTCTTTCTCTCTCTCTTTGCTTTGGCTTTTACTTTTACTTTCTCTAACTCGTGACGGTGTCACGTGGGGCTGATAAGTGGGACCCGCGAATTACCCCTAAAGCAAATAAACGGGCCAGTGGGTTGCATGTGCGCTCGACCTGTCGTTTATGGGTCTCTTTTTTGGGGATTTTTCATTTTTCATTTTTCATTTAAACTAAAGTCCCCCTGATGACGAGAATCGACAACTTCCTCTGTCACGTGGCCTCTTCGATCTTTTCGGCTGGTGAGACGTGGCCCACTCCTTGTGGATCAGGATCAGTTTCTTGCCCTGCCACAAGCCCTTAGTATTATTAAATTCTTATTTGTAAAGTTTGTGATATGAATTTGATTCTATTTTCTATTATAATTTTTTTAAAAAATTTTAAGAATTATAAAATTTTCTCATGCATTTTGGATCTTTTTTCAATTAAGTCTTTAAATTTTAAAAAATATCAATAATTTCAAATAGTCTAAATTTTGTAACATCCGTACTCCTCTTTCGTCCATCTTTATTAAAAAAACCCTAACAGAGCCAATGTAGAACTACAATAATGGGTGTAATAGTGTTTGGAGATTGTAATCACGTCTGAAGATTACAATCGGTATGAGCCACTTTACAATAGTATTTATTGTTTGATTATAACCTACAGCTTGTCAATTATTTGAAGACATTCTTTATTTTGTATATATTTATATTTATACGATAATGTCTATAAAATAATTATACGTCACAAATGAAATTATAATTATAAAATTCATATTGTATTTATATATTATCTCTAAATTGTCCTTAATTAT
>JANIPM010000007.1:27497328-27516624 GCA_027478405.1 Erythroxylum cassinoides
AGCTTCTAATGACTTGGAGAGTCTGGGTCCCACTAATCCTGGGTTCCACTAAGACAACCATGATCGGTTTGTGCGAACGGATATGATTTTTAAGTATGGGCTTGAAGGTCCAACCTCCAACCCCTTGGCATTTCCAGATTAAAATAGCCATAACCAAAACAGAAAGGAGGAGTCCCAACTACACAGCCCGCGAGGGGACAGTAAGATCCGGCTACTCTGAAACCTAGTGAACTAATGTAAGCAGGTCCAAGTCTACCATCTGGGTATCTGAAACGAGGTGGGAACCATTGTCTAGGTTGTCCTCAAGACCCAGGTTCGGTGGGCGTGATGGGGTGAGCAAGTGAGTCGGGAGGGGAGTGGACGATTCCCCTGGAATACTGATATTTGTGGCCTCTGCCTCTATATCCTGACAACCCACATCCGCTGGGAGGGGTGAGTGGATTGCCGGGTCTTGAATTATAACTTCCGAATGGGTTGAAATCGAGAGGGCCGCGTATGCTGGGGGGGTTGATGGGAGGATGGACCATAGCCTGGCCCAGTTGGGGGCAGAACTTGGCCCAGTGTGGGCAGCAGGCTGGGCAGTGCCAGGAGCGGGCTGGCCCAGCAAGAGGGTAGGAGAGGCCTTGGCTGGGTTTGAGGCAGCCTGGCCCAGCGAGGGGGCCTTGAAGGTCATAGACGATGTCGTGGGGAGGCTCTGTGGAGGAGACGTACTGGGGGGTTTAAACGACACACGGTTCGTGCATTGTGCGATGTGGGTTTGCTGTCCTGGGGATTTGGATTTCCCTTTGATTCTGGATCGCGAGACGTTAGCTGATTGATGTGGTGTAGACACCGTCAGACGCGAGGTAGCCATTGGAGGAGAAAGTGAATTGAGGGCAGTGAGAGCCGTGAATTGCGAACCCGAAAGGCCCTCGAGGTCGGCGACTGGATAGGCTGCGCTGCGATTCGACCTGACCATAGTCGAATGGTGGCACACTTGTCTCTGGACCTGCATCCAGGGTCCGAAGGGTACGGTGGAACCTTCTCCGGTGGGGGCTTCTGCTTGAGGGACAGAAGGGGCTAGCATCGCCTGGTCCACCACGGGGGACTCTTTGGTAGTTGGAGCAGGGGTCTAGGAAGGGCAGTTCTCCGAGCCATGGCCTACCATTCCACAATGGAAGCAGATGGGAGGAAGGCCTTCGTAGGTAACTTTGATCGGTTCTCCATCAAATTCTACAAAAACCCGAAGCGGAGCGCTTAGATCTAGGTCCACCGCAACCCTAGCAAACTTCCCTCGATGAGTGAGTTGCGTATGACTGTCTATTTTAATTGTGCGCCCGATTAGATTGCCCATCGCATTAAGAATTGAGGGGTGGTAACGAGCGACAAATAGCTCGGGGATTCTCACCCAAGCGACCACATGTGTGATTTTTCCTGTTGAAGGGCGGAAGGATGGATACCACGGTTGAACTGAGAGTGCTTGTCCAGCGATTATCCAAGGCCTTTGGGTGAGGGTGCGGATGTAATCGTCTTCATCCTTGAAGTTGACGAGGTAAAAGTCATTATCCAGATCAACCAGTTTCATCGGCCCTTTAGGTTTCCATAATGCCATTAGTTATGTTTTTAGCATGCTGAAGCTTAGCTTTCTGCCCATTAATTTGATGATCACTGCCGTAGCCCAGACTTGATCTAATTTACCTTTAAAAGTATTGGAAAGTTCAAGGCCAAGACCATATTGTCCTTGAATTATGGCTATATCTCCTTCATTCAGGTCTATGATTTCATCTTCTAGCTAGTCCAACTCCTATGCCCCTGATCCATTGTCGGAGGGGCCAACAACTACAACACTATAGCTCAAAGGAGGATTCTGCGTAGCCTATGGTGCAGGGGGATCTTCGTCCCTCTCCCTGATCCAAACTTTCTTAGTAGCTTAGATGTCCGTACGAGTTGAGTTGAGAGCGGTTTCCATGTCAAAGTTTTGTTCCCTTTTCACTTCTTTCACTAATCATAAGGTGGTTATCATGTTAGTGCACGTAGGGTGCGCGTGTTACACACGTCAAAAGGGGTCCTACATGTTCAAACACATTTGGTGCATGGATGAGCCATGACAATAAAGGGGACATGCATCAATACGTGTTGGGTGCATAGACTGAATGTGCCTCTTACATCTAATGACACATGGGGCTTAGCATATATAATGCACACGTGCCCCAGCCATAAGTAATGCTAATGTCAACAGCTTACATTAGCACATTATAAGAAAAAAATTTGAATGATCTCTCAAGTTATTTTTGGCTATTTTTTAGGTCATGGGCTTTTAATTTTTTTCTTAATTTATTTCATTGATAATAAACAAAGTTTAACCTTAGAAAAGTTTAAATAAAATTTAACATGAGATAGATGTTGTTTTGTTATCTCATATATTGATTTATTATTATATTACATGATTATCACTTTATTGAGATTTTTTTGATGAATTCTCAAATAAGAATTGTTGATAATGTTTGATAGCACTAATATATGACAATGAAAAAGTACACGAGGCTTTTGCATTAATTATTGGTAAGTGTCATATGTTTATGCCCATAATATAGGTAAATAAGAGGATAACATACACAAATTTTCTTTATGCTTGCAGAACTGTTTGAGTACTAATGAGAATGCAGTCATTACAATGGCCTTTTAAGTTAGTATTTGGGCCTTTTTGCTTACATGTTAGGGGTTTCCTCTGGTTGTATGTTTGGTTATTCTACCTATAGGTGTTGACCTTATATGAGACTCTAATATATGCATAAAGGGATTTGATAGGGAATAATTATTATTTAAGTGATCTAGACATCTACAGGTGGTAGAATCATGAGAGTTGATAGTGTATACTCTAATTGATTTTATGTGGAAGTCATATATACTTGAATTATGCATTCAATACATAGGTGTTTCTTGATATGTGTAATAAGATTCTCATTCCAAAGAGTGTTTATGGCTTTGAGTATGGTTTTTATTATACATTTGTGCTAGTAATTCACATTTTCTATTAAGTAGTAATTTTTTTGTCAATAATAATAGTGTTACTTTTAAACACTTACTAGTTTCAACTTTAAGACTTTAAAATGTGGAATTTACTTTAATGACAGATATTAACATGACCATGATTAGAGGTAGACCATCCATTCCCACATCCATTAATATAGAGGTAGAAAAAGTAGCCTGTGTAGCTTTGGAAATGTCAAATAGAATGTTTTACTTGAACATAAATAACAAGACTTATAAAAACCAACATGGCCAAAGATTTCCTCAAGAATATGTCTCAAAGGCACATGGTATCTTTAAATGCTACAATAGGCACCATATTAGAAGAATTATATTCTATGATATATATTGGAATAGAGGGGAGTGAGTGAGTACATCATTAGAATGATCGACCTCTAAAATAGACTGAAAAATTTAAATATTTTTAGAATGATCCACCTCTAAAATAGACTGAAGACTTTAAATATTTTTATTCTTGAAGCTTGTGTAGTTCACTGGGATCTAAATACTCTTCTTTTAGAGTTTGATATTATAGTTACTACATACAATTTTTAGGATAAGGTTTGAGATATAAATTCCTTGATCACTTATTGTGATGTTGAGGAGGAAAATCTAAAAAAATACCTGTCAGATAACTTTGATATCAACCAAAGAAAAAGCAAAGGTCAAGCCCAAAAGATTCAATGGTAAGCCTTCTAAAATTTCTCCATCTAAAGATATTGGTCAAAACAATATTTTTAAGGGTCCCATGGATGTTGTGAAGAGTATGAGTATGAGATGTTTCTTCTATAAAAAGAAGGGATATAAAAAGTAAGAATGTCTGAAACAAAACTTGGAAGAAAAAGTAAAAACTATAAGGCAACTGCTTAGCTTGTATGATTCATGAATCTAATATAGCTATAGGCACATTAGGATCCTAATAGATAATGGAGTTTTTAACAATGTTGCCTCCATTATGCATAGATTCATGCAAAAGAGAAAGCCAAATGTGGAGGAGCTAAAACTAATGGCAGTGAATAATGAAGAAATGGATATTGTCTTGGTTGAAGAAGTTTGTTTGAACATGGATAAAGGATTCAAGCTTGTATTATATGACAATTTTTATATACCGTCTTTTAGGTATAATTTGATTTCATTTTCAATTTTTGACAAAGAGGGCTATAGTTTTGTAAACTAAAATTTTGTTGTAACTTTATCTTTTAATGCAAAACAAGTGGTCATAGCCTTCTTATCATATAGTTTTTATAAATGTGTTTATCTCCTGATGAAATCTATGCTTCTTCATTTGTTGTTGAACATGTTACTAGTAAACGATCTTTGATAAAAGGAAAATCATTCATATTATGAATGACATTCTTCTAACTCTAAAATTTGATGATTTAAAAATATGTGATGATTGTTGCAGGGAAAAGTTGAAGAAAATAAAGAATAAGGGGCCAACACATACTTTTGACCTTTTGAAAATCATACAAATCGATATTTGTGACTCCTATACATCTGTTGTCTGTAATTTAATATATTTTCTGACATTCATTAATGATTATTCTTGTTATAGTTATATGTTCTAATTAAAAAAGGAATAAAGTTCTTGATAAATTTAAGATCTTTAAGATTGAGGTTGAGAACTAATTCAGAAAGTTGATCAAGATTGAAAGATAAGACAATAGAAGAGAGTATTAAGGTAGACATAAGATTTTCGAGTAAGAAAATAATATGTTTACCAAATACATAAAATCACGTGGAATAGTGGCTGAATTTACTATATCAGATAGTCCTGAGTAAAAACTAAGAATAATGCAAAGTACTTAAAACATTACAATTTACATTATATAATAAAGAGTAATTACATAATTTTTAAGGGATTGACCTAGTTAAGCCTACAATTTTCTCTCACTAGGTCTCCTCCCTCTCTAGTACTATTCATTATGCTGATTTCATTGTTCATTCTACTTCCTCGAGCTCTATGTATTCTTCTATAATCAAGCTTTTATTTTCTATATATTGCCTTTTGTTTTCTTTACCTCTTTTTCTCCTTTAGGCTACTCTTGACACTCCTCTCTTGTTGCTATTTTCTTTCCTCTTGTTAATTTTTTTTGTCTTCCTCGCCAGGTCAGTTTCCTTGTACTTGCATCCTTATTACCTTAATTCTCTTCTTCTTTCACTGTATTGCTTGGTTTTGTTTCTTCTAGCTTCCTTGTTTTCACTTGATTATTCTTTGTCCTTTAGGTATTATCCTCCCTCTATGAACTTCTTCCCCTCCTTTTAAATCTCTCCTTTAGAACCCATCTCCAGCACTAAATGCGAGCACCTCTGTTCCTATTAAAAGATCCTGGGTTTAAGTTGTAGGGGAGGCCATACCTGAGCTGAAACTCAACTATTGTCCTCCTTCTAATTCTTCAGATACTAGGATTGTATAACCTCCCTTGGAAGTTTTTAAAGTTGTGGCTAACCAATGGAACTCTACTCTCCTTAGTTTCTTCATTGATAAGAGAGTGGCTTTTACAATAATGAGGTAGTGGGCTATGAGTAATTGGAACTCCCTTGGAATGCAAGATGTCTTTATCAATAATGATGATGTGTTTCTTTTCAACTTCTCCAATCTAGATGATGTGAAGAAGGTCCTTCAAGTAGGGCCTTGGTATATAAAAAACAAACCGCTACTTTTACAAATTTGGAGACCTGGCATAAAGATGCAGGATATAAAAAAGGATCATATTCCTCTTTGGATGTACATACATGGAGTTCCACTTGAGTATTGGACCACTTCTGGACTCAATCACATTGCAAGCTTCATTAATAAGTCTATTTGTATGGATTAAGCTACAATTGAGGTGACGAGAATCCAATTTACTAGAATTTGTGTTCTAGTTACTTCCATAACTGGCTTACTAGAAAGTATTCCTGTTAATCGATTAGATGAGAGAGCTTGGACCTTTTGACGATCAACTAATAGTCTCATATGCTTGGAAACCACAATTCAATGATAAGAGGATTTGGAAACCAACTAGTGGAACCTTTAAGACTAGAGAATATTAGGAGGTTATGGAATTTAACACAACTAAGGTTATCAAACATATAAATTGTAGCTGTTAATGATTAAACTCAATCCCAAATAGTAGTAAACACTAGCACTCGTAATAGTGCTAGGGAAGAACAACTTAACAATGTAACACTCTCTGAGACTTCAACAGTAAGTGAGCAAGATGTAATTGAGTCACTCCTAACAGAACTATAAAGCAGACCGAGGACCTTAAACCTGTAATTAAAAGGAGATCAAGTAGATAGAAGGTGGATGTAATTGGGGAGTCAAAATCATGATCATTCTAACTTGGAATTCTAACTTGGAACATTAGAGGGCTAATGCCTCTTATAAAAAGCTTTTAGTGAAGAGCTTATTAGCTCAGAATAAAGAAACTATAGCTGGGATCTTGGAGACTCAAATTAAGCTACCCTGTTGCAACCTTCTTGAAATTTTTCCAAGGCATTGGAATCTGATCTCCAACCATATGCATAATCTCAATGGTAGAATAGTGGTTATATATGACTATTTTGTTATCAATGTCATCACCAAGTTTACCTCAAATTAATTGGTTCATCTTGAAGTTTATAAAAAGGATACAAGTATGTCCATTCTCATATATTTTGTTTATGCCCATAACAGTGCATATTAGAAATCCTTTTTGTGGAATCAACTTAAATCTTTAGCAAATACATCCTCTCTTCCTTGGATACTAGTTGGAGACTTCAATGTACTTATCCATCTAGATGAGGCATAAGGTGTCAGATCTGTTGGCATTCCTTGCACTGAATTGAGTTAGTGTTTGTTTGATAAACCAAGTTTCTGATCTTCCTTATAAAGGTAACTTCTATACTTGGTGTAATAAGTAGTTTAGGGATAACTTAATTAGAAAGAAACTTGACAGGAGTCTTGCAAACCATATGTGGTTCACCACTTATTCAAGCAGTAATTCTTCTTTTATAAATCAAATTCTCTCAAACCACTTTACCATTATTACTCATCTTGGTACAAAAATATCACTACCCCTTTGAATTCAATAATTTTCTAACTGATGTAGCTGAGTTTGAGATGTGCATATTGAAATCTTTAAGTTTCACCATCAAGGCTCTAACTAATTTATTTATGTAAGGTAGATTTTACTTATTAAATAAGAGATGAAATTATTTTTTCAGAACAAGATTGGCAAAACTCATCATCTCCTAAACACTACTAGGATTGCTCTTGACAAGATTCAATCTAAACTTCAAAATGATCCCACCTCTGTTAATCTTCAGGATCAGGAAAGGCTTGCTATGCAACTTCTACAAGGCATTAACCTATGGCTTTTCACTAATGAAACAAATATTAAGAGTTGAATGGAAGAAAGGAGGGGACAAAAACCTAACTTTCTTCTATAGAGTTGTTATGTCTAGGAAAAAGGGCAATAAAAGTATATGTCTGCACTTGAATAATTAGGAACAGAATACTTAACACTTGTTGTTCCAAAGGGCCTTTGATTATTTCTCAAACATCCTCAGAGCTCCCAACAATGCTACTTCTTCTCAGTTGCTTCTGAAAGAGCCTATGTAGGAATGTATCACTTTATAGGAAGAAAAAGTTTTAAGTAAGCCCATTAGCATACAGGAGATTGAAGATTCTCTAAAATCTTTGAAGATTCTCTAAAGGTGGTGAGCATATGACTTTTTTTTTCTTATTTTTGACCCATTTCACATTACAACATAGTGTATAACATCATTTCCAAGATTTTGGCTCAGAGGTTGAGGACAGTACTCCATAATTACATTGATATTTTTCAAGGGGCCTATATGCTAGGTAGAGTTACGGGTGATATCATCTTTTTATTTCAAGAGCTTGTCAAAACCTATTCTAATAGAAGAGAAAACAATAATTGTCTCCTATAAATTAACTTAAAGAAAGCATATGATAGTGTGGATTGGGAGTTTATTCTAAACAATATTTATGCCATGAAATTTTCTTAGAATTTTATTCAGTGGATTTCACAATGCATTACAAATCCTTCTTTCAAAATCTTGGTGAATAGACAACCTAGTAAATCTTTCAAAAACTCCAAGGGGATTTGACAAGGAGATCATATCTTTCCATATTTTTGCTATAGTTATGGAGGTCTTTAATAAATCACTTAAGAGAGTTATGGAGAGAAAAAGGCTTTCAAATTTCACTCGAAGTGTAAAAATCAATAGATCACTAATCTTTGTTTCGCAAAAGATTTTATACTTCTCTCTAAGGCTGATCAAACTTCTATTACTGATCTTATGAAAGCTTTGAGAATCTTTCACAAACTTTTTGGTTTGGAAATCAATTCTTCAAAGAGTGTTTTCTATCTTTCCAAATTTGCTTTAGGCAAAGAATCTATTATCAATTCTATTATTGGTTTCAGAATACATCTATTTCCAATACTTTATCTATGCATTCTTATTTCAAACTTTAATCTTTCTTTTGGAGATTTTAGCTTTCTAATTGATATAATTAACAACAAAATCTCCTTACAGATTTTTAAAGCTATCTCCACTATTAGGAGAGCTCAACTTGTTTCATTTGTACTAAATTCAATTAATGTTTTTTGGGCTGCACATTTAACTACCCCCAAGAAAATCATTAAGTCCATAGAGTTGTTATGCAATAGATTTCTATAGAGCGGGAATAAGGAAACTTTCAAAAGAGCTAAAATGCAATAGAAAGAGGTTTGTTTGCCAAAAGACAGGAGGGCTTAGGATTATCTCTCTTGAGTTGATGAATAATGTTATATTGTCTAAAAGACTATGAAGATTAATGAAAAACAAGCTATCCCTTTAGTGTAAACGGATTCATCACATTTACATAAATTGCAGAAGCATATGGAGTCTAACAATTATATCATCCTCAACTCAAACTTGAAAGCTATTTTAAAAAATAGGGATATATTGAAGAATGATTTTATCACTCTTATTAGAGATAGAAGATAAACAAACTTTTGGTTTTATAATTGGCTATCTTGTGGCCTTTTATTCAACTTACAAAAAGTAAAAGTCTTCAAACCACTTATTGGTCTAAGGTTGACAGCTGCAGAAGCATTAATTGATAGAAGGATTTTCATGCAAAATGTAATTTCTAGATCTCTTTGTGAAGAGATTTCTCAAACTAGTCTACTTGGAGGGGAAGATAGTATCATTAAGAAACATATAAGAAATGGAAAATTCACCAGTCAATTATGTAAAAAGGTCGTTTAAAATCATTATAGCATAATACCTTGGACAAAGGTGGTATCGTTCAAGCATCTACATCCTAGAGCATCTTTTACATTATGGTTAGCTATGAAGGATAAATTTCCAATTGTTGATAAGATGAAGAACTTCCTTAACATTCCTAATTGTTCATTCTCTGTTAAAGGACTGAGGAAAGCAATGATCATCTATTTTTTCCATGTGAATTTGTGACTACTAGCTGGAGATCAATATTACATAGATGTTAAATCCAAAATGCTCCAGAAGGTTAGAAGTATATTAAGGAATAGTATAGTGAAGTTAAGCATTCTAATACAACAATCAAATGGTGCTTCTGCCTAGTTTTCTCCTTTTTGTTAAAGCCATTTAGGAGGAGAGGAATGCTTGCATATTTTAGAATAGAAGTCTAACTAAGGAACAAGTCATCAACATATTTATTCTATATATTAGAAGCTACTTTAGCTTATAAACGTCCAAATTTTAGAATGATGATTATCGTACTAGAATGTGGAATGTTTGGTTTTTAGTCATCCCAATGTCTAAGAAAGTTGAACCTAGAATTATGTTATAGTTGTTGCATTATCTGACATACTTATGTACAACTATTTGTAGTTTTTTATATCTCTTGATTGCCTTTAATGGCTTAATTCATTACCATTTTATAAAAAATAAAGAATAATTACATAAAAAAATTATACAGTAAGAATAATATAGATCTATGACTATATAAGAATTATAACAAGAGCTCGTACTGAGGAACATAAGCAAGTAGAAGTGAACCTGAAACAAAAACACTTTAGTTAAATTTTTTTTCTTTATATTACATATATAGAATTTAATATATACATCAAATACAAGTGAAATTAAGAGAAAAGAGAAGATTAAAAACTTGGAACTTTGATGGAATATCTACTGAGATCATGTTAAACCTAATTTTCATTTGGAACAAAATCCTCATCATTA
Organism: Erythroxylum cassinoides; assembly: GCA_027478405.1. Classification (NCBI taxonomy): domain Eukaryota; kingdom Viridiplantae; phylum Streptophyta; class Magnoliopsida; order Malpighiales; family Erythroxylaceae; genus Erythroxylum; species Erythroxylum cassinoides. Next base: position 27,507,541 of record JANIPM010000007.1, read on the forward strand.
AAAGGAGTCTCATCATCACCATTATTCAAATTCATTACACCAAATGACATATCAATACTTTTCATCCAAGGTTATCTTCCAAGTCGCCCTCATATATGAAATTTGATTCTTTAAAATCCCAATTTGTTGAAAGATCTATATGGTCAGAGCAAATTATATCTATACAACTAATAGTTCTAGTAAGAGTCCTATTAAAAATAAAATAAAATAATTAAGAAGTTACAAGAAATTATATTCAATTTAATAATGATAATAACAAACTTTTCTCAAAGCATTAAGTTGTATAAAAAAAGATCAAATCATTTAATTTTTTCGTTCCAATCTATTTCTTTTCTTGGAATGGATGAATTCAAATGTGCTTTAATTCCTTTCACACCTAGTTACACTCACATGTTCACTCACAATTTAAATTAAAAATTTTTGCAATTTGGGAAGACCACTTCTGAATTAATCTCATCAAGCAACTGTAAGACAACAAAAATAACCTTATAAAAAATATGATTAATTTCAAACAATTAAAAAAGTAAAGAAAAATATATGCCTATCTTAAGTTTTTTTCTCTTTGATGAATTGCAATAGACATTCTAAAATCACTACATGCATTATTTTATACCTCTATCTATGGGCTAAAATGATCTTGCATCATGTTATGTATATCAATTGTTGTGATAGTTAATAAATTCTCCTATTAACTTCAACATTCAATGTAAATTTTGATCTAAAATAGACACTGAGATTAGAAAACTCTCCAACAACAAACAACAGAGAGCAAAGTTACCTTTCTCATCTTTTATTAATGGTTGCAAGATAAGTTGTAAACAAAGAACACATATTTTTAAGATTGTCCTTGATTGCTTCCTTCGCTTTCTCTATGGCATCATAAAAATAACTTATTATTTCCTTCTCATCACTATCATTCAGACAAAGTACTCTGACCACAGGCTCATAAACTTGAATGAAAAATTTACATTAGGACGAAAATTCATGATATTTAGGTATGATTCTAGAAAAATTCATTGTAACATTAGAGCTGGCATATTAAGGTGCAACCCATTTATCACATGTAAACATTTGCCTTAACTCCTTTTTCATTAGAAAAAAGCTCGAAAATGATAAGAAATTAGTTGCAAATCTTGTAATGGCATAAATTTTTATTATTGATTAAACCTTTTCTCATTGAATTACAGCTTATGTAAGATTAGATATGATTTTTACACTATTTTATCAATGATATGAAAGTATCTAGGATTTCTTATAACTTCTAACATCATGTCAACGCAATGTGTAGCATAAGGAATCTAATAAAAATAGTTATACTTGCTTTACAACCTTTTTCTAGCTGCTTTATAAGCATAATCATTGTTAACGATGAAATGTACAACGTTTTTAGGCCCAACTTCATTCAGAACTTCAACAAATATCTTAAACAAATTATCAATATTTCTAATAAGGCCATATTTATCAATAGACTTCAAAAAAGCTGTCCATTTAGAATAATAAATTAAAAAATTAATAATAGGTTAATGTGCTTTATTTTTCCAACTACCACATATGATTGAACACCTATAAGTTGTCAAAGTCATTTTTCTTTCATCCAAATAACTTTTTATTTCTATTCAAAAAATTAGTTCTGTAGTCATCAATTCAAGGAGCTTTATATCCTAGACCTTAAGAGGCAATAACATCCACTATAAGCTGGTAATAATAAGACTAAGCAACATTGAATGATACATTTGCATCATACCACCATCTAGCCATTGCCATGTCCATATTATGAGCTACTTCTTTATATTATCAGGTACCAGGAATTGAAGGTTGAGTTTTAAGAGTTGTTCATGATCTAAAAAAATTAGGTATATGTCTTCTTCTCTTTCTCACTTTAGGTGTAATAATCCCTTCTGGTTAGGTAATAATACCACCTTCAACATCCCCAATATCATCCTGACCACTGTAAAAAGAACTTACACTACCAATTTTGTAGTTCAATCTTTTCCTTTTGTCTTTCTAATACTGATACACTTCAAGTAAAGTTTTCATTTTTCATTTCACTCCATGACTAACTTTCTTACGAGGCTTCACATCACCTTTGATTCTAACTAAATGCTTCTTTAATGTTGTGATTCCCCTACCTTTCAAATATTTATTGTAGTACAACAAATAGTATATCATACTAAGAGCCAATCTTAGTATGAGCCTAAGTTAAATCATTGAATCTTCATAAACCTGCAGTGGTTGAATTATTAGAAGTGCTTGAACTTCCATCTATTTATTTATAAAAATAAATGCAACTAAATTAAGTAAAGTAAACTAAGTAAATAGCACATGTAAAATTTTCCAATAAACAAACATAACTCATTAAGTGAATAATCAAATTATGACATCCTAAACATGTATCACATAGTCACTTTAAACCAAAAGTAAAGATCATGTTAGTTTTCTTCATCAATTTTGGGAATTGGAATTGTAGAGGAAGAAGGTAGGTGAAGCAATGGTTTCTTCTACTTTTTTAAAATAGAAATGGTATAGAGAGGGCTTTTATTTAGTTGCTTGGAGGTGTATATTAATCAAAATAAGCTTAGCTATCCATGACATCACTATAAAAAAACATACAACTAAGGGTTATAAACTACATAAGACTTCATCTGACAAGGAATAGACTATGGCTTTCTAAAGAAATATATTATTATCTATTCTAAGCTCAATCAAATTTATGACATTTGGTATCATTTAAGAATGAAAATTATGAAAAATATGAGTTGGTAATTTATGATCTACATGAAAGAAAAATAGCTACAGAATCAGTATCATATGACAACTCCCTTTAATGTATATATGTTGGCAAGCCTTGACAAATAATATGTACAATACAAAATCATCAACAAATTTCTTAATCTAAGTGAAATAAAGTAGTATGTGGTAACTAATCTTTAATACCAAATTCCTTCATTCTATGGTAGATCTCAGCTCGAAGAACTTTCAAGAACTGAAAAAATACATTATTAAAATATCTTATAAAATTCTAAATTTTTTTCAAAACTTAAGTTTAATTAAATATGTTTATAAACTCCCGTAACATAAAAATGCTAAATATTCAAATAAATTCATTAATTAGAAAAAAATGAATTTTTTTTGTTAAATGAACTTGAAAAATTTGACAATGAAAGTTTTCTAGATTATTGTACTAAAGTAAAATAAAGAGATAAATGAATTTAAGTGAAATAAAAAGCTAAATTAAATTATTGGACTAGAATTATAACTTATATTTACATTTAGGATTACACACAACAAATGAAAATCACATTAAACGATTACAGTATCACACACAAAGAAAATCTAATTTTATGTCTGCATTTACATAATACATAATCAGATAGAAAAAGCTGGCCTTCAACAATCAGCAAGCAAAACATAGGGAGGAAAAACATCAACAGGGAATAAACACCACAGATGACTAGTGAACATAAGGAGAAAAAAGGGAGAGATGAGCAGTAGAAGGAAAGGAGCTTTAGAGTTGCAAAGAGTGGCAAAGGAGAGGAGTATAGATCTGGAATGCAAGTTGGTGATAGGAAATCTAGAGGTTAAAGCTGCAAAGGCACGGTAGACACATATAGAGGAGAGGAGAGTTGAGATTGAATTGAAGATTTGGAGTGGAAAAAATGCTCAAGAGTAATAGAGAACATTTTAGGGTTTAGATTATGCTTTAACTTTTATTAATTTTAGTCCTTAAAATTTTGGAAATTTGCACTTAGTCTTGATATTAAATCGAATTTTTAGGTGTCAGTCGATACTGACTGATACCAACCAAAAAGTTCAATATAAAGACTGATACGAAATTGGCATATATCATACCATTTGTGGGGATCAAATCCTCTGTGCCTATAGCTCTGCACCAACCCTTTTCTAGATGATCCCATCCACATAAATATGTGGGATTCAAAGAAATGTGTGGATGAGATTGTTTGGAATAAAGTTGGCACATAGTTATAGGCACAAAGGATCTTATTCCCCATTTGTGGTTGGTACAATACAATACTTATTCTTTTTGTTAGGGATCATTGTATCCTATCCTAATATAGTCGTATTTTCATGTATTATGATGATACTTTCTTTTATATATATACATACATACATACATACATACATACATATATACATATTGATGATCATCATGTTATTTTTAGTCATCCAATTTATCATATTTTTTATAATGAAGATGAAAGTCTTAAGATTTGTATCAATCTTAAACATTTTAATAGTTATTGGCCATATATACAGATTGACTTTAGCCCTATATCTCCATGACACATTTAGATGTTTTGAAAAATCCATATAAGGGAATACAAGTGTTTAGTCCTATACAACTTTTATCTAATGAAATTTAGCATCTAGTAAAAGAAAATAAATTTTTTAATTGCAGTTTAGTATAAAGTTAAGTTTGAGATCTACAAAAAATGATACATTTCAAATCATGCGGATATCATTGTAGTTCGTCGCACTCCATTTTCATTCATGTTAGTCAGGTATTATATATGCGTAATTGTATTCGATTTCATATATAATACAAGCATTTGATATCTTTCGGCATTCAAAATCTTCTGGGACCCATGATGGACTTTCATTACTTTGGAGTAAATGTTTTACACTAGTCAAACATTACTTTGATTTTTTAACCACTTTTATTGTTATACTTTTATCATAACTGCTAATAATTAATATTTGTTTATTGGGGACAATGTTGAAATTTTAAATTCCTTTTAAAACAATTATTAATTATAGATTTTGTAAAAGATTAAGGCTAAGAATATCAAATTTAGTCTAAATTAAAGACAATTAAAAATGTAATTAAGGATTTAGTTAAATGCGCCTATATTTAGTAAGAAAAATGGGTCCTTATTTATATAAATTGGTTATTTATTAAGCCTTGGATACATTTAAAGGAGTAAAAATTTTTTTCAAGATAGCACGAGATAGGGCATGTGAGATGAATGATTTCAACCAAGTCTACTGTATATGTGATGAAGCAGGATAGGTACTCACAGAGGCCCAAGCCATCAAGAGGAGATGACAGAGATACTTTTATGACCTGTATAACGAAGTCATACTGGTTAACATAGAGTTAGGCGAACGCTCCGTGTTAGGACATTTTGTTAACAGGTACTCATGGGGAAGGGTCACAAGGGGAGAAACTACAAAGATTTTAAGGGAGATGGGGAGCGGAAGGGCTAGATGAGATCCCTATAGAGGTATGGAAACTAATAGGAGTTATCGGTATTGAGTGCTTAGTTCAACTCTTTAATGCGATACTCGAGTCAGCCAAAATGTCAGATGAGTGGAGATTGAGTAGGTTGATCCCCTTATATAAGACTAAAGGGGACATCCAACAATGTCACAACTATAGATGCATCAAATTACTAAGTCACACCATGAAGCTATGGGAGAAGGTAATTGAAAAGAGAATCTAGAGAGCTATTTTTGTATCGGCCAACTAGTTTGGATTTATGTCTGATAGGTCCACGATAGAAGTAATACATCTATTTCGTAGACTAATGGAATGCTATAGGGAAAAAAATAGGATTTGCATATAGTTTTTATTAATTTGGAGAAGGTGTATGGTAGGGTTCCTAGAGAACTCCTATGGAGGTGTTTGGAGGAAAAGGGCATTCCTATGACTTATATTAGAGTAAATAAGGAAATGTATGAAGGAGCATTGACTAGCGTAAGGACGATAAGAGGTGACACGAAAGCGTTTTTTATTGGTGTTGGACTACACTAGGGCTCTGCCTTAAGCCCTTTTTTGTTCACATTCGTGTTAGATAAACTTACCAAACATATTAAAGGAGAGGTACCTTGGTGTATGTTATTTGTTGACGATATTGTCCTAGTGGATCAGACTAAGTAGGGGGTCAATTTTATGTTAGAATATTGGAGAGAAATGTTAATCGAAAGGTTTTAGAATGAGCACATCTAAGACAGAGTATTTAGAATGCAAAATTCAGGAAGCCAGATGGTACATGAGGCAGCAGTAGCAATTGGTATTGATGTCATACCATAGAAAAAGAGTTTGAAATACCTCAGGTTCATCATTCAAGGAGATGGTAATATCGATGTCAATATAGCACATCATATTACATCTGGGTGGGTCAAATGGCGAAGTGCATCCGGTGTTTTATGTGATAAAAAGATTCTTTTAAAACTCAAAGGGAAGTTTTATAAAATGGTGATTCGGACAACCATGTTATATGGGGTAGAGTGTTGGCCAGTCAAACGTAGACATACAAGACAGTTGTTGGTAGCAGAAATGTGTATGCTTCGATGGATATGTGACATTACCAAAAGAGATAAGGTTCAGAATTGTATGGTGAGAGATAAACTACAGGTAGTTAATATCGTCAACAAGTTGAGAGAGACCAAGCTTAGGTGGTTTGGGCATGTGTGCAGGAGGCCCTCTAATGCTTTGGTATGACGCTATGAGAAAATAACTCTTAGTGGAATATCAAGTCACAAAACCCTAAAAATAAGAGTGAGCCATGTGTTTTTATTGACTTCGGTTCCCACGATCATAGGAATTAGCATGAATCCCACGATCGTGGGCTCTTGTTCCACAGCTTCTCCACTCCTCTTTTCCTCTCTTGGTCCGTAGATCAATCACAAAGGTGGCCACCTCCATTCCTACACTAAAATGATAAATTCTTACCCTAAACCAACATCAAACATAAAAGAACAACCATGAAGATCAAACTAAACAAAAACACGTAAAATAAGTCATAAAATACAACAATAACAACCTATTATGCAAGAAACACATGCCAAATACTTAAAAATAATACACATTAATGCACAACTATCAGTTATCATAATAGTTTAGGATACTTTAGTTCACTAGCGCTGAAAACATCTTTTGTTCCTTTATACAATCCATAAGATTAGATGTATAATAGTCAAGTATCAACTCAATAATTAAGAACAAGAGAATAAAGTCAACTAAGAAATAATGAAATTATACATTGTCAATCCAAAATATCTACACAAGTTACATCCTTAACTCTAACTAGGATTTCTAGTATTTAAAAATAAGAAAAATAAAACTTAAACAATTTGATCTCAATATAAGGGAAAGAATAGAAGAAAAGATTTAGAGAGGTTGCTATGGACTCCTCCAATCCTATTATGATTTATCTTTTTTTGCTAAGAAAGAATAAAATTATTTAAAGAAAAAGGCAAGGTGACTATCAAAAGCCTTTCCAAGAGTCTCCTAGGCTAAACTTAATAAGAGCATTTATAATTAAAGTTATAAAAAGCAAAGTCCTAAAATACTTAAACTTAAGAATTAACACATCCTAATAAATTGTACATAAGAATCAATTTTGATTTTGTATGAAATTTTTATGCGTCGTAAAGTAGTGTGCAATTGATGCTAGGATTGTTATGTAAATTTAAATGTAAAAGCAAGACAAGTTTGACACATGTCATATGCACCACTTTGGTCTTGTGTTGCTTCTTGACTTTTTTGAACTTTGCGAAAGATAAGTCACAAAGATAAGAGCCTATCTTCTTGCCAGTTATTACACTTGTTGTGATATCCTATTTTTTGATGTATGCTTAGGGTTTAACCCTAGATTAAGTATCTCTAGTTTAACCATCAGTAATAACATCATTTGGATTGGTACAGATCAAGTTATTGTCAAAACACCGAAGCATAGTCAGTGATAATACTCCAGTCATGAAGTTCCAAAATTGTTCATCATTTTTGTTCCAATTAAATCAATCAATCTCTTCCAAATGACTTCATATGGTTCAAGTCCCATGTCATTTGGAGGTCAAAAGAAGAAGTTATAGCCAAAAGAGTGAAGGATGTTCACATCATTCCACTTCTGTAAGCATTCAATGTCACGATCGTGTATAAGAACGATCGTGAGATTCAAGTTGGTTTACAAAAGTCATGATCGTGCTTGTGCATGATGGTGCTTTTCCATACTTCTCCAAAATGTCACGATTGTGCAATCCCTCTTTTCTTCTCCAAACTCACGCACTACAGTGCCTCTCTTATTCTCAAAATAGACCTTTGGGTCCATCTTTCATAGTCATTTTGATAAGGAATATGAAGGATTTAAGCAACCCACTCTTCTAAACAATTGTTCCTTTATGTCTTACGTTTTTAATGAAACTAATTTCATGCAATTTGGTTCCATATTCTGAAAGTTATGTTAAAAACACTACAGACTATTCCAAACCATGATAGCATCCATAAACTCAAGTTCGAGCTAAATGTTCAAACTCTTAGAGACAGAATTAAATTTTGATTCCCTCATGAAAAATATAGCCATACTTATGTAGTTTAATATGAACTTAAAATAATTCCATTTTGATGTCTATATACCAAGATATAGCAAAAATACATATGCATGTTCAGTAGAAACACTGCATTTGTAAATGTCCAGTACACTTCAACAAGGTTCATCTCTAACTCTAATTCATCTCTACATCTTAAAAGATCTCTTTTTCTTACTCTATCACTTCTAGCTTATTTCCTCTTCATTCTTAGCTTATTATCATTCACAAACAAATCAAAATCCATTATTACTCATGAACATCAAAAATAGAACATTCATATACGAATGTTAATCCTAGCTTCTGTACTTTCATTTTTCTGCATTTTCCATTTTTTTTTTGGACATTCTCCATTTTCATTTCACCATTTCAACTCCCATTTAGCTCCAAACATTCAAAAACAAATAAAAATCCATGATTAATGCCAAATATCAAAAATATCATATTTTCACGCATTTTCATTTTTCTACACTTTCTTCACTTTCTTTTTTTCTGCATTTTCATTCACTACCCATTCTTCATTTTCTTCTTAACTTTCAGTTTAACCATTCATTACTCATGCCCAAACATCATCTTACACCTATTTATTATCTCTAAACTCATTAGAGTTCATTTCTAAAAATATCCAAAATATTCACATATAACAATGAAGACATCAACAGAAACAGAGCATACATCAACTTTTCTCCAGAAATTTTATGCACTAATTTATGCATGATTTCACTAATCTTTTAACTCCAAAAGTCATTTTTATAC
>JANIPM010000007.1:27609016-27626140 GCA_027478405.1 Erythroxylum cassinoides
GTCTAACTACAAAGAAATAAACCCCAACTCGGCTGTTCATAACAAAGTAGTTAAACGTGACAATGTAAACTACCAATCCAAACAACACATTAAAAGTCAAACATTCAGCTATAATCAAGTAACTTCACTACAAATTACAAACCCTAGACCTAGGAATTTGTAAATCATAGCTAAACTACAGATTAAGCTACTCCCCTTCGGTGAACTCCAGCCATCACTGCATCTTCAACAGGAAATAAACACCTAACCACGCATTACAACCGGAAACTTCACAACTCGTGACGAATCCAAGCTATCATGATGGAGTCGGTGGTGAAAATAGAAAGGAAATAAAAATGAAAATCTATACAAAGATTCCACCCAGGGAACCCCGAAGGGAACCCTAGGTGTTCGGGTCGGCTGTGTATTCCTTTCTTCTCTCTTCGCACTTCTCTCCTCTTCTTCTCCCTGCCGACTCTTCGATTTCTCCCCAGATGATGCCCGTTCTAACCTAATTCAGCAATATTTAACAGATGGTTCACGGGCCGGGTCGGTACAGTGAGTGATCTTTCCCTAAACAGGTCGGGTATCCGCTTGTTCGTCGCGACGAATAAGATAAATAAATTAAATTCGTCGCGACGTGTGCACTCATCTTGCTCGTCGCGTCGTCTGCCTCGTCATGCGCCGCGACGTGTGGAAGTGTGTTCGCCGCGACGTGTGAGACGCCATGCGTCGCGACGTGCGGAAAGACTTTGACTGTTGACTTTCTGACGTTGACTCCTTTGTTCCTGAAATAAAATAACAACAATTTGCAGCATCATTTGTCCCAATAAAAATTATGGAAAAATAAGTATCAAATCATGACAATTCACTGACAAATTGGGAATTAAAAGAACTTAGTATGAGGAACCAATTTAAGCACAAAAATCATCAATAAGGAGTCAACGCATGCATAAACAGCTATGAAATTGCAGCCAATTTATAGTATAAACTTGGCTCAATCAATTTCCTCCCTTACCTCTTCACCTTAGTGATGGAAGGGCTTTTTAATATGCTTAATAAGCTCACTACCTACAATGGTAGATTCCAATTTCACCACAAATGTAAAGAGCTTAAGATTACTCACTTGATTTTTGTTGATGAACTAATGCTTTTTAATGGGGCTAATATTCAATCCACTAAAGTCCTACTAAACATTAGAATTTATTTGCAGATTGATCAGGATTAAGTCAATACGAATAAGAGCAACATGTTTATCTCTTCTTATGTAAGCAACCAAGCTGTTTTAAGTATAAGCTCAGGATTTGGAATTCTTACTCCTACTTTTAAATATATTGGCATCCCTATTACTTTTATTAAACTAAACATTTTTATTGCATTCCTCTCGTTAAAGCGTACAAAGCCAAAATCAATGCATGAAAGAACATGTTTTATCCTTTGCAACCATGCTTACTTTAATCAATTCAATCCGTAACAACTTGCATGTTCATTGGACTACACACTTTTGTTACCAAGGAGAGTCATCAAAGAGATTGATAGAACCATCAAAGTTTTCCTATAGCCGAGAAAAGTAGATAATTCAAAGGGTGCAAAAGTTAAATGGGAGGAAACAACTAGTCTTGAGAGGAAAGGGGGATTGGGGATTATTCCCATATCTCTTATTCAAAAAGTACTACTGAGTAAAAGCATTTGGAGGCTACATATTTACAAAGGAGCTTTACATTTCAAATTTATTGATTAATTCTATCTTTAAGACTAAAATTTTTGGCAGTTGACAAGTAAATTGGAATTTCTTGGAACTTATCCATATGATGAACTTGTTATATCCCTAAACTAACATAAACTGGGAAATGGGGAAAACATATGGTTTTGGTATGACAACTAATCTGATCTAAATCCTCTCATATTAAGAAATGAAATCCTTCATTTGAGGAACAAAATCCCCAACAATGTTAAAGTCTTTGCACTTCTTTAGTATGGAGAATGGTCATTAAATTTTAAAGGTTTGTGCTCTCTAGCAACTTATTTACCTTAAATCCATCATTTGCATGAGGAGGACAACATTGTTTGGACTCTAAATTACCAGGGGATCTTTGTAAATGAATCATACCATAAAATCTATAGAACAAGCCTAGGAGATGTACCATGATAAGAATTACTTACAAAACATTCCCTAAACCCTAAAGCTTTATTAATCACTTAGCTTATGATGAAGAACATAATCAGAGCAAAGGAGAGATGGTTTAGTATATACAATCCCATTTGTGTTTTACACAAAGAAGTTGAGGAAGACAGGAAAATCTATTTTTCCTCTGTAGGTATTCCAAAGTTGCTTGGAGTATAGTGATGTATATGCTAGTGGAGTACTATCAGACTTATGAATGGAATGGACCTTTTACTTGGGTCACCAAGAAAAAAACTAACTCAAGCAGAATGTAGAACTCCTCATTTCACCACAACTATTTACTGAATATGGAAAGCAAGAAACACCAGATAATACAAAGGAGATGACATTAGGAAGCATCAACTAACTAATAACATCCTAAATTGGATTAGAGAGATCACGATAGCAAACAATCTACCAAGCAAACTCACTTCTAACATGAAATTTAGATAGAATCTCTAAGTTTGGGTTGCTTGCAATGGTAAGAGGAAAATTCTTAAGAATTGTTTTGTATAATTTAGTAATTCATAATTCATGCAATAAGAAGTTTAGGTTTTAAACTGCATTAATCTCTTTTTTGCATTATTGTCTTATAAGTACATTTATTAAAACAAGACTTATTATTTGTGCATAAATTTTATATTTATTATTTTTAGTCATAAAAGTGGCCAAACTACAATGATGACGTGCATAAATAAAAGAAAGGTCAATTATTCTTATTATTTAACAAAATGCTTATGAGTAAAGTGAGTGATAGATTGTTATTTACTATTTTATTATTTTTAATTCATCCAAAGGTGAGTTAAATTATTGTATGAGATAGTAAACATAATGAGAGTAAATTAATATTTTTGTCAAATATATATGTACATCCAAAGATGATATTTGCATTTGATTGAGAATATTTATTTACTTATAATTAATTGTTATTGGAATTTAAATTATGATAATGTATTGAAGTATTTACCCAAAGAGGAATTACAATATACTTTTGATTAATTATTTGGAATCCATAAATGCTATCATACATAATATAAGCATTTATGTATAATTTTTATAGTAGTTTCTCTTTATTTAGAAGCTTCATCTATTATTGTTTTTAATGGTTTGAATTTCTCTAAATGGATTAAACAAGTTAATTATTACTTAAGTGTTTTAGAACTTAAATTAGAACTATTAGAGAATCAATTTCCTACTCTTACAAATGCAAATAATGAGGGAGAGAAGTGATTCCATAAGGTAAAAGATCGTTCTAATAAATTGAGTCTAATATGTATTTAGATGACAATTGATAACAATATAAGACAACTATTCCAAAAACTGAAGGTGCAGGAGAATTCTTGAAGTTTATGGAAGAATGTTTTCATTTTATAAATAACTCACTTATTAGGACTCTTACAATAGATCTCATAATTATAAAGCATATTAGGTCGTAGAGGATATACGACCATATTATTGAGATGACTAACATTGCAATAAGGCTAAAGATATTGGGAATGACAGTGGATGACTCTTTTTGTTACAATTCATTTTGAACTCACTACCTCCTAAGTATGGACTTTTTCAAATTAACTGCAATGTTATGAAGGAAAATTGGAATATTAATGAATTATCTAGTAAGCATACCTAAAAGGAGCAACAAAAACAAAGGAGTAATTTTGTCAACCTAGTGCATCAAGAAGCTAGTAAAGGACTAAATGTAAAATATAAAAAAATTAAGAAGAAGAACTTGTCTTTTATGCTATACAAGTGAATCGAAATAAACAAAGGGTAGAGAAATGTAAGTTATGTAATAAAGTTGGACATTAGCAAAAAGATGGCTTAAAATGTAAGGCTTGGTTCTAAAAGAAAGATAAACATTATGTTTTTTAAGTTTTAAATCAAACTTATATCAAGTTCCTCTTAGTTTATAGTGGCTTGATAATCATGCTACTACTTATGTTTCTATATGAAGCATGAATTTCTTACTATCTAAATTATAAATCCAAATGAGAATTTTCTCTTTATTGAGAATTGTAAGAAGGCTCTAAATGAAGGAATATTAACTTGTCATTTAATCTTGAATTATAATCATCAACTAGACCTTTTAGAAACTCTTTATGTACCTTTAATTTCTAAGAACCTAGTTTTCATTTCAAAACTTGTTGTTATTAGGTTTAAAAGAGATTATGGACATTAATGTTTAAATTTATTTAAGAATACTTTATTTTTTGGTTATGTTGTTCTTGCTAATGGTTTATATAATTATAAGTTAAAGGTAGACAATGAATTTGCTAAACATCTACTTTTTGTTCATAGAAATGTTGGTGTTAAACATAATTAGACAAAAAATCTACTTACTAGTGGTATAAATGCTTGGGACATCTATCTAAATAAAGGTTAAAAAGAATAGTAAAGAATGAGAATCTTTCAAATCTATATTTAACTAATTTAAGTATATGTGTATAATAAGAAAGGAGTCATTTACATGTTTAGGTTTACCTAGCAAAGACAAGGATCCATAATCAACATAAAAGGAAATTAGATTCTCAAAGGGTTAGTGATTACTTTGTAGGTAGCCTAAAGAATTATAAAGGATTTAGGTGTTGTTTTCTAAATCATAGTCTTAGAATTATGGAACCTGGAAATGATAGATTGATTGAGAATAGTGAATTTAGCAGGAGTAATGAATGATAAAATATGTATATCCTAGAAGTAAGGGTAATTGCTTTTATATCAGTAAAGGCTCATTTATCCATAGTCATTCCAAATATTATTCCAATAATTTAAAAAAATAGACAATATTGAATAATATTTGAATGAAGACATTTGTAAGAAACTAAGTCAAAACCACCCATTGTATATGAACCAGAAGAAATAATAAGTTTGAGTAGATCTTAAAGAGAAAGAAAGTAAACTATTTTGAGAAATTATATGGTTTATTTATAAGGGTCAGATGCGAATATTAGAATCAATAAAGATCTAACTTCATTTTCACAAGCCATAGAATATTCAACATTTAAAAAATGGATCAATTTCATGAAAGATTAATTAAATCCATAAAAAACAATAAAATTTGGGATCTGGTTAAATTGCTAGAAGGTTCTTGGTTAATAAGTGTAAATGGGTATCTAAAAACCAATTGCAACTCAAATGGAAATATTGAACAATATAGGAGCAGACTTGTAGCTAAGGGTTATATTTAGAAAGCTGGTAACAAATATAACGAGACATTTTCACCTATCTTAAAGAAAGATTTATTAAGGATTATAATGGCATCGATTGCTCAATATAATTTAGGGTTACTACAAATGGATATGAAGACAATCTTTCTTAAAGGGGATATTAGAGAGGATGTCTTTATGTACCAACCTGAAGGTTTCTCAATAAAAGGTTAAATAATGTGTAAACTTAAGAAATATGGATTTAAATAAGTTTCGCGACAATGATATCCTAAGTTTAATGATAAACATTGTTACTCGATGCATGTATTGAAGGTTCAAAGGTAGTAAGTTTATTTTCTTAGTTTTATATATTGATAATATCTTACTTACTAATAATATTCGGTCATATTACATAAGAGAAAAGATTTTTTTCTTTAAAAATTTAAAGATGAAAGATATGAGAGAGACATACTATATAATAGGAATTTAAATTTTATGTCATAGATCACAAGGATTATTGGGACTATCTCAAAAAGTTTATATCACATGAATTCTAGATAAATTTTACATAGACCGATAATCAATAAGTCTTGGACAAATTTAGTCTCTTGCAATATTTTAAGAACAATACAAAATGAAAAGAGATCAAATAATTTCTTATGCTTCATTTGTGGGTAGTTTAATGCATCAACAAACTTGTACAAGACTGGATATTACTTTCACAATTGGAATATCGGGTAGATATTAAAACAACCCTAAAATTGTTTACTGGAAAGCCGCAAAGAAAATATTGAAGTATCTATAAGGAAAAAAGAATTACATACTCATATATTCAAGGTCTAATCATCTAGAAGTAATTAAATACTCAATTCATATTTATTGGATGTCTTGATAGTAGAAAACCTACATTTAGTTATCTGTTTCTTTTAGTGAATTAAGCAACATTATAAAAGACTACTAAAGAATCTATTATCACATCATCTATCGGGGAACGATAGTTTGTGGGATGTTTTGAAGTCACAATTCATGCAATATGGTTGCCAAAATTTACTTTAGGGCTTGGTATTGTCAACACTATTACCAAGCTACTGAAAAGTTATTTTGATTCCATAGCATTTTTCTCCAAGAGTGAAAAAAAATCAAAAGGTGTTAAATATATGGAATTGAAGTATTTTTACCGTTCAATTGATCATCATGAATTTTTGTTACTAATAATTATAAATATATTTTTTCATAAGTTATGACATGTAAGATAAAGTTTGAAATATGTTTATTACATTGTTTAAATTTATGGATATTCGATGTAATCTACCTTTTAACTTAATAATTAAGTTCTTATACACATTATTAATTTTATGAGTTTGACTTGATAAAACACTAAGATAAGGATGATTATATTTCACAGCCAATATAATCAAATCCTTTAATTTTGATTTTGGTTGATTTCAAATAATATAATGCATATTTTGATCATAAATGTCGAGTAACTTAATATAAAATTCAATTTTCTTTTGAAAAAGTCAATCCTAGCCTAAATAAAAAATATATTTATTGAAAATGACAACCTTATCCAAGTCAGCTTTAATTTAAGTTAATTTAAGTTAACCAAGTTACGGGCTAAAACTCCTCGACCTAACCGGGTCAGGCCTGGCCCAGGGCTGCCATTCATAAAGTCCTCGAGCAAAGCCGAATCTTATTACTTTCCCTTCCCGCCAAAACCAGGAGCCAGACAATCTTCGCGCCACAAAGACCTCCGAGTCCCACCCTAGTTAGATACATAAACAAACTCACCATATTCAACTAATCGAAATCAAATCTCTCGCCATGAAAATCCGTACACTGAAGCTCCGAGAAGCTCACAGGTCAACCGCCAATGGAAGCTACTGTTCCGTAATGTGGGATCAGCAGGCTCACCACCTGGTGACGGCCTCATCCTCCGACCCAACCGTCGCCATACACGACCCTCTCCTCCCCTCAAATCCACCCAGGATGCTCCGCCACCATCGTGACGGCGTAACGGCGCTTTCCATTAGCCCCAACTCCACTTGCCTTGCTTCTGGTTCTATAGATCACTCTGTCAAGCTCTACAAGTTCCCTGGTAACCTTAATATTCACTCCTTTCAATTGTATTATTCGCTATAGGGTCTTTTGGGAGAATAGTGTTTGATTCATTTAAATTGGAACTTTATTGTAGTCCATCACATTGATTTGTTATGTTTCATTGTCTAATTGTTGCGAATATGTTAATGGTAATCAGTGTCTTGTAATTCCTCCGACAGGTGGCGAGTTTGAGACTAACATTACCAGATTCACTCTACCAATTCGCGTGCTTGCATTCAATAAATCAGGAAGCATTTTGGCGGCTGCTGGTGACGATGAAGGCATTAAACTTATTAATACTGTTGATGGTTCAATTGCGAGGGTTCTGAAAGGACATAAAGGACCGGTTACCGGCTTAGATTTTGACCCTAAAAATGAGTACTTAGCATCTGTTGATTCAATTGGAAATGTCATATTCTGGGAACTGCAGTCCGGGAGAATATTGCATGACCTGAAAGCGGTTGCTCCTAATACTATATCTGACACTTCTGTTATGAATGTCCTTTGCTGGAGTCCTGATGGGGAAACCTTGGCTATCCCTGGTCTAAGAAATGATGTAGTGATGTATGACAGAGACACAGCTGAAAAGCTCTTTTCATTGAGGGGTGATCATGTGCAGCCTATATGCTTTTTGTCTTGGTCACCTAATGGCAAATACATGGCTACATCTGGTATGGATAGGCAGGTTTTGATATGGGATATCGATAAGAAACAGGATATTGACAGGCAGAAATTTGAAGATAGAATCTGTTGTATGGCATGGAAACCAGTTGGCAACGCTTTGGCTGTTATTGATGTCATGGGAAAGTATGGTTTGTGGGAATCGGTTATTCCAACCTCAATGAGATCTCCTACTGAAGGGATTCCGAGCTTGCAATCACGGAACAGTAATGGGCTTCTTTTGTTTGAGGAAGAGGACGAGGAGCCTAATACATCTGGTAGTTTGAGTGATCTTGGTGAAGATGCACTAGATGAATCAGACCTAGCCAGCAGGAAGAGGTTGCGTAGACAGTTTAAATGCAATGATGATCAAGATGAGGACATGGACAATGACTTGAACTTGCTTCCAAAAAGTCAAATGCAGAAAAAAGGACACCGAACTCGCAAGGAAAATTTTGATGGTGGAAACAATAACCAAACAGGCACAGTTGTATCAATTAGATCAAAAATGCAAGAGGCTTTTCAACCAGGTGCAACACCTTTGCAGCTCGGGAAGAGACGCTTTTTGTGCTATAACATGCTTGGAACAATCACATCAATTGAACATGATGGTTATTCCCATATAGAGGTGACATGCATACTTGCATAACTTGCTTTCCTATCTTTCCCTCTCTATATGTTTACAGATATGATTAGTTTTCATAAGATTATTGTGATTGGATCCAGTGCAGTTTCTGACTTTGCAGGTCCTTAATGAGCCTATTTCTTTAACTCTAGCTAACTTCTCCTTTTCCTATTTTTCCTCCTATACCACCTGGTTAACCAAAAGGGACCAGACCTTGGCAAGCGGACCGATTGAAGCATCTCAGATGCTTATTCAAAGACTTCTTGAAAAGAAGTTCCTTAAGCGGATGGCACATGAAAGCTTTGCATTTGAAATAGAGCTTCTTTTATTGTTTATGAACTCTTATTATCCACCATGAGATTGGTTAAGCTATGGATAGGCTAGCAGCTGTCTTAGCTTAGAAAAAGTTTAGTATCTTGGAATGATGGTCCTCGGCATGGAAAAACAATACATAGTTCTCCCCTGTTGCTTGATGGTTACTTGTGCTTGGTATGCATGCAGATTGACTTTCATGACACTGGCAATGGTCCACGTGTACCCTCAATGACTGATTATTTTGGTTTTACAATGGCTTCGTTGAATGAAAATGGGAGTGTTTTTGCAAATCCTTGCAAGGGTGAGAAGAACATGAGTACTCTTATGTATCGTCCATTCAGTAGCTGGGCCAACAACAGTGAGGTCAGAATGGTTCTTTGATGAATCTTTCATGCTTTTATTTGAAGTCCTATTTCTGCAAGTTCTTCATTTCCCTTTTTACATAAGTGGATTTTTGTTTATTATTACACTTGATGCATTTGCAAGTTCAGTGGTCTATGCGGCTGGAAGGGGAAGAAATTAAGGTTGTGGCACTTGGTACTGCTTGGGTTGCTGCAATTACTAATCTTAATTTTCTGCGCATCTATACAGAAGGTGGATTGCAGGTTTGTCTTATGGCCAGTAGTGGATGCAAAATATAAATGGTTACATTTACTTATAACCCGGTCTCTATAACCTATAAATGCAATACTTTGAATTTTCGTTACTTGCATCTTATTGTGTCTCGTTTAACTATATTTGCTTTTAGATTATTAACCTGAAGTTCAACAGTTAATGACAAATCTTACGGACATGTGAAATTCTCTCTATTAGTGAAATCTAAAGATAGTTGAAATGAAGAAAAATTAGGAAAGGAATAAGACTATGCATTTTTCTATACTGATATTATTTAAAAAAGAGTTGAGTATTTCCTTCCGTTTGATGTTGCGTATGAATAAGCAAGCAGAAAGGACTGATTTGTCAATTGGACATTTTTCGATTCTTGTCTAAACGTGTTGGCATATGCATAAAGATTTTAGTTTTGCACGTTCTTGGTGATTACATATCATGTGCTTATTCGCGATGACACATTTATTTCATTGCAGAGACATATTATCTCGCTTGACGGGCCCGTGGTGACTGCATCAGGGTTTAAAAATCAACTTGCTGTTGTAACCCATGCTTCTGATTGTCTTCCATCAAGTGATCAGGTCTGAAGTTTAATGAAATCCTAGTAATTTAAGATTCTGCAAACTGGTCCTTAGCTAGTCCCAGTCTTGACTTTACATAATTAAAGGACTGACAGCAACTTGATAAGATTGCTTGCAAGCCGGAATAGCTTTCCTATTGCTAAATAAGTAGCTTAAATAGTTGCCTTTTTGGTTGAGGTCACTTAACCTTGAAGGCAAACTTCAATGACTTATAGCTTGATCTTTCTTCATAATTTCTTTTCATCTTCTTTGCTGAAAAAGGCTTTCTGATACCATCTCTTGCCAAGTCATGCAGATGCTGGAGTTCAGGGTGTTTGACATATCTGATGGCACCCAGCCAATTAGAGGACGTCTTCCATTATCTCCAGGGTCACTTCTGACTTGGCTTGGGTTTACTGAAGATGGTCAGTTAAGCTCATACGACTCTAAGGTATGCAATTGATGCTCCCACCTCACTGAAGTTATGTCTTTTTAGCATTAGTCCTGTTGTGTCTGAGTTTCCAAAGAAATTTTGTAGGGTGTCTTGAGGGTGTTCACAAGCCATTATGGTGGCAGTTGGTTTCCACTCTTCAGGTTTGAAAATACTGGTCTTCAGAAAGTAGAAATTTTTTTTGGTTGCTTGTTGACATTCCCTGTTATTGCTTCATAGCCAGAACTTATTAAAAAATGTACTCAATTGTATAGTGCTAGTAAAGAAAAGAAATCTGATGAAAACTATTGGGTGGTTGGACTCAATGCTACCAAGTTATTCTGTGTTGTTTGCAAGACTCCCGATCTGTTCCCACTGGTAAGATACCTTGTTAACATCAACTTATTCTGATAAAGATCTTTCCATGTGTTTGGGTTAACTTCTTATCTGTTCAGGTGATGCCCAAACCGGTTCTCACTCTACTAGATCTTTCATTCCCTCTTGCATCATCTGATTTGGGAGCAGATGCCCTAGAGAATGAGTTTATCCTGAACAGTATGCATCTCTCACAGGTTTGTTCGTCTTCCTTTCTCCAAAACGTAACTTTTTCCTCCTCGCTTTAGTATATCAGACATACGTTTTGATATCGTGCTCTCTTATTCTTGTTCATAAGGCTATTTTTGGAGAAATGAGAGCATTTTCATTAAAGCCTCTGGCTTCTTTCCTTTCAACATTTTGTATTGGTATTTTTCAGTAATCCAGTAGTGGCTAATCTTGTTGCATTTTCTTGCAGATCCATAGAAAAATAGAAGAAGTGGCAAGTGCTGGTAGGGATGCTTCTACACTGGATGACGAGGCTTTTAATATAGAGGCAGCTCAAGATAGATGTATTCTAAGGCTGATTGCATCTTGTTGCAACGGTTAGTTTTTTTTGCTCAATAAACTGCCATTTAATCTTTAATTTGGACATTCGTTCTAGAATAAGAACATATTTTGAGCTCTATGTTTGCTTTGGTGAATGTTCCAGGTGATAAGCTGGCGAGGGCTACGGAACTTGTGAAGCTTTTATCATTAGAGAAATCCCTCAAAGGGGCAATAAAGCTTGTGACTGCACTGAAGCTGCCCAACTTAGCTGAGCGATTTAACAATATATTGGAGGTGAACTTTCTATTCTGAATGCAGTTTTCAACGTCAGTCTTACATGAATTTTGAAATATTAATCTTGCACCTTGCTGCATATCAGGAAAGACTTCTCAGCGAGTCCAAGGGGACTCCATGTACCAGTCTTTTGAATTCAGATGCTGGCAATTCCCTCATAGCTGATGTAGGAGTCAACAAGAGTTTAACTGATTCTAGAAGTCAAACATTAGAACTTGGGATTCAATTGAAGCCATTGCCTTTGACTGGAAGTAGTGGAATGTCTGAATCTGGGATTACGTTGCCATTACCAAAGCTGTCTGCCCCCTTGTTCACCAAAAAAATAAAAAACAGTGAAAAGGACAAAACTGACCAGGACCAAATAGTGAAACTTGAGAGTGGTACCAAGCTGGTGCATTCAGAGAAGGTTGATAATGGTGGAAATGTGAACAGTACAAAAGGGAAGATCGTAGGCCAAGTGCTGAAGTTGCACTCTCAGCATCCCCCGAATCCATTTTCTAAGACATCAAACAATGAAGAAATTATGAATAAAGAAGATAGGAATCAACAAAACTTCCAGCGAGCCTCTAATCCATTTAAGAAGTCACCAAGGTGAGCCTGATACAATCAGTTGCTATCGAAAGTCACCAAATTGGAATTCTCAAACATGATCAAGAGCAGGTTGAGGTTGGAGGGGTTCATGCTAGATGACTAAGAATGGCCTAGGCTACGCTGTACTCAGTACCTGCAGAAAACGTCTGCTACTAATTATTCAGGTGTATAGGAGTGGGTTTTTATTACCCTAACCATCCTGGTGGAGGAATTATGTCATTGATCTGTAAAGGAATGCATTGCTGGCTGAAGCAAGAATCGTAGTGTTAACACTTGCGAACTAGGGCAATGAAATGAAACGTTACTTATGAATAATTTGTTCATGTATTTTAACTCTTTAGGTCGTTAGTTCCATTAACTCTCGGTTGTAAGAGGATTTAGTTTGTCTGTTAGGAGACCATTGTTAGATGTCTACCAGATGATATGTTCATTCCTTCTCATCTTTGGCATTCGCAGTCTGTCCCAATCTGAAAAATGTTCATTTTCCTCTGAGGTGTGGTTCTCTTTTTGGAGAAAAAGAGTACGACAAAAGGGTTAATTTTGACCAAGGTTTTTGTTAAAGTTTAATTCTGATATGTACGTAGTGTTCCAATTCTGTATCATTTAATTTTATCCATATATTTGTGTAAGCTCCACAATACTATAGTTCTCTCTTTTCTTGGTTAGCTGAGTACTCACTCTTGTTGAACCGTCAATTAACCCAAAATGAGATGCAAATTGTTTTCTACGAACATGAATATCAAATGTAACAAAGTAATTAAAGATACCCTTTATAAAGAGGTATATTTTTTATCTTCTTTTTTTCTAAAAGCTTTGGCTACTTCCTGGAATGTGGATATCACCTCCCATGAATCATTAGGGGCAAAAAGCCGCAGCTAAGAAGGAAGTGATAAAGATGTTTATCGTCAATATGAATTTCTTGAATTTTCTGACTTAAAAACAAGAATTAGTCTTACCTTTCTCGTAGGGTTCTGATATATGAAGTGTGCTTCTATTTCTGAATACGTGATCACTGAATGAAGCTTGCATTGTGATATGAATTCAGATATTGTTAATTCATGATACAAAAGTCAAGAAGATTAGAGTTATTAAAGCTAGAAATGAAGTGTCAATGGTGAATCCTTTAAAGCTTGAAATTGCTATAGAAGAAACTAACCAAAGACAAAATGGGTATGGTTTACACCTTTTTGTTAAGCATGATCAATATAGGACGTTTGGTTTATGGATCAATAGTTTGATAGAAATCAACATCAAAGTGCAACTTAGAGGCCACAATTAGCTGCTCACTCGCTAGATCTTGTAACTGTGGAAGCAATTATAATGATCACTAGAGAATTAAGTTGTATAATGAGAAACTCAAACTTAAGCAAGTTCTTTAATCCCTATATCCAGTTAGCCTCCTCTACTCCTGTTCTGTTTTGAACTATTGGGTGGATTCTCTCTTTCACCCAAATTGTAATAGATAAGAAAGCACATTTTTTTGGAGTTTTCATGTCCTTTGTATCCTTTGTCCTACAAATAACCAACATATGCTTCTAGTGCACAACACAAGTAAAATGTCATATATCACAATAAAAAGAGTATAAAAAAACTACCATCAATTCTTAAGCATTAGAAACTAAAATGGACACATAGGTTATGAAATAGGAGTTTAGAGAACAAAACTGAAACATTGGAAATATTCTAACTGTTTATTCATCTCGTGTTCAAGGTTAATGATTTTTTCTGATGCTGTGTAAATGCATTTAATTTGATTCTTCATATTAGATAGTGTAATTACTTATTGGAACATCATAGAACTCTAGCTTCATAAATTGATCTAAAAACAGTCAAAATTATCAAACAAGATATATGTTTCATGTCATTTCCTCTAACGTATGATTGCTTGTTAGTTCACTCTAGTCATCTTTGCTCCATTCACATACACACTATTCATTCTTAACCTTTTACTTATTTACTTAATATTTTTAGGGCTCTAATGACTCAATATGGAAGCTTCAAATTATATTACAGTGGCCACTTCAAGTCAACTCCTGAGTTGACTTATAAGGAAGGCTCATCATATTATTATGACAAAATTGACCTTGATTTTTTCAATCATAGACAAATTTGTGGTTTGAGAAACAAACTTGTTTATCAACAGATTGACAAAGCTTATTTTAGAGAACCATTTTTTAGATTTAACGGGCCTTTGAGACTTATTAGATCTAATGATACTTGCATTAGGTTGATAAACTTTTTGAAATTACCCACAATAATCAAGTTAAATATTACATACAAGCTTGACATAACAAATTTGACTCCAAAAGTTTTAGCTATAATGGAACTTGTGTCTAATGGGGATGTTCAACCTAATGTCGATGCGGGGCCTCATAGGGAAGTTAAGCTTGATGAAGATGTTGTGCCCAACGAGGAGATTCAGTGTTATAGGATTGTTTAGCTTAATGAGAATATTGAACATGATGTCAATAAGGGGGATGTTTAGCCCAACGTTGAAGTAGGGTTGATAAGGATTATTAACTTGATGAAGAAGTTATGCATAATGAGAATATTTAACATTATAGGAATGTTCAACCTAATGAGGATATGGAGCTTGATATTGATGTGTGGCTTAGCATGACATACATGATGATAATTTAGTTGGTGGAGTTTCTTCATTTAATGGGTTAATTCTAGATGGCCACTAACCAATGAAGATTGGCTATGCTGACTATGGGAGTTTCCTTGATAGGAATGAATATCCTAGTAGAGAGGGGTTTGGGGGTCCCAATTAGAAGGCTTATTGGAAGTGTTAAGCATTAATCAAGTAACAGAACATTAAAATGAACATTAGGTATAAAATTTGGCAATGTAAAACAATTTAAAGATGTTATTATTAATTATTTAGTAGCTATAGGATTTAATATCAAACAGAAAAAAACAAGTATAAGCATATTATAATTGGATGCAGTATTTAAGTGGGAGTTGCATGTAACATGTTGAAGATTTCAATGAACAACTAAAAAGGCTCGAAAAATTAGGCCTAGATGTATTTTTACTTTGCTTGAATATCTAAAGGAAGTTTGGATTAGATCATATCTTTCATTCAAGTCAAAGTGTTAAATTGTTGATAATAATATGAATTAGACTTTTAATTGATGGATAGTAACATCCCTTGACCCATGTTAGGGCTAGAATAGTAAATTATGAGGCATTTATGAGAACTTAAGAAAAATGCACATCAAGCGTAAGTTAAGTGTGACATGCACATTTTTGCACATTCATATGACTGTACACGCATTCATTGACACTTTCCAGGTATATTTGGACTGAGATGTGATTTTTAGAAAATTTGTGAATTTGGAATTTATTTATAATGGAAATTTTGTTGATTAGTGGAATTATTATATTTGTGAATTTTGGTGAACTTAGGATTTATTTCAGAATTTATAAAGTATTATGGAAAATAGAAAAAAAAGGGGAATCAAAAGAAGGTTTGGAGATAGTTGGATTGTAAAGATAAAATTAATGGAGTTAGTTTCAAAGGAAACTAAGTTAGAGCTTAGACCGTAGGAAAATTGACAAGTGTTAAGTACTTTATATTTTGTTAGAAAATTAAGTTATAGTTATCTGAGAGTTAATAAGGGTTGCATAAAATGTCTTAAGTGTTATTTCCAGCCACCTTCTTCGAGCTTCCTTTCAATACATAGAATTTTTCATCAAAAACCTTCTAAGAGACTTCTGTGTTTTCCCTTCTCTTACACCAATCCCACTTTGCAAGTTGTTTCTTCTACCTTAAGAAAAACCAGAAGTTGGTAAGTTTACACAGAGGAGTACGTGATTTTGCATGGAGTTAGGGCTTGAAGATAGTTGAAACTTTTAGAGTTTTCGACAAGTAAGTGGTGAATAAATCCTTTAGAGTTATGAATTTATGAAATGAAATTGATGAATTTCTGTCATCTGCATGGAAAATGGCATATACATGTATATATTCAAGAATCATGTGAATGAGATAAAAATTTAATTATAGTGTTATTTAGTTTTTGATAGATTTCTAGTGATCTGATGTTGTGAAAATTGTTTTTAGAGTTAGAAATAGCAATGAAATAGTGTTTAAGATGAGTGTAGGAAGTGAAAGTATGAAAAGTTGGTATACTTTGTTTTTGATTTCTTCACTGTGCATGAATATATGTATGTGTGTGTTTACGCGAGTTGGTGTTTTCCTTTGAGATGATCAAAAAAATGGTGTTTGAGTTGAAGTGTAGTTGTAAAATGATGATTTAAAATGGGAATGAGTGTATAAATGAAGGTTGAGAAGAAAATAGTGAATGTGATAAAAAGTTAAAATTTGCAGAACCTGAAGAGTGAGAAAATGGATATCTGAATTTTTGATGATCTTAGTAGAACTTGGTTCATTTTGCTTTTTAGAGTTAGTGTGGATTGTGGTGAATTAGTTTAGTAAAGTGGAGTAGATTAAATTGAAGTGTTGGCTTTTGAAAAGTGGAAGTTGTTTGAAAAAAAAATTCTGCGAATGAACAGTGAGAGTTGAATTTTCGGTCTAAACTTTCATAAATTTTTTATGTTGATCTAGGAAGATTTTGACAAAATAGTCTCATGAAAGTTTTATATATTTCTTTTAGCTTTCTATTGATATAAAGTTTGCAAATTTTTGAGTTCTAGATCAAAAGTTATGGAGTTTAGAAGTTTAGATGTAGGTGAAGAAGAAGAAGTGGAAAAGCACCGTCGTGCTTTTAAGATTTTAGGCCAAATTTTGCAAGACGGTGACATTGAGGGTGTTGGAACCCGATCCG
>JANIPM010000007.1:27703569-27719776 GCA_027478405.1 Erythroxylum cassinoides
CATGCACCTATGAATAAATGCATGTGCAATAAACTTGTTCCTCTATAATTAGAGGCCAGTAACATGCTCAGACAGTGAATGCAATGAAACCTATCAGTCTGTCCCAATTTACCAAAATACCCTTACTAACAGTAACGGGATGTTACACATTGAGTTCCAAATCTTATAAAAACCATACAAAGTTCAAGCAAAACATTCTCAAAATCATAATAAGAATATAGTCTAAGTAGCACTTATCAATCATTCATGCTTGCATTTTTATTGAATTCAATGGTAGACAAGATCTTTGAAGCTATTTCCTTAAAAGAATATATAACTTAAAGAAATTCCTCCATCCTTCATAATCAATATACCTTCTCATCTTATTTGCTATACTTATTATTTCTAAGGTATTCCAATCCACTATCTTACTATCTCTAAAAAGTTAGAATTTAAGATAGTCTCACCTTAGATACATTAAATACGATAAAGGTTGAAATGGTTTTTTGGTGGTATATCATTATTTTCTTGAACCTTCTCATGTGATGACGCCCCATTTCCACTAATTGATCCTATGGCCATAGTATTTTTTTGAATGATTTGCATATAGAAAAGATTATTTTATTTTCCAGGATTGAGTTGGCTGATTTTTAGGGTTAATTTTGGGTTTGGGTGTGTGAGAATTTGATAGAAATTGAAGAAAATGGTGTTAAAAACTAAATATTTAAGTGAAAAAGGCAGTTACTTGTGAAAGTACCTATTAAAATTCTATGCCACATGATTTGTAGCATGACCGTAATGCATATTATAGTCTATTCCAGAAATAAATGAGTATGAAAATGGTTTAAGGCAAATGTGTCTCCCGATTCTTAGATCCTTGTAGACTAATTTATGTTTAAAGACGACCTAGGATGCGAATATGTCCCCAAGCCATAGATCCTATGGAAAGATTTTTATTAAAATATGCTTATATCTTAGATTGTAGATCCTACTATCTTACCAAACTTGATTTAGGACACAGACATGTCCGAAGCTATGGATCAACCTATTTTACCATACATACAGGCACAATATAGGATATGACTATTTCTTAAGTCATGTTCAACATTTAAGTTTAATTTTTACCTAATTTTTAAGCTTCCTATTGACTTGTCCTTTGAGTCTTTCCACTCTAATTATCTTTAGGTCTCCTTTTTAAGCTCATATGTGTCTTCCTTACATTTTTAACTTCAAAAACATAAGTATGATAAATATGAAATGAAAAATAGAAAAATAACATTAAAAATAAATAAACATGTTAACTAAGTAAATATCAAAATTATTCTTCAAAAATGTCAAAACTCTAAATGAAATTTAAAAGTTCTTAAAAAGTTTGGTCAGATTGTTTCCTTACAAACATTTCTTTTGATGTTTTTTAGCTGGAATACTTTCAGCAACTTAGTCAGCTGTCATCAAAGAATAAGGTCTCTTTTCCTTCTTCAATCTACCTCTTTAATTGCCTTTTTAATCTTTGATCATCTTACCATGAAGGCTCCTTTATCGGATATGATATCTTAGTTGCCTTATAAGAGAATGCCTTTGTAATAATGAATGGACTAAACAATCATGATTTAAACTTACTTGAAAATACTTAATGGTGAGAATTATATATAAGAACTTGATCACCCTTTGCAAACTCCTTAACCAAGAGGTATTAATTATGCCATCCTATGTGAACATTTATAAATCCTCAAGTTCATTATACTAGAGCATTTTCTTAAACAAGCATTTTTTAAAATTAAAACTTAGAAATTTAATGGCCTAATATACTTTAGAGCTCTAGCTCAATATGTAGATGACTTGTATTCCTAAAAACTAACTTATATTGTATTATTTCAATAGGAGTTCTATATCTAGTTCTATATGCCCAAAGAGCATCATCTAACTTTAGTGACCAATCCTTTCCTATAATTTTTTGTCATATTTTCTATCATTCTCTTTAGCTCCCTATTAAACATTTCGACTTAGCTACTAGTTTAAGCATGACAGAGAGTTACAGTTTTGTATATGACACCATACTTGTGCAGTTATATATCAAATTGAACATTGTAAAAGTATGTTCTCTATCACTGATTATAACTTTTGGTGTGCCAAATCTAGTAATATCTTCTTAAGAAATTTTTGAATAACTATAGAATCATTGGTTGTTAAAGCCAAGCATTATATCCATTTATTTGCATAATCTATTATGACTAGAATTTATTTATCTTTTAGCAAACTTAGGATTGAACCTATGAAATCACTCCCCCACTCTTCAAATAATTTATAAACTATAATGTTAGTAAGAGGCATTCTATGTCTCCAAAAGATAATATATGCTCCTTTAAATCCATTGCAATTTCACATATATATGAGCGTCCTTAAACACACATACCTAATAAAAACCTAATTGCAAATCTCCTTGCCATAGTTATGGTGGCCTTAAAATGGCCTTTTTACTTCTTTTGAATGATAATATTGCATTATAGACTCCATCTTTCTTCTTTGAGTATTCATATTTTTATTATTTAATTTGAAAATTTCTAAATAGAAATGAATCTTCCTATATGTAATATTTGAAATTAAAAAACGAATTTGTTCTTCTACTAATATGAAATATCTTTAGGGAGAATCCCAGTTGCTAAATAGTCAGCAAAATATGCAAACCAAGAAATAGGACCCAATACCTATGTGAAGTACAATTGCTTGTTAAACAAGTTATCTTATATGTCTTCTTCATTTAACTCCTCTATATTTGGACTTTCTAAATACCATAAATGGTCTATTTTTAAGTTATTTACTCCTTTTTGTTCCTAATATCCAAATTAAGTTCATATAGTAACATAATTTATCCAATCAACTTTGGTTTAACATTAGTTTTATAAAGAAGGTACCTTAATTCTTAATGATTTGAGTAAATAATGACATAGAAAATATAAGATATGATATAAATTTATTGAATGCAAATCCTATAACTATTAATTTCTTCTTATTGGTAGTGTAAATTTCATGAGCATTAGTTAGAGTTTTTGCTAGCATAGTATAACAGTTAAAAATGCTAATCTTTCATTGTTCAAGCACTACTCCCACATCATAGTTACTTACACCACTCATTAGCTTAAAAGAAAGATTCCATTATAGTGCTATCATAATGGAGGCATCAATTAACTTTTGTTTCAAGATTGAGAAAACCTTGAAACATGTTGGAGAACAATTAGAAGGTGCATCCTTATGAAGTAATTTGGTCAAGGGTTAAACAACTTTAGATAAATTCTTTATGAATCGTCTATAAAATCTAACATATCCTAAAAAGTTTCTAATTGGCTTGACCAATATAGACTGTGGAAGCTTCTCAATTGCTTTAAATTTTGCTTTATCAGCTCAATTCCTTTATTTATAATTTTGTGTCCTAATACTAAACCCTCTTACAATATTGATAGAAAATTAATTGACTATATCTATATACCTATATTTAATGTTTTTTTTCTTGTTATTTAATGGCTTTTATAGTATTTTTGGTACTTATTTAGCTTCAAGTGTGTTTGTAGGTGATAACTGCCTTCATAAACCAAAAAGAGATGTATTCAGGTTAAATCGTGGCAAGAAATGGAATAATTAGAGCAATTGTGGACTTACACAACCATGTATAGTTACCGTGTAAGTCATTGTAAATGTGTGGAGCTTCAACAACACAATTCCTACCTGTATCGAGTTACATGCCCATGTGTGTTAACATTCTTGGTCATGTATATTGCCCATGTAAGTCTTTATGACCATATAAAGTCACAAATTGAGGTATTTTTGGAGATACATAGTTACCTACACAGTTGTCTAAATGATTGCATATATCCCGAAAACCCTAGTTTTTACTATAAAAGGACATTATTTAAGGCTATAGGAAAGAATCATTTTTTAGCCGTAAAAAACACCATAGAAGAGGTAGTTCTAAATAGAGAATAAAGAAAATATGAAGATTATTTCACAAGATCTGATAGAGAGCATCCTTCAATCCAAATTGCAAGAAAATTTCATTAGAGACAAAAGGGAGATATAGGATATGAATTCTTTTATTTCTATTTGTTCTTCTAAATAGTTGTTATTGTATTTGTTTTCTATGATTAGGAACTAAATTTGTTTAGTGCCTAAGTGTGATGGACCCCAAGT
This sequence comes from Erythroxylum cassinoides, assembly GCA_027478405.1. Lineage (NCBI taxonomy): Eukaryota > Viridiplantae > Streptophyta > Magnoliopsida > Malpighiales > Erythroxylaceae > Erythroxylum > Erythroxylum cassinoides. Next base: position 27,707,731 of record JANIPM010000007.1, read on the forward strand.
TTTGATGATAATATGATATAATCTTTTTTTCAATGCAATTTTAATGATTGATTTGTTACGTTTCAATTATACATTATATTCTTGAACTAGTATATCCAAAATATTAGTCTAATATTTGATTTCATATTATTGAGAATGAGAAATCCTTTTGCGTGAATAGATCTACTATAATTGAAAGTAGTTGTATGCAAACTTAGAGATAGGTTGACATAAATCCTCTGTATTATGGTCAAGCTTAATAGTGCAATTCACGAATCATTAATGCAATCTTAGGATTCTTAACTAGAAAGAGATTTTAGTTAATCAACTGAGGGTTATTTTGTTAATAGTCTTGAGAAAAATATTAAAATAATATAGGAATTTCCACAGTCCAATAATCAATAATTTAATTGCATGATAAAAAGTTAGTGTTTAACATATCTTAGGGAGATTCATCTCCTAGGTACTACTTATTTAATATTGATTAATTCAGAAGTAAATTCACATCCTGATTCAACAATTAGATAATAGAAAAAGGGTTAATACTAATACTTATAGTCCTTATAGGATCAACTCGTACTTGCCCGTGTTAGCTACCGTTATACTGTGCACTTGCGGATAAAACTTATAAATCTTTATAAGTAAAATAATTCAATCAATTAATTTAGAATAAGATTAGTGTTTTCACATCTTTCCAGTATCTTCTATAAATTATAGAGGCAATGATTGTAAGAGTCACCAAAGATTGAGTAATCATCCATGAATGACTTTATTACGTCTTCAACCTTACCTTAAAAGTTGTCCATCATACACCTTTAAAATGTTATTGGTGTATTGCATAATCCAAATGACATTTTATAATAAGAAAATGTTCCATATAAGTATGTAATGGTCTTCTCTTAATCCTCATGTGCAATTGGAATTTTGATAATAACCTAAATATCCATACAAGAAATAATAATATATATTTCTTAAAAGTTGTTCTAATATTTGGTCAATAAATGTAAGGGAAAATAGTCCTTATATGTTGCTTCATTTAGTTTCCTATAGTCAATGCATACTCTCCACCCAGTGATAGTCCTCATTAGCATTTACTCATTCTTCTCATTTAGAACAACCATCACCCTACCTTTCTTTGGTTCTATTTGTACAAGGATTGTCCATGATCTATTAAAGATAGGGTAGATTATACCTAAGTCAAGTAATTTAACTAAAGTCAAGTAATTTACCTAAGTAATTTAAGTATCTATACTTTCAAAAATTCTCTCATATTTGGATTTAATCTCCTATAGGGTTGCACTATAGGTTTGTGGCCTTTATCCATCAAAATTTTATAGATCCAATACGAAATATTGATCCCTTTATGCCAATAATTTTTAATGTTAAAGCTTTCCTATGATCTCATAGCACTCGTAGAAACTTTTCCTTTTATTCTGTAAGTAACCCAACTACAATTGTGATTGATAAGTTTGAGTTTTCCTCTAGAATGTATATTAAAGGTGGTTTCTCTATAGATAGTTTCATTTTCTACTAGTGTGAATTCATCTCATCCTTTTAGTCTTTCCTTATGAGAAGGACTTCCTTTTGTTAAAGAAAAAACAATAGGCTACTTGCTCATACAACTCTCCATCTTACAAGTCAGGTTTTCTGTCTAATGATAAATAATCAAAGATGTCTTTTCGTATAGCTCCCTACAAAGAAAATAATATTTCTGTGTCTAATAAATTAAAGGAATGACAATAATCATCACATACAATTGAGTGTTTTAATGTATTCAAAATTTTAAAAGTTACCATTTCCTCTCTAATTATAAGTGTTATTTTCCTTCATAGACATTCATTATGGTTTTTTTTATATAAAAAGGAACGACCTACCTAGGATTAAAGTTAGTTTAATATCTTTTTTCCATATTTAAAATAACAAAATTAATTGAAAATTGAATTTATTAACCATAGCCATCATATATTCAATTACATCGCTAAGATACTTCATAGATCTATCAACCAGTTATGAACTAATCCCATAATGTTTAGTTTTATATAGTCCTCAATTCTTAGAAATAGAATAAAATATCAAATTATTACTAGCACTTAAATCTGCCAATGCCTTGTCAATAGATAAAATATTGATGACACAAGAGATAGTAAAAATTTGTAGACCTTTTAACTTAATTTTTCATTTAATGTAATGGTTGATAGCTTCTCCAAATTCTTTTTTTTCTTATAATTTCCTTAAGAAAATTGGCATATTAAGGCATTTACAAAATAACTACAATAAAAGGAATGTTAATATGAAATTACTTAAATTTTCAAGGAACTATCAAAATTCCCATCCTTTTTTTTTGTCTTAGCCTTATTGGATAAGGAATTCTTAATCTATATTTCTTTATAAGTTACATTACTTTTTGGAATGGCAATAGGCAAGATTTCTATTACCCTCTTTTGGGCTTGGCCTAAAGCTTGGTTGAGCCTAGAATACATGTTCAAAACCTTGCTTAAGCAAACCATCCAAAAAGAATGTCATTTTTTTGTAACTAACCAAAATAACATTGTGTTAATGTCATTTTGGGAAGTTAAACAAAAATTATATTGTTTTTTAGGGAGGATTTTAGGTCATCAAGCAAACCACTCAGGTCTATGTATAAATTAAAATTCGTTCAACTCAGGCTTAACCTTTTGACTTTATTTGAATTGATCTAAGTTGGCCTAGAGTTGTTATCACTAATTACTTTAATATCCTCTTTGTAACAGCCCAGATCACCCGTTTACAGATATTGTCCACTTTGGGCCTTGGCCCAGCCAAGCTCTCACGGTTTTACTTTTCCCAAGGCCTTCCCAAGAGGTCACCCCTCCTAGTACTACTCTCACCCAAGCACATTTAACCTCAGAGTTATGATGGGATTCGGTGAACTAGACCATGGAAAACGCATTTATGGGGGAGAGTCCAACTCTCTAGTCGGTCCTACCGATTCGAAAGCTGGCTCTGATACCATGGGAAATTACTTCAATATTTTCGCCGCGGTGAAACTTTAGTTCACCGTGACGAACGGTGAAGAATTTTTCTCTAGATGGTTTGTCGTGGTAAACATTCTGTTGTCATGGTGAAGTCCTCCATTGCAAACGCTGTAATTTTTTAATTTTTTAAATTGTTATTGGAATAACCCTAAGGAGATTTTCATGGGAATAAGCTCACGTTTTTATGACCCCTGAGTTGGACTCCAGAAACGGGGTCCAACACTCTTCCTATTTATTTCCTGACTCAGAGACCTTTTTATTGTCCTCCCCCCTCTTTTTATTATTCAATTCATTTTCACTTTTTAGAGTAATTGCTTGAGCATATTCCTTACAGTTAAATACAATATTACTAGGTGTTGTTCCTTGAACCCTTTTACTAACAACTTTCGTTAATTCAACATTTATCATTAAGACATTATAATTTTACAACCAAAAAGATATTCCTAGCATAAAATCTCTCAATATTCGTTTTTAATGTTGCAATGTTTCTTTTTCATGTAGTTATGAAACACCAGTCAAGGTAGTCCTTAAGTTGGTTGCTTATAGAGAAACTTTGATATTTCTCCACATTGAGTTGTACATTTCTCCGCATTGAGTTGTACATCATCCTATAAGGACCGTTTTACCTCTATATATCTCTCATTTAATAAACTTGTGCTACTTGTTCCATCATAATATTTCTATCATGACATTATATTCCTTGGTTTTCTCCTCTATATAATTTGAAACTTATAATATAGGTTATCTTGCATGGAAAGCTCATGTTATCAAGTTTATTTGCTATTTTTAAGAAGTTAATTAATTTCATTCATATAAAGGAAAAGCTTCTGAGAAAAGTATACAATAATAAGTAGGGCAACAATGTAACTCTAGCTGGTAAAGGACCTTTAAACTAAGAAAGGAAGCCTATCATAAGTTCCAACTATTACAGAGACTAGGGACAATATGTTTTGAAGATTCCAAGTAATAGTAGTAGTTATAATTCTTAGTATTCTATTATGTAAAATTTTTTCAACGTTTAGCACCTTATTGCAAAAGATTCTTTTGCTCCTTTTATGACATTAATGCACTAAATTCCATTATAATTTTTTTAATCCACTTAGCTATCAAAATGAACACTGGAAGCTTAAGGTGTAACTACTTTCCATTCTAAACTACTGCAGTGCAGCTTGAAAAGTCTCAGAAAAAGTTCCATAGTTTAGCATAATACATACAACTAAAGAAAATGTGATCCAAGTCAAGAGCCTCAGCATATAAACGACATGACATATTAGTGATCCCTATCAGAGTTTCTTACAATATTTAGTGATGAACATTGTAGATCTATACTCAGTCTAGAGAATCCTATCCTGCATGGAAGAAATATTAAGATGGTAGTTTGTCTAAGATTTCCTTACAATCCCTTGAGGAATGAAATGGCCAAAATCATTTGTTATCCTTGATGAAGGCCTAAAATTTTGCATTAGTTAGTATAATTTACTTTAATGCTTAAAGGCACTCAATTTGTAAAAGGGTCCTAAGTTATGTTAATGATCAAACTAAAAGGAAGTTTTGCTACCCCTCTAATTCTATGTTTGAAGAACATCTAAAATATATTCCTTGTTAGCTATCTCAAGGTCTAAGAGAGACTAGGGTATAATTTGAAGGATCAAATACTCTCACCTTTTAAAAAGTAAAGATGGATTAACTTCACCTGGAGGATCAAATACTTTCACCTTCCTATTTGTGCATATTTTCCAAAGCCTCTTTATCAACAGAACTTTAATCATCATATAGAATAAGGTAATTCTTAGCATTCCACACTTTTTTAGTTAGCAAACATTTGAACATTTAACCTTAGGAATCTTAGGTTTGTTATTTGATCCATTCTAGAGAAAAATTTTAAGTAGCTTATTGATTTATTTCATCATTTCTTTTGGTATAACAAGGTAGGAGCACTAATGAATGTATAAGCTACTTAATGTGGATATCACTAGCTATAGTCTTCCTCCATATGACAATCATTTATTGCACTAGTTATTTAGTCTGTTATGTATGAAATCTAGGGGGACAATCAACATAAGTAAGCTTCCTTATGATAATAGGGACTTTAAGATACTCAAAGAGAAGTTATTACTTCTTTAGTCCTTGGAAACAACTAGAAGCTTTACATTAAGATTGGCACCTACAGAAAGAGTAATGGAGCTTTTGTAAGGGTTAACAAAAGCTTAAAAGCTAGAGCTGAGATGTTTTTAAGTACCTCAAGGGAGTTGTTGAGAAGCTCAATTGAAATGGAGGTACCTCCATATAACAACATAAGATCATCTGTAAAGAAAGTTAGAAAATACTCAATTTGCTACATCTCCAGTGAAATTTAAAATCAAATTCCTTTACAATGTTAGGTTTAGTAAGCTTGGAAAAAATCTCCATGCAAATGACAAATAGATAAGTTGATAAAGGATCATCCAACTTAAGGCCATAAGCAATTCTTAACAACTTAGTTGGCCACCTATTCAGTAAGATTGAATAAGAGGTTGAAGTAATGCAACTTTGAATCTAGGTGATGAATATAGAATGGGAACCTTGATTGAATAGCTGTACATTTATTTTAATTTTTATTATTTTATGATCAAAACATATAGCTTATGCAGAGTGAAGGATAAATTTCTAGCTTAATGAGTTAAAGGCTTTAATATTTAATCTTTAATACATAACTCTTGATATCAAATTTAGAATTTAAATAACTCTTAAGCTAGTAAGATGTTGTCCCTAATATTTCTTCTTTAAGCAAAATTACTATGATAGGGTTTATAATATAAGTAAAAAATTCTTTAATATATTAGCAATTATTTTTGACATGATTTTATAGATTATATTGCAGCAAGTAATTGCTCAATAGTTATTCAAGTTCAAAGGATTTTGTTCCTCTGGAACTAGATGTAGGAATGCCTTATTAGTCTTAGCAAGTAACCAACCAAACATGAAGAATTCACCTGTTGAATTGATCACCATCTCACCAGTTACATCTCAAGCATTATGAAAAAATATTAAATTAAAACCATCTTGAATAAAGGCTTTATTTAGGTGAAATGAAGGGTTTCCTTAATCTCTTCTACTATTACTTATTTAATAAGTTCTTCTGTTTAATTGCTTGGGAAAGAAGGAACCAGCAAAAGAGCCTTTGAGTTATTTAAGAAGAGGAAAAATATCATTGTAAGATCCTAGTAGCTTCTTGTAATGTTCATATGTAATCTCCTTGAGGATTTTTTAGGAAGTAATGATTTTCACTTTTGCGTTTTTAATTGAAGAAATTCTATTGTTATTTCTTCTAGCTTGAATAGATTTATAAAAGAACTTGAAGTTCCTATCACCCTTCTTCAACCACTTAATTCTATATTTTTGAAACATTTGTGAATTATAGGTTTCCAAAGTAATCATATAATTCCTTATCTCCATACTCTTTTGCTCTTTAAGTGTAGGATTTGCAAGATGTAAAGCAAGCTTCTCCTAACATCTATTGAGTGAAGCTAATACCTCATTTTTCCCCAATACATCAGGTTAGCTTATCCTTCTAGAGATTAATCAATTAAGCTTTTATAGCTTTTAGTTTATGTAGATATTTGAAAGCTAGTAAACCATATATAACAAAATAAAAACCCTTACTGACTACCTCCCTGATCTAGGGGTGCTTCAATAGGGAGTTGCAAAGTCTAAAAAGGGACTTCCTTTTGCCATCAATAGTCTTTGATTCAATTAAAATAGGTAAATGATCTAAGGTAAGATGATTACTAAAGTAAGCACAACTGAGAGGAAAGTGAGTCATCTAAGCTGAGTTTACCATATATCTGTCCAGATCTTTTTTTAAAAGCCAGTTGCTTGATTGCCTATTTTTCCAAGTGTAAAGGCTACCAATATAGTTCATATCAACAATCTCCAAGTCTCTTGTGAGAGAGGGAACTTCTTCATATTCCTTTTATATCCTTGTGCTTCCACTGGGGAAAGAATACAATTAAAGTCCCTCACAAGGATCCATAAAGAAATAGAGTTTGCTCTTATGGATTCAGGTCATTCCAAAACTTCCTTCCATAAAATTCCAAGTTTAAGACGTAAAAGAATGTAATGAGCAATGGGGATTGAGCCTATGCTAGGAGAAATTCACAATGGATGTATTGATCTAAAAATTTCCAAATCCTCAATTAGAATATAACATGATCAAAATATATAATAATCTTCCATTAAAATGAGCATTATGATTGCTTATTATGGTCTAATCCTTATTCAAAAATTATAAACCTTTTTAAAATAGATGTTTCTTTATTTTATTTACGCTAAACCCATAAAATGAGGAGTTTTAAGGAATAAGAAATCCTTAAGTTCTATTTGCTTATCTGGGCTATTCAAGCCCTTAATATTCAAACAAAAAGGTTCATAAGGAAGGAAAAGACATTAGTTTTTTCTTCCTCGATCTCCTTCTAGTCCTTTATTTGCTAGTGCTAGGATCAAATGTGTACGAATTATTAACATAGGCCTGACCTTACACCATACATTCTCAAAAGGAATAAGAGGGCTATTTAATTGACCATACTTCTTCTCATAGTCCCCTTATTATTAGAGATATTATATATGCCAGATTTCAAGAGGTTACCTTCTATAGGAGTCAAGTTATTTTCACTTGGGTAATTATTTATATGCTTATTTGGTGGATCAAAAGAATCTTAATAATATTTAATAGCAGAAGGAGCAGCCATATTGGAAGCCTCCAGATTATGTAAAACTTCTTCGTTATGAAAAGTGGGGGAAAGCTTTTCCTTCAGTCCAGAAATGGGCCTAATCTTTTAATTAAATTGTACTTCCTTATTCTTAATCCTCCGTACCAACATCTAGTATTTCTTTATAGACTTTCGTAGGTTTGTAACCTTAATAGAGTCCTCAACCAAATGCTTATTTTTGTTCAACCCTATTATTTTGATAAAATTTGGAATCTTTTTATCTAGGTCAATGTCCACATAATCACATGCATGATAAATGCTTTTTAGATTAGTTATGTTCTCATCAAGACTAAAGGGTCTTCTTAATGAAATAGAAATGTAATTGAGGCACTCATATGGCCAATATTCTAAAGGTACTCTACGAACATTTTTCTAAACCATTATGGATCTCAACTTAGATCTATCCAAGCAATGCCAGGATACCAATTAGTGCCAAACAAAGGCCTTATATAGATATGCCAAGAACCCAGTTCCAAAATCTTTTATGCATTATCCTCTTCCATAAAATTAAAGATGAATAATCACCTTCACCAACTAGTACATTGTCTAAGTCAAGCTTCCTCCAATTCGAGTATGCTTATTATTGCATAGTAAGGAAGGGTAAATGCTTTTATAGGAAAAATCCTACAAAGTCTGATTGTTGTTTTTTTCATTGCAAGCTGCAATACTTCCAATAGAGGGCTATTGAAACCTCAAGGTTTGAAGGCTTGACATACCTCAGCTTTCTAAAGGAATGAGAATCTCCCATCACCTTATTCTAAGTAACTTTTTAATAAAAAGGCCCTTTTAGAGCAATCTTCTTTACAGTTATACTTGAGTTAGGAAGCGAAGGAAAGGAAAGGTTGACATTAAGAATGGGCAGTGCAGAAGGTTTATGTAGTGTAGAGGTAGAGACAACATGAGGCACTTGATTTGTCATATTAATAATGGTAAAAAATAATTAGGTAATCGAACTGCGAGCACGTACAACACATGCGCCATCCGTACCACGTGTCGGCATGTGCAACGCACGAGCCTTATAGTAGATAAACTTCTATGTGTGGGTAGTGCGTGACACCCACGCGCCAGACGCATCTAGAGCATGTTGACGCACACACATATAGTGCACACATCGCCCCGAGGACGTGCAGTAACGTGGCTCGCCACGTCAATCGTACGGCCTCTGTCATAGTGATTTTTAAAAAAAGGAAAAAAATTTAGAATTCTCGTAAAGGTACCCCAGGTCCTTTTGAGTCTGTTTCCGGGGTCGAGGAATTTTTTAAAGTGTTTTTTCAATTTTTTGGATTTATTACGTTGGTAATTGGATTCCAGAAAAGTTTTTAAACCCTTTTAAAATTATTTTTGGCTGTAGTTTCATACTCCAAACAACACATGAGGGAAACAGTTAAAGTTTTATGTCTCGTGCAGTAGGTTCAATATTTGGGAAAGTATGATAGACACTCTCATTGAGATTTTTTATTTTTTAGTCTCAAATAAAGTTTAAATGCAATGTTTTTAGTGTAGTATGTGATTGTTTGATTGTGAATCTAGATTTTTTTCATTTATAACAGATTTTCACATACATTATGCCCATATGAATGTGAGGAGGACATAAAGATGTGCCCATATGAATGTGAGGAGGACATAAAGATGTATCCCTTATGTTTGTAGACTTTCTAGGGTACGGATGAGAATGTAGTCACCAAAATGACCTTTCAAGTCAATATTTTGGATTGTTTTGCTCACATATTTGGGGATGTCTCTAACCTTATGTTTGGTTATTCTATCCAAAGGTGTTGGCCTTATATAGAGTTTTGAGATTTTCATAAAGGCATTTGATAGAGGAAAGTCATTGTTTAAATGATTTATTCACCCAAAGATGGTAATATCATGAGAGTTTATGGTTTGTACTCTGATAGCCTTTATGTAGGGATCTAATTACATATATTATGTATTCAACCCAAAGGTATTATATATACTGATTTTTACATAGTCTTTTCTATTTTTCAATCACCTTTTCAGTCAATAACAATGCCGTCACCATTGAAACCTTCAATGGATTCAATTTCAAGAAGTAGAAGAAGGGAGCAGAGTTTGCATTGGAGATGGTAGATGTCAGCATGGACATACACATAAAGAGGCCTCCCCTACTTATAAATCTCAGCACAGAAGCTGATAGAGCAGCGATGGTGACCTAGGAAAGGTCAAATATGATATGCTATTTGACCATTAAGAGGTTGATACCTGATCATCTCTTGAATGGATTGGTAGACACGACCGTAGCGCAAGAGTTTATGAAGAGCATATCCCAGAGAAACAAGGTCTTTTCTCATGCTTAACAGAGCTCCTTGATCAAGAAGTTATTCTCCATAAGGCATAACAGAGAGGGAGGCATTCGGGAGTATATCATTCGGATGGTGCATTAATAGAGCATGCTGAAGGCACTAGATATACCGACCACTAACTCGCTCATAATGCATAAGGCACTAAACACTCTTCCTTAGGAGTTTGAGATGTTGGCTACCTCTTACATCTCACAGGATGAGACCTGGGACATTAATGCTTTGATTTCCTGGTGTGCTACAGCAGAGGAGAAGATCAGGAGCTCTCCTTGTACGGCTATGTATGCAGTTGCGAAGGGTAAGGCAAAGGCTAAACCCAACAGCTTAAGGGTAAGGGTAAGAAACTCATACTCTCTCCTCAGATTCAGAGTGGGCAGTCCAGCATTGCAAAGGGCCTATATGACCTTAAGAGTATGAGATGCTTCTTCTATAAGAAGAAGGGACACCAAAAGTCTGATTTTCAGAAATACAAACTATGGAAGGTCAAACAAGACTATCAAGTAACTCCTCGACCTTTATGATTTATGAATCCAATGTTGCTATAACCACATCAAGTTTTTGGTGGTTAGATAGTGTAACTTCTAACCATGTTGCTTCCACAATGCAGAGGTTCAGATCTAGGAGAAGGTTAACTAAGGGAGACAAAAAGCTGATGGTCGGCAATAATGAAGAGGTGGACATTTTGTATGTAGGAGATGTAAGATTAAATCTCAATACAAGGTTTCCACTGATTTTACAGGACACATTTTATATACCATCTTTTAGACGAACTTTGATCTCTGTATCAGTTTTGAATAAAGAAGGTTTTTGTTTTGTATTTGATAATGTAGCTGTAAATATTTATATCAATACAAGACATATCCGTACTGCCTTCTTATCCTATGGATTATATAGAATGTGCCTTACTCTTAATGAAATATATGCCTCTTCTTATGTTGCTGAATGGTAATGCTGTCGCCTGCAACCAAATATAAAAGAAATCACTTACGTTAATACAAATTAATGTAATAGTGGTAAGTGGATATCGTTCTCACGAGAAATTTTCAACGGTAAAGGTTAGCGAGTTTAAAGCTCAAACAAAGTAACGAAATGGGGGGTGGTTTTAATTCACGAAAATATAAGAAAAAGTATAAGAACAATTGTAAATAAAAAAGAAATAATTGAATCTAAAAAATTAAGAGACAAACCTTGGTTTCAGGTCACCGATGTTATCACGCTAAAATGGATCCTCGATATAAAAGTGCAATCATTAACAAACATTCATCGGGAATATTTTCTCTTAAGAGTAATGACTAGAAACATGTATCTTAGCATTCTTATTAAACAACAACCAAGATACAATCGTAGGTTTAATTGAATAATAGCTTTACGAATCAAAAACCAATGAGCAAGCGAAATACATGTACGACATGCAATTAATCAAGCGAATATCTCCTTAGAATTCTCCAACTTTAACGTAGAGAAGACAATCCTAATTGCTACTTGTGATTAGCGAACTGAACGTCATATTTCATTAATCTGGTAGTTAAACACATTAATCCCTAGTTGCGCACCTAGAAACCAACGAATTCAATTAGAAAGAGTAGATCAGAAGATATTCAATGTTTATTAACAACGAAAATTTTGTTCAAAACATCTCACACAAACTAGCATGATAACACGGATCCCCTCAACCAAGAAGAAAAGTTTAGCTACTCATATTAGAATCGAAAACGAAAGAAATAACAAAGCGTAATGTTTCCATCCCTAGTTCTTTACTGAAAAATACGAAAATATTAAAGGAAAAAGTGCAGAAAATATAAAAAGACTAAAAAGAAAACAGCAGAAACGAAAACCTATCCTAAACCTAGACTTCACAAATGTGAATAGTGATCTCCTCTCCTTTTATGCTTATTTTCCCGATTTTTCTCCTATCTTTCCTTGATTCTCTTCAGATAATGTATCCCCCAATTTCAGGTGGTCAATCCCCTTGAAAGATGGCAAT